>CM076569.1:314825600-315211221 GCA_034641835.2 Pinus albicaulis
ATGGAATAGCAAAGCAAATAAAGGATTGAACAACAATTCTGAAATAGAACAGCAAGTCTAAAATGGAACAGCAATTGAATAACTAAGTCCCGCAGGTTGTAACCAAACTTAATCTATTAACTCAAATGCATTCTTTGCAATCAAATAACATTCTTTCACTCTAAAAGCAATTCACACAAATCACACTAATGGAACAGCAATAACTATTAATGAATTATGGAACAGTACTGATAAATCAGAAACGCGCACAACACGAACGTTTAGTATAACAGCTCTGTAACAAAACAGTAAGAACATGCAATTAACTCTTGAAAGGATTAATAACTTGATGCGGAGTCAACACACGATTCTATCTGTAAAAAACCTCAATGATTCAATCTTTAACAAAGCATGTAATATGAACTTATAAAGCATATCAAATTACCAAATAACAATGATAAACAAACCACACAAAAGTCAAGTCGTAATGGTACAGAAGCAAGTGTCCTTCGGGGCCGGGCCCTTAGCCTCCAAGGATACACCGCTTTAAGTTAATCCAGACGCAGAGATGAAATAATCACCAAGCTTTTATTAATGCATCGGTCAAAAATACATTGAACCAGTTCTCAACGAGACTCAATAATCAAAGTTGATGTTTTACAGAAAATTACATAAAAGCGTATCCTATCTATCAAGCTAACAGTGTTGTCCCTTTATATAAAGGTGATGGCGGAGATGTCCAAGTAACATGATAAATAAAGCAGCGATCCCTCAGGATCGAAGATCCTGAGGGATTCGCCAAACTGTTAATTCTTCATCCTTTCCTTTCTTTGGCGCCGAGCTGGTGTCTTCTCCTTCTTTTCCGAGCCGATTTGCTGTAATCTATTTAGCCTTGTTTGCATTCGGTTCTCGTTCAGAGGGACAGCAGTTATCTCGACTTTGTCCTTTCCTTTGGAACGGAAATTCCTCGTTTTCTCCTTTTCCTGTACAGAAAATAACCATTATCAGTGGCTAAGTCTTGCATATCAATTCTCACATGTTTTGTTATGGTTCCTTATTACTTTCCAAATTCATGATACAAAAAGGTTCACAAATTCTATTAAAAAGCCACTGAAATAGTCATCAAAAGCATACCCCCCATACCATGGATCAAACGTACTGATAAGAAACAAAGATTCGTCCACAATGGACTCTTCTGCCACTGTTTCAGTATCAGTAGAGGGGAAATCACACATCAGTTCCGCAAATACCAAAGATTTCTTTGCCTTGGATTTTTCAAATTCCAAGTCAAATTCTTGTAGGATAACTATCCATTTAGAATATTTGCCCCCTAGCAATTGTCTGGTCAAAACATACATCATAGGGTTGCAATCAGAAATTACTGTGGTTTTACGTAACAATATGTAATGTCGAAAACGTTGGACAGCTTGAACAGCTGCCAAGGCCAATTTCTCCACATGTGTGTATTTGATTTCAGTTGGATTCAAATTTTGACTAAGATAATAAATCACATGTTCGTTGTGAGATTCATCTTCCTGAACTAGTACCATCCCAATAGTGGAATGAGAAGCAGCGAGATACAGAATGTAATCCTGGTTGTAGTTGGGAGGATGCAATAACGGTGCATGGGTCAACGCGTGTTTAAGTGCATTAAAAGATCGATCAGCGACCTCGTCCCAAAAGAACGGAATGTCCTGTTTCAACAACCGGGTAAAACCCTTTGCAAGCTCGGCATAGTTCAGAATAAATCTACGTAAAAAGTTTGCTTTCCCCTGCAAACTTTGGAGTTGGCGCAATGTCGAAGGAGGAGGCAATTTAACAATAGCTTCGACCTTCGAAGGATCGACACGAATGCCTGATTTTGAAACAACAAATCCCAGTAAACGACCCGATTCTACGCAGAAAACACATTTATGCGGATTCAACCTTATCCGATAATGCCGACATCTCATAAAAATTGCTCGTAAATGAGTGGGATGATCAGCCCTACGTAATGAATGAGCAGGTAAATCATCGAGATATGGCTGAACAATGTGCTTAATGTCATGAAATGCATAAGACATTGCCCGTTGAAAAGTTGCTCCAGCGTTCTTTAGTCCAAAAGGTAGTTTACAATAGGCAAACGTTCCCCATGGACAAATGAAAGTTGTTTTAGGTTGATCTGCAGGGAGTATGTTTATTTTATTGTAGCCGAAAAAACCATCCATAAAGGAGAATAGTTCACTACCAGCACAATCGTCGATTATCTGATCGATATAGGGAGTTGGATAATTGTCTTTTGGACACGCTCGATTAATATCCCTATAATCGATACATACTCTTATCGTTCCTTGTTTTTTAGTCACAGGAACAATATTTGATACCCAATCCGTTAAGGGAATTGGATAAATGAATCATGCTCGAAGTAATTTTTCAACTTCAGTTTTTATAGCAGCAGCTTTTCTAGGATGAATTTGACGTAATCGTTGACGAACAGGTTTAGCATCCGGGTAAGTCTTAATTTCATGAACCACGATCGATGGATCAATTCCTGGCATTTCTTCATAAGACCAGGCAAACACGTCACGGAATTCTTGAAATAGGGCTTTATAAATCTGAATTTCTTCATCTGTACAACAAGCACCTATATGAATGTTTTCAATTATTCCTGGTTTTACTGAAATGTCAATTGGAACCGTTCTAGATATATTTTCCAAATTTAACTTAGAATCAGGATTTTGCAATGGATTCTGAGGTTCCTTGGCATATTCAGCAGTAAAAATTGAAGCGAAATCATTTTCAAAATGATCTAATTCAGGTAAGAATGAAGACCTGTGATGGAGATCTTCCCATGGTAAATCATCAACAGACAAAAACTCACGAATTTGCTCATCTGTATGAACAATTTCAGGAAATGTTGTTGCATCTGAACTAGATATAGAAAGCGATTCCTCTTGGATCCCATTCATTGGATCGATTTCGGTTGAAGAGGGGTTGGAAAAAGACTGTACAGCCTGGTATGCAATTTCAAATGGACTCAAAGGCATCGCGCCATCAAATGAATCTATCTCGGATTCAGAAGGAAGAATCCAAGGATCATCAAACATAACAGTGTCTGATGAAATCATATGAATACTTGCAGTAGAAGACGATACGTTAGGAGGAGGAAAGGAAAAAGTTCCTAGTAAACCAGAATCTTTAACCAAACCTACTCCAACATCCTTATAAGGGATAGCCATTTTACCAACATGCTGGATTGTTTCTGTAGAGGCTGGGTCTGACGAAAAATAAGTTAACTGATCTATTGTCACGATCCTTCCTTGATATGGAAATTTTATAAGTCGAAAGACCGAAGAGACAACAGCAATCATAGCATAAGACCAACTACGACCCAGTAGAAGGTTGTAATCTAGAGGGGCATCAACCACTTCCACATCTAGATTAACAATTTTTCCTTCAACCCCTATGGGTAAATCCTGCAAAATACCATAAGGTTGAAAACCTCGACCATCAAAATATTTTAGAATCGTCGGAGATTGGTTAAGTGTAGGAGAACCAAGAGATTTCCAACACTGAAGCGAAATAATACACGTTGAAGCTCCCTCATCAATCACAGTCCGAAAAATAGGTCTGTTTTTTACTAACACTGGAATCTGGAAAGCCATTTGGTGAGGAAGACGCGGTGTACTAGTTTCTAAATCGAAGATAATAAGGTTAGAATCCTGAACATCAACAGCTCCTATAGCAGACAATAATAATTTACGCTGTGCTGGACACGATTGCAACACTTCCAAAGCCGACATTGCTGAAGGAGAAATAGCTAAATCTTCAACAATGTTGTAATTCTGAGCAGCTCTCGCATGTGGATTGAAAGCTGATTTACGAAGAACACCTTTAGCAGGCGGTTTGATTATCAAGTCTGGATTTTGTTTCTCGATCTGTAGCGGACCGGAAACAGGAGGAGTTGTATTTGACGCATTAGCATTAGAAGACTCTCCTTCTTTGCCATCAACGGGATTCTTAGAACCGTAATCTTGCGATCGCGTCGCAATCCTTACATGAGACATCATCATAATAGGCTCTTCTAAAGTGGTCGAGGAAGAACCAATCATCTTACTATCTTGAACTAGAAAAGGATCCTTCAAGACAGTAGGTTGTTGCGATCCTTTAATGAGTTTCGTAACTTCCTCTCGATATGGACATTCTTTCGTGAAGTGATCTTGTTCACAAATGAAGCAAGGATAGCGAGGTTTACGTTTCTCATCATTGGATTCTTCTCTATCTGTTTTCTCTTTCGAATTTTTCTTGTTTTTGTTCCTCCCCTTCTTTTTACCACCGGATTTTGATTTTGCCGTAGATGTTTCAACGACATGAATATCGGCAAAAACTTCTTGAGAGGATTCTCCTTTCGGGGAATCAGGTAGAGTTATAATTGGAGAAGAATTCTTTGAGGATTTCTTCTTACTTTTAGAACTAACTGTACCAATCATACCGTCAGCGGCATGAGACCCTGAAGGAGGTGCAGCTATCTGACCTTGTTTGGGTAAATCGGGATTTTTTTCATGTAAAGTACCTGACTGCGTATAGACGAGGTCTAGGTACTGAGCCTGAGCAATTACTTGCTCTTCAGTAACAACACTAGCCTTAGCTACATCTTCAGTGATCTTGGGCAGTAATGATTTTACAAACCACTCTGCCAAAATTTGATCCGGAATATAAACCTTCACCAAACGTCGTCTACGTCGCCACTCATGAATATGATCAGAAATATACGTGGACGTAGATTGTTTTAGTGAAGTTAATAATTCTGTGCCATTGTCGTATCTGATAGGCAACTGGAAATGAGTTAAGAAAGACGTTGCTAACTGACTGAAATTATGAAACGAGCCTCGTGGCAACTCAATGTACCATTTGGTTGCAAGACCTATGAGGGTTCTTTGGAAAAGACGTAAGCGAATCGAATCATCAATAATCGAATTAGATGCACACCAAAGGTGATAAGTCATAACATGATTTGATGGATCCTCTCCTGACTTACCTTCAAATTTCGGTATATCACTAGGCAACTTATGAGGCATTGACGACCAGTTCTGATAATAGAAAATAGGATCATTTGTAAGGCGCGTCAAATCTGGTAAGTCCAAAGTTGCGATGAACGGTAACTGACGGTTAGGGTCACGAAAACCTTGAGAAGCCAAAGCAGATCCAGGAGGCGGATACCCGGGATAACTAGGAATCGGATTAGCATTGGGTATTGTATAACCTCCCGGATAACCAGGATGAATCAGACCATACTGAGGTTGTTGATAAGTATAACCAGGGTATGGCTGATAGCTTGGATTCTGAACATAGGGACCGTATTGCGGCTGTCCTTGGTACGGTTGATAAGTAAATTGAGGTTGACTTGTAACAACTGTACTTGTACCGGCTTGTCCTGCAGGCATCTGAACTGTGGTCTGAACCGAGGGTCCTGACTGAGGTACAGAGACTTGAGGGATTTGCATAGATACAGGGATAGCCGAACTCGGGGCTACAGACACTCCAGAAACAGGTGTAACAGGTTGAACAGACGTTGCAGCAGTTGCAGCAGTTTGGGGCGGAGTCTGAGGTGTACTAGGCCCAGCCTGCTGAACTGAACTAGGTGCAGGAGTTTGAATAGCTGGCTGAACAGGTTGCTGAGTTGAACCAGAAACCAATGGCTGACCAGGTTGATAAGGTAACTGCATAGTAGGCTGCAAAGGCTGTTGATATTGGGACGGATCCCACACCATCATTCCAGGGTATTGTCCCGTAGAAGGTTGAACGTAAGGACCAAAACCTGGTTGAACGTAGGGTTGATAATAAGGTAAAGTTCCGGCTCCTTGAACAGATGGTTGACCAGAAGGCTATTGGTAACCTTGCATTGGGTACTGCCCTTGAGGTTGATAACCTTGAGGCACGTACTGAAGTTGGGGTTGTTGAGGACCCTGAGGAGCATATTGAGTTTGGGGTTGACCTTGAGGAATGTACTGTCCTTGAGGTTGATAACCCTGAGGTATGTACTGTCCTTGGGGTTGCCCCCCAAAATAATATGGATCCACGGTTTGTCCTGGGAAAAAGCTACCTTGAGGTTGTGCCCCGGGTGGTAACTGACTACCTTGAGGTTGCCCCCCAAGCGGTAATTGACTACCCTGAGGTTGCCCCCCAGGCGGTAACTGAGTTCCCTGAGGTTGACCCCCAGAAGGAAACTGACTGCCTTGAGCTTGAGGATTAGGAATGTTACCAGACATCATATAAACTTGCTCTGCGTTCGACGTTTCAATTTTAAGTCCACCAAGACCAGATGATAACACATTTTTGATAGGTTGAGGAGCTGCTCCTGAGAAAGTACCAGACAAAGACTGATATCCCGCAGGAACAGAAGGACCACCATGTAAAAAAGATTCAGGCGTTTGAGAAAACATGGATGACTCTCCAGCCATAATAGATGACGGATAATAACCTCTAGGTGTAGGATGAAATGGAACTCGAGGTGGATAAAAAGCAAGACCCGGATTCTCTAAAAAATCAGTTAAAGAGAGATACCAGGGATTAGTTCGAATGGGGCTGTAGAAAATAGATTCACGCTCCCTAAGATTTAACGATTGAGGGGAGTTGGGAAGAGATATGTCTTCATCTGGATTAGTAAGTTCTTCTATAGAAATTAGTCCAGAAGGAAGATTTTCAGTAATGATATTTCTAACCCTAGGTGAACCTGGATCGCTAGAAGTTGGTGAGATAAATCCTGAGGATGTTTCTAACACAGAAGATTCAGTTTCAGGCTCAGAGATTTCAGGTTCGTCAGATAATTCACCAGTAAGAGAAATATTTTTAGTGACTTCAGAAACTGAAATCGGTTCTTGAATATATTCTGTTGTAGGAATTTGATGATCAGGATGTATCACAATAGCAGAGCTTTCAGCTTCTGTTGATCTAAGTCTACGGCTACTGTGTGGTACCAGAGCTCGAAGCCCTTCAAGATGACCTGGTGTAAATTCAGGGGGTTTCACTTGTATTCTCCGGGATTGTCTCGGCAATTCCGCCACGATGAAAAATTATCTAATCACACGCAAACAAAGAAAAATTTCAATGAAAACACCTAAAGTCTCTAAGAAACAAACAATTGAATCACTCGCTTAAAAAAATCTAAGAGTTCAAACCACACACAAACAAGTAACTTTCCGTACTAAAATCACTAGTTGGTGATGAAATCCAACTTAGTAGAGGTTTAACACGAAAAGGGCGGTTGGAACAGTTACCCCGACAACCTGCTTAATGAAACAGACTGGCACAAGTTTCTTCACATAACCATCTCGAGTGAAGAGAACCCCCCAGAGAGTCCAAGTGAGTCTAGTCGACGTCTGTTCCAGGTACAGTGGGATCTTCCCTCCTCCGTCACCTTAGGAAAGAATCCTAAAGATTATGGCCTCTAAGGTTACCAACTGAAACAAATATACCTGGGGGAACAGTCTACGATCCGACACACACGCAAGGGCAGAGTAACAAAGCTCAATCCCCTTGAAGGCTCCTTGAAAGAATACAAGGTTTACCGACAAGTGACCCCTGGCTCCTCGACAATGGTCTATCCGAGGTTTACCATTTTTAATACGTGTATATCTTCTATCGTTCCCAATGAGGAAGGATTGATTACCCCCCTGGTTCAGATATGATCTCGTGCTTAACTCCTTTAAGAGGAGCTTCCCAGAGCATACATGCAACAACTGGAATTCTTCCTACCGCAAGATATATCTACTTGTTTGTTTTAACTATCTTGGAGAGTTAACTACTCCCTACTCCAAGATACTAGCCTAAGCTATGTTGGTGATGAGAGCCCTAGAAATAAAAAGATTACTAGATGAATTTTATTTAAGCGTTACTTTTAAGAGTTGTTTCTTAAGTCAATGGGTGCGGAAATGAAACTTTGTATGATGTGAAGACTCGACTTCCAAAAACACTAAAATGCACCTATGATGATATTCAATTCTTTTTCTTTCAATGAATTTTCTATCTAAAGAAGAGTTAGAGAATGCAACCTTTAAATTCCTTCTTCAAACATGAAAACTAATTGAAAGAAACTATTTTTTCTTTTCAATAAACTATCAAAGCTCACAAGAAAAACTCTTTTCTTTTCCAAACAAGAAGCTACAAAACAATTCTCTTTCGAAAGAAATCTACAAAAATTAAAACTATTCAAAACTACAAAGACTAATCTTGAGAACTAATCTAAATTGAGTAAAAGCTTTTTAGAGTTTTTTATGAATGTTTCCCTTAGTTGTTCAGCAAACTAAGAATCTATTCGTTCAGATAACAAACAGATCAAAAAACACTCAAAATATGTTTTTTCAAAACACTCAAAGAATGAAATTCAAAACTTTGAAGCAAGTTCTTTCGAAGATTTGCAAAGAAATCAAAAAGGCTTAATTTCTCAACATAGGATGTTTCCACAATCAGGTCGGATTCAAAAGACAAAAAGAGATCAATGTAATCTGAGATACTGCAAATTGTCAAAAGTTCGAATCACTACAAAGACCAAGCAGGAAAAATAATCCAATCGGCAAAATCTCCTAGAAAATCATTCAAAACACTAACACTGTTGGAGTTCATACACAATGAATTCTTGATAGACACAATAACCAGTCTGGGCAGAAACCAAAGATCTAAAAATTAACCAGAAAAAGAAACCTAGAAATTTTCTAAAATTTTTACAGGGTCCGCATGTAAGCAGTGTTGATAGGTGCGGTCCCGCACTGTATTCTATAGAGAATGTGCAAAACTGCCCGCACTGTCACAGTTATGCAGAGTGCGGTCCTAGCAAAAATTATAGAAAAACTCAAAACACTTCTAAATTTTCAAAAACAGAAAAAATTTAAAGTACCCAGACAGATGTGAATCAATCAAAAACCAGAAAAAACGTTTTCTCAAGTCAAAAATCAAAGAGAACCAAGAACAAACAAGTTCTTCCCCAGCGGAGTCGCCATTTTGTTGTGTAGATTAATCCGTCTTGCGGACAAGACCGATCTCTCTAGTACAAAAGGTAACTAGCAACAAACAACCAATTATACTAATCTCTCTCTAAGCATATAAGATTTATAAAAACACTATACGGGTGTAAAGCCTACCTTATGTCCAACGCTTGCTTGATTTTGTTGAAGTCCTTCCCGTGCACTGAAAGAACGTTCCTCGTATATCTGCAATCACAAAAAAGCAAAAAGATTAAGCAGCGCCTGTATAGACATTATTACAAATCATACTTATCATAATGATCAAGGAATTTATGAAATAAACCATGAATTGACAGTTTAATGGCTGAAAAGATTGGGTTTGGAGATACACAATAATATCCCCAGTGGAGTCGCCATTTTGTTGTGTAGATTAATCCGTCTTGCGGACAAGACCGATCTCTCTAGTACAAAAGGTAACTAGCAACAAACAGCCAATTATACTAATCTCTCTCTAAGCATATAAGATTTATAAAAACACTATACGGGTGTAAGGCCTACCTTATGTCCAACGCTTGCTTGATTTTGTTGAAGTCCTTCCTGTGCACTGAAAGAACGTTCCTCGTGTATCTGCAATCACAAACAAGCAAAAAGATTAAGCAGCACCTGTATAAACATTATCATAAATCATACTTATCATAATGATCAAGGAATTTATGAAATAAACCATGAATTGACAGTTTAATGAGAGAAATGAGTATATTTGTATTAACTTCAAATGTAGAAAACCTTTACAACCTGTGCCTTGATGTTGTGCAGGTCCTCCCGGGGTCTGAAGCAGGAATCTCTTCTACTTTGACAAGCATTGCACTCTTTGAACCAAGACAAATGGAGATGAGTGATTTAACCTCACAGAAAGTCTTAGTTAACTAAGTCTGAATCTTAACAGCATTTAACTTCAAATCTCATAAGCTTGAACTCCCTTTGAGGCTACCCAAGGCCTCTTTTTATAGTGAAAAAGAGGAGGTTTCTTGTTCCAAATATGAAGGGATAGAATCCTCCTTCAAAGGGATAAGCTCCTTACATCAAGGGGTTAGCTCCATCAAGTGAGGGATGCATGAACCTCTTCAAAGCGTATCCATTCCCGAAAATTCCCATCCAGAATCTTCTAGAATTCATTTGGAATTCATCTTTTATCTTTACTTTCTCGCCTTTTTATGTTTTACAGGGGTCCGTACCCATTACACAAAGAAATTGCATTATGGTTCCGCATACAGGCTGAGATTTAGGTGCGGGACCGCAGGGAATGCACAGAGAAAGTGCGATACCAATTCTTAGGGGATTTTAAGGATTTTCTTCTGATTTTGAAGCTTGATATGAGGGGCTGGTATATTGGACTTGCAAAAGGAGGAAGTATGAGTAATAATGAGCTCATACAGTCAGCAGAATGTCAAGGTGACAGTTTTCAGTGTAACAAAAGGTTGAACCTCCCAATCACAAGGAAACACTGCAATGGAGCCACCAAATCATCTGTTGAATGCTGCCTCTATAATAACGCATTCCCTGGATGGAACAGTGTTAGGAATGTATGGGAAATGTGTGGTATGATACCACACATCTTAAATAAGCTTAGGATCTCTCCAAACAGGTCCCTCAAGTGAAGGAAACCTTCCTCCAATGAGAAACTGGCTCAGAAACTGGGATTCCAATCCCTTCCACTGCTGCACCCAGCAACACTGCACAATCTCTGGAAAAAACTGTGCTAATGAATTTGGCTGAAGCTTGGCCTAAAAACCTGATGTGGAATGATGAACACAAACTCTCCCAATGAGGGTACTCAAAGGAAAGAGGTGGAATTTCCGCTCGGGAACACCCTGTGCTAAATAACACTATTACTCTGCTAAACAACAAGAGGAAGAAAAAGTCTGAGCAGAAATGAAAAGTAATCTAAGACATGAAAAATAATGTTGCCATCCTCTTCCTTATATAAAAAATTATTTTTCTTGCCCTCGGCCCCACTCAATTAGGTCATCTCTATCCAAAGATACATCTCCCTCCAAAACTCTGTTATTCCTCCTTGGATTCCTCCTCCTCTAAAACTTGCGCTGTTGACTTAGTCAAAGCAGCTTGATTTTATCCCTATTCACACATGGAGGTGTTTTATTAGGCTTGAAAGAGTTTCCTCTTTCACATTTGGAGAATTTTTTTCCTCCTTAGGAGACTTATGGGCTTTTCTTCCCATTTATTCATCGGCTAGAGCTGCTGCTAACTCTAATGTTCAATTTTAGCTTGGAGGCTAAAATTTTGGAACATTAGAGTCCTCCCCTCCAAAATCTTTGCTTGTCCTGAATAAAATGTACAAGGAGAGAAAAATTTCTCCCCTCCTTCTCATGTGGCCTCCTATCAATAGCCTCCATCATTGCATCAAGAGAATCTACAAATAAACTTTAGTCCAATGTTTCCTCCCAAGTGTGCCAAACCAAATGGTCTACATGAATCAAAGGCGGAATGTGTGAATGGAAACTTGATTGCTATCTCATGGCCTCCACAAAGTAGGAGTGATGAACAACATGGTGAATGAGTGCTTCCCTCACCCATGCTATCATACAAATGAAGTGAGTCACCCTCCAACATGGTAACTCATGAAAAATATCCTCCACCTTTGGCTCCTAAAATGTAGGTGGGTTGAATAAATGAACATGATAGGCAAGAGGGCCTATCCCACGCTGTCCTCCTTTCCACTAATGATAAGTGTAGAGGGTATGTTGATCTTGGGCTGCAACATGATTTCCCTCCAATGGCAAGAAGAATATTGAGTCTCCAAGGACCCTCCCTCCCAAGTCATGAGTCATGTCAACCCAAACCATTCCATACAAGATGAATGGCACATCATCACCACATGGCATCCAAATCAGAAAATGGCTGAAAGTTATGTGCAAGTTTGGATGATACATATGGTCTCTCTAGTGGATGCAGCGCAGTTTTCCCAACTACTGCTTCAGAGTATCAAGTGGCAAGTTGTCCTCCATGGAATTTCCAGCTATGCATGTTAGATTATCTACTATAAAGTAGTAAGAAGCAATATAGATCATCTGTATAAAATCAACACAATACAATAGTTGCCCCAAGTCATGTAGATATGGGTTATCAATAATACAAGATTTTGCCCTAAAGTGACCATGAAACCCATAATTAATCTTGCTCTTTTGTGGAGCAATGCAATGTTTACATATGGTAAGAAAATACAAATACTCAATAGAGTAATCACTAAGCACATAAATGTCTTTCTTACCATGCATCATATGTGAGTTGAAAGTGAGGTCCATGTATAAGTTCTCCCATGAAGATCCCCTCATAAAAATCTGCAAGAAGAAGGGATACATATACTCCTTGGAATGCTCCATCAATAAGAACATACTCTCATGTGACAACGTTGTAGGCCTTAAGAATAAGGATCCATGACTTCTCCCTTTGACATTCCACATGCCAAAGCCATCCACCATCATGTTGTTATGTGAGAAGATCTTCTTTCGACATCGAAGTCTCTCATGATCCTCCAATGCTAAAGGGTAGCCTCCTTGCACCATGAATGCACCTTTCTTCTCTTCAGAAATATCATGAAAAGTATGGGAAGAAATTTTCCCATACTCTCCCAAGTGAAACCATAGCAACAAAAATTTTTGTTGCTGCCTCATCTCTCCCTCATAAAATCCATATAGTAAGATCATGAAGGTCAGCTTGTATGGTGTCCTAACAAATAGTTCATCCATGAAGTGCCTCCTCAAGTTCTCCAAGTGGTTCCTTCCACAAGAAGAGAAAATGTGTGATGTGGAAATCATGGTTTGCCCATGGTTCCTCCTGAAAGGTGCAGCATATAAAGTGGGGAGAATCATGCTCCAAATGGGCATCTTTCCTCTCAAGCCCACTCTCCTAACAAAGCTCCCCATGAACATAAACATGTCAGAAATATATGAAAGCAAAGTACAATATAAACAAGTTTCCAATTGACAACTAGAGAGTGAATCATAGTTCCACTCATGGAACCAGCACATTTCATTCCTTGCCTGCATCAAAATAAGAAATAACAAGTGCTTTACTAGCCACTTGTTTGCTGCCATAGTCATCTCATAAGATAAAATCATGAAATTACAAGATGGTGTCAATGGTGCACACCAAGAATCATGTGGCTTCCCCCACAAACCATCGAAAGGATAGTCAAAATCAATGCTACAAGTAGTTGCAAGTACATCATCATAAAATATGCAAGAAGAGATAATTCTTATTGTTACATAAATAAGGAAAGGAAGTACAATACAAAATATGAAATGATACCTCCTCCACCATGTACTTGATGTCTTGAGCTAAAATGGCTCCACTAGAAATTCTCCCTCACTCCCAATGAGTAGGAGGGTGGTTGTGACATCCTCTTTATCACCATCCGGGCTATGGATCTCTCCATATGCTGATATATGTACTGCTGGATGCCCTCCCAAGTGAACTCCTCCATCAAATGGAAATATGCATCAAAGTGCATAGAAGAGAAGTCCTCATGTGCTACATGTAGCAGCTCCTCCCTGAGACTAGAAGATCCAATCAAGAAGATCCTGCCATAGGAATAGATGACCACACCATCCACCATGTATCTATCATATCCATCTGGGTCATCAAGAGTCATGCATGCTGTTGTGGTTCCTGTGTTTTGGCCAGATTGGCAAGACCAAAAGACAAGCCAACATCAAACCACTTTGGGATCCTAGGATCTAGCCCTCCTAGATCCAAAGAGGGATCTCTCTATAAAATCAAAGGATGATAAATCTTTAAGGCTCAAATTGAGGTATTAGGCTAGGTATGAAGCACAAGGGTTTCTTATTTTATTTTTTTGTTTGGTTGGAGATAATTAACTGAGAAGGTTATGTGAAGTGCAAAAGGAACTGAATAGAAGGATGTTTCAACATGGGAAGATAGGTCAAAAGAAGTGCTCATCCGTTGGGCTATGGAGTCATGAAAGGGGATTACTTGCATAACAACTATCCAAGGGTTTCCATAGGGAAAGTAATATATACCAAAGGATCTTTTTAGGTAGATGGTGAGATGGAACATTAAGAATGGGTGAAAGAAATAAACCAGAGGGCAGCCTAAGATCAGGTAAGGCCTTTTAACCTATCCTGCTTTTG
The DNA here is from genome assembly GCA_034641835.2 of Pinus albicaulis. Lineage (NCBI taxonomy): Eukaryota > Viridiplantae > Streptophyta > Pinopsida > Pinales > Pinaceae > Pinus > Pinus albicaulis. The sequence continues at coordinate 314,839,690 of CM076569.1, forward strand.
TCATTATTCAAAGGGAAACTCTCAATAAAGACACAAAGAGTAGCTTAAGATCAAGGAAGGACTTTTAACCTAACCTACTTTTAACATACTCTCAAGGAAGACAATCCAGCAGTCCTCATAACCACTTTCAGAAGGTAGAAAACATTTAATATTGAACATAGAGTAAGGCCTAAGATCAGAGAAAGAATATTAACCCTCACTGCTTTGACACTAACTCAAAGGGATATTAGAAAGGCTAACTGTTGGAAAAGGAACCTAGTGGGATAGGGCTAACTCTAATCCCCCAGTTTCCTAATTCTTTCAGCGGAAACCAAACAAGAACATCTAAGGAACAAACTCTAAATTCATACATCAGTAAGCATGGACAAGCCAAATTATATACTCGTTAAATTATGTTGAATTTGTTATAAGATACACAAATAGCAGAAAACATAAAGATAAAGATTTATAGTGAGATTTAGGGTACTTCCAGTAGTATGTCCTCATCTATGCTTGTTGTTCTTTATCAGAGAATAATGGACAGTATGGAAAAACATGGAGAAGACAATTACAGTAAGGAAAACATCACCAATAATATAGACCAGGATCATGTGAATCTGATTGTTTAATTGATGTGAAAAAACAGTCACATACTTTGAGTCCAGTGGCTCTTTATAGTCCAACTTCTCTTCCTAGCCTACTATAATACAGACTACTCAGCTACTTCCCCTCAACAACAGTTCAAACAGTCGATAAAATCCCAACCACCAACAAAAAAATTTCAGTGAATACTTATAGCTGGATGAGGAGGTGGAGTAGTAGATATGAACTTGAATGATCCATTAAGACAGAGGGGAGGAAGAATTCGAATGCCCACTCTACATAATGTCTTTGCATTAACTTGTTGGTACCCTTTAGGCTAGCCTAGAAGTCTTTGTCAGATTTATAATAACTTCAGGTATGTTCTTGGAGGTACTTTCTGGTTGCAATACTCTGTTTGTATTTTGTGGCAAGTAAAGGTGAATATTTTGTCTTTCAGGTCTTCCATACTTCATAACCAATGCGTTTCTAGTTCTAGGAGCTTTCTGTCAGAGTAATAACTGTTATGGGCTCGATGAGGCATGGAGAATGTTGTGGGAATTAGTCCTTCTTAGGAAAAGAACATTTTGCTGATATGAAAACACCGATATAACTTGTTAATGTGCTCTAGGATTCATTAAGCCTCCTTGATCATTTTATGGTCTTCATATGTGTCCTTATCCCTTTAAACATCAGATTATAAGCATCAAGTCTTCAATAATAGGATTTAATCCTTTTAATCTCTCACTGATACACTTTGTCACTTCTTCTGACCTGTTTGTGAATATACAGGATATAGAGGCACTGGAGGGTTTGAATCAGGGTTTATAGCCCGATCTTCAATGAAAAACAAGCTATTAACCCTCTATGATGTCTTCCTCTACTACCTTTGGCTCTGGAACTGGCATTCTAGGCTCTATATCACCACAACCATGATTGTGGGGACAAAACAAATTCATGACTTTTTGGCACCTGAAAAACACAATAAACAGATTAAGAAATCCATGCGGGAGTGAGGGTAGCTGCTTTGGAGGCTTAGGAGGATGGAAGGGTATTGAGGGGAAAAGGTGTATGTAGCAGAAAAATGGTAGAAAAAACATGGCGGAAGGTGAAAACAGGGCTAATGGGAGATTGGGGCGTCGTGCGTTGCGGATCGTTGGATTAGGTCAATTAACGATGATCTACAGTTGAGATTCATCGATGAAGTTATTTAGATGGTTAGACGGAGGAAAAATGGATGGAGGTGAGATTATATTAGAGTTTTTATATTAGAATAGATCCATGGTGGAGATCGCCCGATGGAGTCATTTGGGGGTATAGGTGAAAAACAAACGAAGGAGGACACAAAGTAACGTGGGCCGTTAGATTAGATCAATCAACGGCTACGATTAAAAGGGATTTATGCTATGGATGGTGGTAAGGGGGAAAACCGGAATGGTTTTCGCGCGGGCTCTGGGGTCGTATACGGTTTTCCAAAAAAAAATGCGATACCATACATTAAATCACACATGTCCCACCTAAAACCACCCATTTTGCAAAAATTTTGGGCATTAAACTCTGGGCCTGAAATTTTTGTGAAACTAAATGCCAACCGTCAGGTCATGGTGTGTTGATTGGACGGTGCGGAAAACGCAAGAACAGTCCAAAGATGTGTGGGGCAGAATAAATGTTGGGACCATGATGACGTGTGATGGCTTGGCGCACAGAGGAAAGGCATCAGTTCATCGCGCTATGTCTTGATCATTGGATTGTGTGATCAGATGGTTGAGATTAGAAGATGGGGTGAAGAGTTTTCGAAAGGAGAACGGGAAAGTCGGATGAGCGGGCGGAAGAGAAGGCCCGATGGCCGTTGATCTGTAGAGATCAATGATCGAAGTACATTTTAACATTGAAACGTCGGGAAATAGAAATAAAAGGGAATAAGGCTTCGGAAAAGGTTTTTAGGCCTTTTAAGCACCCGACTGCGGGCATTAAGGTTGTATGGAGGAAGGGGTTTAAAGGCAATAAGCCCTCGGGGGCTTAAAACTTTATAAGGAAAAAAGACTGTTTTTAATGTCAAAAACAGAGTTTTTAAGGCTTAGAAGAGGGTTCTGGTAGGCAAAAGAAGGGGTTTTTAAACCAGATAAAGGAAGATATAAGGTTTAAAAAGGGTTTTGAGAGGGTTAGAAAGTCAAATGAAGGCATTTTGAGGGATTTTATGAGGGGAATGAGGATGAAACATGGGGGACTTTTTTGGAGTGAAATGGAGAGAAAAGATACCTTTTGAAAATAGTTTCTTTCACCAAATAGTAGGGTTCTTTAATGGAAACAGTCAGTGAAGATTCTTTGAAGGATAGAAGGCACATGGAGGCTTCAAGAATGATAGATTTACAAAGGAAATATTTCTCTTGAAGACTTAGAAACATATTTAGCCACCTGTTTTCTATGCCAAAATTTTATAGGTGGCTAACAGTGGCTCCACATGGGGATGGAATATTCTTGAAGGTGTCAAGAATCTCAGATAATAATATTTGGAAGTAGGCCAAATGCCTGGTACTTGACCACATTTCTCTTTTTTTGATCAGCTGCTATAAACATTATGGAGATTATATCAGCAGAAAACATTTTCCAAACAACTACCTACCCATCCTACTGTCCTAACATTTTTTTCTCCAAGGTGCATTTAGACTTGCAGACCTTTCGCATCATTATTTTTTGCAAATAGAAAAATAAACCTATCTACTACTACCCTTATTTCTCCATGAGACCAGATTAAATAGTTGGACTCATAATTTCTCTACCTAAACTAATATATGCCAGGATTAAACTGTATGGCAGATTTCATTCTCTACATTGTAAAACAGAAATTGAAACAAAGCTAAAATAGGATTAGACTGTCTGATTTTATATGGGTCCATGGCATAAAGACAAGTTGCACATGGACTGAAATTTGCAGGAAAAAAACAAAATTTGAAGGCTTCAAATCTGAAAATCACCAACATCCTCCCTTCTTCTTGTGACTCAGATTTTGAGCTTTTCAAAGTCACCTTTCTTTCTTCATTTCAACTCTGATTTTGATTTTGTTAGAGCTGATTCTTCTTATTTTCTCTGTTGGTTCAATTTTTGAGCATATATGAACCTTTCCTTTCATTTTATTTTTATTTTTTTGAATTTTCTTCAAAGAAAAAATCAAAAACTAACTAAATTCTCACAGGTTGAGCTTTATTGAGATGCCTACCTACCCTACTCTAACTTGAGAATATCTAATTCTCTAAGTGATACAATAGTGCCAGTGCAGCCAGTTAAGCAGTAACAAAAAAGGATAGAAAATCTGACTTCCTGTCAGAGATAACCATAGGGTACTTTGAATGTGGGTCTTCAAAACCAAGGCCACCACCAGTAGTGACCACGCCTGATGTATCTGGCTCTTGCAAAGGGTCAATGCTTGGGAACTTGAGCCAATCAAGGCCTCCATATATTCTGGCATAGGATCAACAAAAACATGGTATAAACTTTCTTCCTTTAGGCCTTCCATGACTGGTAGGCTATCTGCATCCTTGACAGCTTTGATCACTGCATCTATAGTGTGGCTCTTGAAAGCACAATCATCCTTTTCCTGGTTGGGATTATGTGGCGGGTAAGTTTCAACCACGATTAATTCTTCTTCCACTGGAAAAAGAAACAGATTCCTTTGAGAAAGGAAATCTTCCTCATCTTCATTGTAACCTGAGCTGGGGGACTCATCATATTTGGCAGTGTTGTCCTCTTTTAGTCCCAGGGCATTTTAATTCAATGGAATGAGCTCTATGAAAATATTAACATACTCTTGAGCATGGGCTTCTTTGATTACCTCAACCCTTTCTGGATAAGTTTCAAGATATTCAACTTGCTCAAGATTTTCTTCATTGCTTTCTTCCTCGTCCTCTGAGCTGAAAGGCTATTGATTTCCACCTTCATGGAATTTATTACTGATGATATGATGCAAAGTAGAGTGAAGATTCAATGAATATTCACTTGCTACTAGACATTCATAACTTTCTTCATCGGTATCATAAATAGCCTGACTTGGCTCATTACTTTCTTGAAGTTGATAGACATGATCTTCCCCCCACAAATCTACTAATGATGGTCTTGCAGGATTAGCTTCTATTTGGAAAAAATCATCATCAGATAGGCCAAAACTAGAAGAATCATAATTATAAGCAATGTCACCAATCATACCTACTAGATTCTCAGCAAGTCTTTCTTCAAAATAATCTGCAAGTTCATTTTCTGATCCAAAATCTTGTTTATCATACATGATTTTCATGTCGCTTATGCCTTACACTGATCTAGCTTGTTTTATTTGAGGAGAAGGTTTGGGTCTTTTCGAATAAGAATTTATAGTTTCAACCTCATATTCTTCCTCTTTTGTGTTTATCAAGTTGTTAGCTGTCTCTGTAAGTTTTTCCAGCTTGGCTTCTGCAGAGACCAGCCTTCTTTGCTCTGCATGATCCTTCTTTATTGAATTTAATCTTTCCTCCCTGCACCATCTGTTGTGTTCGACAATAATTGCTATGTTTTTCATCTCTTCCAGGCTAGAAGGCTCTCTTTCTCTTATATGGAATTCCACCTTGGGGACAAAAGAACTCGAATAGCGCAATAGGGCCCATCCCAAAGGTGGTTTTATATTAGTAGGTATTGCATTGTAGACCTTATTGAACCTGGCTAAAAAGTCTTGTACTGTCTCTCCTGGTTGTCTTTTCAAATTTTGGTACTCTTCTAGAATGAGGAAAACATTTCCCAGGACTGCCCATTTATCAAGGAAAACTTGAGTGAACTGATGAAAATTGATAATTCTTGTAGCAAGAATATCTTTAAACCAACTCTTAACCTCTCCTTGTAATGATAAGGAAAACATTATAATACGCACATCATCTTCTTCTATCTCAAATAGGTCAAGTAAATCCTCAAGACTTTGAACATGTTGCTCAACAAAGAGGTAGCTTATTTGTAAGTCCTACAGGAAGGGGTTGGAAGATAAGAGGCAAAACTTGAGGCTTATATCTTTCTATGACCTTTGTGGGTGTAGGTAGTGCAAAAAGAGACCTATGACTGCTTGAAGTTTCATTAGGGGTGAGAGATAGAGCATGAGGCTCTTGTTTCACTAGGTTTTTCACAAGTGTATAGGTCTGCTCATGGTCTGAAAACTGAGGCTTGAGATCTTTCCCATAATCAGTGTGGATCTCATATTTGTACACTCAATCAGGCTTAAATTAGGATAGAACGTAGTTGTAGATAAAAACAATGAGTTCTTGAAACCAAATCCAGCCTGAATGTTCTATCCTTTTATAATGTCTGGCCATGCTTCAAGTTCTTCCTCCAGTAGAGTCTTTAAGTCTATTAGGAATTGTGGAGTCGCTAGGTGGAGGATTCTCAATGTTTAAATGAGGGTTGATTTCCACCATCAGCAATTAAATACCAATCTAAGCTAATTGGTCTTCTGTTCCCCAGTGGAGTCTCCATGATGTTGTGGTTCCTGTGTTTTGGCTAGATTGACAAGACCAAAAGACAAGACAACATCAGACCACTTTGGGATCCTAGGATCTAACCCTCTTGGATCCAAAGAGGCATCTCTCTATAAAAGAAAAGGATGATATATATCTAAGGCTCAAATTGAGGTATTAGGCTAGGTATGAAGCACAAGGGTTTTTTTTTTTTTTTTTTTGGTTGGAGATAATTAACTAAGAAAGTTATGTGAAGTGAAAAAGGAACTGAATAGAAGGATGTTTCAGCATGGCAAGATAGGTCAAAAGAAGTGCTCATCCATTGGGATATGGAGTCATGAAAGGGGATTACTTGCATAACAATTATCCAAGGGTTTCCATAGGGCAAGTCATCTATACCAAAGAATATTTTTAGAAAGATGGTGAGATGGAACATTAAGAATGGGTGAAAGAAAGAAACCAGAGGGAAAACTAAGATCAGGTAAGGAATTTTAACCTATCCTGCTTTTGACATACTTCAAAGGGAAAATCTCAATAAAGACACAAAGAGTAGCTTAATATCAAGGAAATAATTTTAACCTAACTTGCATTCATCATACTCTCAAGGAAGACAATCCAGCAGTCCTCATAACCACTTTTAGAAGGTAGAAAACATTTAATATTGAACATAAAGTAAGGCCTAATGTTAGAGAAAGACTTTTAACCCTCACTGCTTTGACACTAACTCAAAGGGGTCTTAGAAAGGCTAACTGTTGGAAAACGAACCTAGTGGGACAGAGCTAACTCTAATCCCCCAGTTTCCTAATTCTTTCAGCTGAAACCAAACAAGAACATCTAAGGAACAAACTCTAAATTCATACATTAGTAACCATGGACAAGCCAACTTTTATACTGGTTAAATTATGTTGAATTTGTTCTAAGATACATAAATAGAAAAAAAACATAAAGATAAAGATTTACAGTGAGATTTAGGGTACTTCTAGTAGTATTTCCTAATCTATGATTACTGTTCTTTATCAGAGAATAATGGATAATATGGAAAAACATGGAGAAGACAATTACAGTAAGGAAAACATCACCAATAATATAGACCAAGATCCTGTGAATCTTCTTGTTTAATTGATGTGCAAAACTAGTCACGTACTTTGAGTCCAGTGTCTCTTTACAGTCCAAATTCTCTTCCCAACCTACTATAATACAGACTACTCAGTTACTTCCCCTCAAAAATAGTTCAAACAGTTGATAAAATCCCAACCACCAACAAAAAATTTTCAGTGAATACTTATAGGTGGATGAGGAGGTGGAGTAGTAGATATGAACTTGAATGATCCATTAAGACAAATGGGAGGAAGAGTTTGATTTCCCACTCTGCATAATGGCTTTGCATTAACTTGTTGTTACCCTTAGGCTGGCCTAGAAGTCTTTGTCAGATTGATAATAACTTCAGGTATGTTCTTGGAGGTACTTTTCTGGCTGTAGTACTCTGTTTGTCTTTTGTGGTAAGTAAAGGTGAATATTTTGTCTTTCAGGTCTTCCATACTTCATAACCAATGCACTGACAGTTCTAGGAGATTTCTGTCAAAGTAATAACTGTTATGGGCTCGATGAGGCGTGGAGAATGCTGTGGGAATTATTCCTTCTTAGGAAAATAACATTCTGTTGATATGACAGTACTGATATAAATTTTTAATGTGATTTAGGCTTCATTAAGCCTCCTTGATCATTTTATGGTCTTCATCTGTGTCCTTATCCATTTAAACATCAGATTATAAGCATCAAGTCTTCAATAATAGGCTTTAATCCTTTTAATCTCTCACTGATACACTTTTCCTCTTCTTCTAACCTGTTTGTGAATATACATGATATAGGGGCTCTGGAGGGTTTGAATCAAGGTTTATAGCCCGATCTTCAATGAAAAACAAGATATTAACCCTCTCTAGTGTCTTCCTCTGCTACCTTTGGATCTGGAACTGAAATTATGTGCTCTATATCACCACAACCATGACTGTAGGGATAGAATGAATTCACGACTTTTGGCACCTGCAAGACATGATAAACAGATTAAGAAATCCATGCCGGAGTGAGTGTGGCTGCTTTGGAGACTCGGGAGGATGGAAGGGTATTGAGTGGAAAAGGTGTACGCAGCAGTAAAATGGTAGACAAACCATGGTAGAAGGTGAAAACAAGTCTGATGGGAGCTTGGGGCGTTGTGCATTGCAGACCATTGCATTAGATCAATTAACAATGATCTACTGTTGAGATTCATCGATGAAGTTACTTAGAAGGTTGGAAGGAGGAAAAATGGATGGAGGTGAGATTAGTTTATGGCTGTTAGGTTAGAACAGATCCACGACGGAGATCGCCTGATGGAGTCATTTGGGGGTATAGGTGAAAAAAAAACGAAGGAGGATGCGAAGTAATGTGGGCCGTTAGATTAGATCAATCAACGAATTTGATTAAAATGGAATTACATTGTGCAGGGCGGAAAGGGCGAAAACCAGAATGGTTTTTGCGCGGGCTCTAGGGTGGTATCTGGTTTTGCAAAAAAAATGCGATACCATACATTGATTGACACCTGTCCCACCTAAAACTGCCCATTTCGCAAAAATTTTGGGCATTAAACTCTGGGCATGAAAATTTTGTGAAACTAAATTTTAGCTGTCAGATCATGGTGTGTTGATTGGATGGTGCAGAAAACCCAAGAATAGTCCAAAGATGTGCGGGGCGGAAGAACTGGTGGGACCCTGATGATGTGTGATGGCTTGGCATGCAGAGGAAAGGCATCGGTTCATCGCGCTTTGTCTTGATGTTGGATTGTGCGATCGGATGGTTGAGATTAGAATATGGGGCAGAGAGTTTTCTAAAGGAGAATGGGAAATCCGGATGAGCGGGCAGAAGAGAAGGCCTGATGGCCATTGATCTGTAGAGATCAATGGTCGACGTACATTTTAACATTGAAACATCGGGAAACAGAAATAAAAGGGAATAAGGCTTCAGAAAATGTTTTTTCGGCCTTTTAAGTGCCCCACTGTGGGCATTAAGGTCGTATGGAGGAAGGGGTTTAAAGGCAATAAGCCCTTGGGGGCTTAAAACTTTATAAGGAAAAAAGATTGTTTTTAAGGTCAAAAATGAGTTTTTAAGGCTTAGAAGAGGGTTCCGGTAGGCAAAAGAAGGGGTTTTTAAACCAGATAAAGGAAGATATAAGGTTTAAAAATGGTTTTGAGAGGGTTAGAAAGTCAAATGAAGCCATTTTGAGGGATTTTATGAAGGGAATGAGGATGAAACATGGGGGATTTTTTGGGAGTGAAATGTAGAGAAAAGAGGCCTTTTGAAAATAGTTTCTTTCACCAAATAGTAGGGTTCTTTAATGGAAATAGTCAGTGAAGATTCTTTGAAGGATAGAAGGAAAATGGAGGCTTCAAGAATGATAGATTTATAAAGGAAATATTTCTCTTGAAGACTCAGAAACATATTTAGCCACCTCTTTGCTATGAAAAAATTTTATAGGTGGCTAACAATGGCTCCACATGGGGATGGCATCTTCTTGAAGGTGTCAATAATCTCAGATAATAATATTTGGAGGTACGCCATATGTCTGGTACTTGACCACCTTTCTCTTCTTTGATCAGCTGCTACAAACATGATGGAGATTATATCAGCCGAAAACATTTTCCCAAACAACTACCTACCCATCCTACTGTCCTAACATTTTTTCTCCAAGGTGCATTTAGAATTGCAGACCTTTCACATCATTATTTTTTGCAAACAAGAAAATAAACCTATCTAGTTCTACCCTTATTTCTCCATGAGACCAGATTAAACAGTTCGACTCATAATTTCTCTACCTAAACTAATATCTTCCAGGATTAAATTAAAAAGTAGATTTCATTCTCTACATTCTAAAACAGAAGTTGAAACACAGCTAAACCAATATTACACTGTCTGATTTGCTATGGGTCCATGGCATAAAGACAAGCTACACATGGACTAAACTTTTCAGGAAAAAACAAAATTTGAAGGCTTCAGATCTAAAAATCACCAGCATCCTTCCTTCTTCTTGTGACTCAGATTTTGAGCTTTTCAGAGTCACCTTTGTTTCTTCATTTCAGCTCTGATTTTGATCTTGTTAGAGCTGCTTCTTCTTCTTTTCTTTTTTGGTTCAAGTTTTGAGCATATCTGAACCTTTCCTTTAATTTTTTTTAATTTTTTTTAATTTTCTTCAAAGAAAAAATCAACAACTAACTCAATGCTCACAAGCTGAGCTTTATTGAGATTCCTACCTACCCTACTCTAACTTGAGAATCTCTGATGCTCTAATTGATGCAATAGTGCCAGTGTAGCCAATTAAGAAGTAACAAAAAAGGATAGAAAATCTGACTGCCTATCAGAGATAACCATAGGGTACTTTGAATGTGGGTCTTCAAAACCAAGGCCACCACTAGTAGTGACTACGCCTGATGTATCTGGCTCTTACAAAGGGTCAATTCTTGGGAACTTGAGCCAATAAGGGCCTCCATATATTCTGCCATAGGATCAATAAAAATATGATATAAACTTTCTTCCTTTAGGCCTTCCATGACTAGTAGGCTATCTGCATCCTTGACAGCTTTGATCACTGCATCTATAGTGTGGCTCTTGAAAGCACAATCATCCTTTTCCTGGTTGGGAGTATTTTTCAGGTATGTTTCAACTAGGATTAATTCTTCTTCCACTAGAACAAGAAATAGATTCCTTTGAGAAAGGAAATATTCCTTATCTTCATTGTAACCTGAGCTGGGGGACTCATCATATTTGGCAGTGCTGTCCTCTTGTAGTCCTTGGGCATTTTGATTTAGTGGGCTGAGCTCTATGAAAAGATTAACATACTATTGAGCATGGGCTTCTTTGATTACCTCAACCCTTTCAGGAGAAGTTTCAGGATATTCAACTTGCTCAAGAGTTTCTTCATTTCTTTCTTACTCATCCTCTGAGCTGAAAGGCTGTTGATTTCCACCTTCATGGAATTTATTACTGATGATATGATATAAAGAAGAGTGAAGATTCAATTAATCTTCACCTGCTACTAGACTTTCATAACTTTATGCATCAATATCATAAATAGCCTGACTTGGCTCATTACTTTCTTGAAGTTGATAGACATGATCTTCCCCCCACAAATCTACTGATGATGGTCCTACGGGATTAGCTTCTATTTGGAAAAAATCATTATCAAATAGACCAAAACTAGAAGAATCATAATTATAAGCAATGTCACCAATCAGACCTACTGGATTCTCAGCAAGTCTTTCTTCAAAATAATCTGCAAGTTCATTTTCTGATCCAAAATCCTGTTTATCGTACATGCTTTGCATGTTGCTTATGCCTTGTAGTGATCTGGATTTTTTTATCTGAGGACAAGGTGTGGGTCTTTTCGAATAATAATTTCTAGTTTCAACCTCATATTCTTCCTATTTTGTGTTTATCAAGCTGTTGGTTGTCTCTATAAGTTTTTCCAGCTTGGCTTCTGTAGAGACCAACCTTCTTTGCTCTGCTTGATCCTTCTTTATTGCATTTAGTCTTTCCTCCCTGCACCATATGTTTTGTTCGACAGTAATTACTATGTTTTGCATTTCTTCCAGGCTAGAAGGCTCTCTTTCTCTTATATGGAATTCCACCTCAAGGTCAAAAGAACTCGGATAATGCAATATGGCCCATCCCAAAAGTGGTTTTATATTAGTAGGTATTGCATTGTAGACCTTATTGAACCTGGTTGAAAAGTCTTGTACTATCTCTCCTAGTTGTATTTTTAAATTCTGGTACTCTTCTAGAATCAGGAAAACATTTCCCAGGACTGCCCATTTATCAACGAAAACTTGAGTGAACTAATGAAAATTGATAATGCTTGCAGCAGGAAGGTCTTTAAACCAACTCTTAACATATCCTTGTAATGATAAGGCAAACATTCTAATATGCACATCTTCTTCTTCTATCTCAAATAGGTCAAGTAAATCCTCAAGACTTTGAACATGTTGCTAAGCAGTGATCTTTTTATTTTCTCCATTAAAAAGAGGCAGCTTGTTTGTAAGTCCTGCAGGAAGGGTCTGGAAGATAAGAGTCAAAACTACAGGCTTATATTTTTCTATGACCTTTTTGGGTGTAGGTAGTGCAACACGAGACCTATGAATACTTGAAGTTTCATTAGGGATGAGAGATACAACATGAGGCTCTTGTTTCACTAGGTTTTTCACAGGTGTATAGGTCTCCTCATGGTCTGAAAACTGAGGCTTGAGATCTTTCCTATAATCAGTGTGGATCTCATCTTTGTACGCTAGACCAGGCTTAAATTAGGATATAACGTAGTTGTAGATAAAAAAAATGAGTTCTTGAAACCAAATCCAGCCTTAATGTTCTATCCTTCTATAATGTCTGGCCATGCTTCGGGTTCTTCCTCCAGTGGAGTCTTTAGGTCTATTAGGAATTGTGGAGTCACTAGGTGGAGGATTCTCAATGTTTAAATGAGGGTTGTTGTCCACCATCAGCAATTAAATACCAATCTAAGCTAATTGGTCTTTTGTTCCCCAGTGGAGTCACCATTATGTTTTGGTTCCTATGTTTTGGCCAGATTGGCAAGACCAAAGGACAAGACAACATCAAACCACTTTGGGATCCTAGGATCTAGCCCTCCTGGATCCATAAAGGGATCTCTCTATAAAAGCAAAGGATGATATATCTTTAAGGCTCAAATTGAGGTATTAGGCTAGGTATGAAGCACAAGGGTTTTTTATTTTGTTTGTTTGTTTGGATGGAGATAATTAACTGGGAAGGTTATGTGAAGTGAAAAAGGAAATAAATAGAAGGATGTTTCAACATGGGAATATAGGTCAAAATAAGTGCTCATCCATTGGGCTATGGAGTCATGGAAGGGGATTACTTGCATAACAATTGTCCAAGGGTTTCCATAGGGAAATTCATCTATACCAAAGGATCTTTTTCGATAGATGGTGAGATGGAACATTAAGAATGGGTGAAAGAAATAAACCAGAGGGCAACCTAAGATCAGGTAAGGACTTTTAACCTATCCTCCTTTTGACATACTTCAAAGGGAAACTCTCAATAAAGACAGAAAGAGTAGCTTAAGATCAAGTAAGGACTTTTAACCTAACCTGCTTTCAACATAATCTCAAGGAAGACAATCTAGCAGTACTCATAACCACTTTCAGAAGGTAGAAAAACTTTAAGATTGAACATAGAGTAAGGCCTAATATCAGAGAAAGACTTTTAACTGTCACTGCTTTTACACTAACTCAAAGGGATCTTAGAAAGGCTAACTATTGGAAAAGGAACCTAGTGGGATAGGGCTAACTCTAATCCCCCAGTTTCCTAATTCTTTCAGCTGAAACCAAACAAGAACATCTAAGGAACAAACTCTAAATTCATACATCAGTAAGCATGGACAAGCCAACTTTTATACTGGTTAAATTATGTTGAATTTGTTCTAAGATAAACAAATAGAAGAAAACATAAAGATAAAGATTTACAGTGAGATTTAGGGTACTTCCAGCAGTATGTCCTAATCTATGCTTGTTGTTCTTTATAAGAGAATAATGGAAAGTATGGAAAAAACATGGAGAAGACAATTACAGTAAGGAAAACATCACCATAAATATAGACCAGGATCCTGTGAATCTGCTAGTTTAAAGTATGTGCAAAACCAGTCACATAATTTGAGTCTAGTGGCTCTTTACAGTCCAAATTCTCTTCCCAGCCTACTATACTATAGACTACTCAGCTACTTCCCCTCAACAACAGTTCAAACAATCGATAAAATCCCAACCACCAACAACAAATTTTCAGTGAATACTTATAGGTGGATGAGGAGGTGGAGTAGTAGATATGAACTTGAAGGATCCATTAAGATAGAGGGGAGGAAGAATTCGAATTCCCACTCTGCATAATGGCTTTTCATTAACTTGTTGGTACCCTTTAGGCTGGCCTAGAAGTCTTTGTCAGATTGATAATAACTTCAGGTATGTTCTTGGAGGTAATTTTCTGGCTGTAGTACTCTATTTGTCTTTTGTGGCAAGTAAAGGTGAAGATTTTGTCTTTCAGGTCTTCCATATTTCATAACCAATGCACTAACAGTTCTAGGAGATTTCTATCAGAGTAATAACTGTTATGGGCTCGATGAGGCATGGAGAATGCTGTGGGAATTAGTCCTTCTTAGGAAAAGAACATTCTGCTGATATGACAGCACTGATATAACTTGTTAATGTGCTTTAGGCTTAATTAAGCCTCCTTGATCATTTTATGGTCTTCATCTGTGTCCTTATCCCTTTAAACATCAGATTATAAGAATCAAGTCTTCAATAATAGGCTTTAATCCTTTTAATCTCTCACTGATACACTTTGTCACTTCTTCTGACCTGTTTGTGAATATACAGGATATAGGGGCACTGGAGGGTTTGAATCAGGGTTTGTAGCCCAATATTCAATGAAAAATAAGCTATTAACCCTCTCTGGTGTCTTCCTCTGCTACCTTTGGCTCTAGAATTGGCATTCTATGCTCTATATCACCACAACCATGACTGTGGGGACAGAACGAATTCTTGACTTGTTGGCACCAGAAAAACACGATAAAAAGATTAAGAAATCCATGCGAGAGTGAGGGTGGTTTCTTTGGAGGCTCAGGAGGATGGAAGGGTATTGAGGGGAAAAGGTGTATGCAGTGGAAAAATGGCAGACAAACCATGGCAGAAGGTGAAAATAGGGCTGATGGGAACTTGGGGCATCGTGCGTTGCAGACTGTTGGATTAGATCAATTAACGATGATCTATGGTTGAGATTCATCGATGAAGTTATTTAGAAGGTTAGAAGGAGGAAAAATGGATGGAGGTGAAATTAGATAGGGTCGTTAGATTAGAACAGATCCACAGTGGAGATCGTCCGATGGAGTCATTTGGGGGTATAGGTGAAAAAAAAATGAAGGAGGACGCGAAGTAATGTGGGCCGTTAGATCAAATAAATCAATGACTACAATTAAAAGGGAATTATGCTATGGAGGGCGGTAAGGCAAAAAACCGAAATGGTTTTTGCGTTGGCTCTGGGGTAGTATGTGGTTTTCCAAAAAAAAATGTGATACCATACATTAACTGACACCTGTCCCACCTAAAACCACCCATTTTTCAAAAATTTTGGGCATTAAACTTTGGGCGTGAAAATTTTGTGAAACTGAATTTCAGCCATCAGATCATGGTGTGTTGATCGGACGATGCGGAAAATGCAAGAATGGTACAAAGATGTGCAGGGCGGAAGAACTGGTGGGACCCTAATGACATGTGATGGCTTGCCTCGCAGAGGAAAGGCATCGGTTCATCGCGCTATGTCTTGATCGTTGGATTGTGCGATCGAATGGTTGAGATTAGAAGATGGGGCAAAGAGTTTTCAAAAGGAGAATGGGAAATCTGGATGAGCGTGCGGAAGAGAAGGCTTGATGGTTATTGATCTGCAGAGATCAACGGTTGACGTACATTTTAACATTGAAACTTTGAGGAACATAAATAAAAGGGAATAAGGCCTCAGAAAAGGTTTTTTAGGCATTTTAAGTGCCTAACTGCGGGCATTAAGGTTGTATGGAGGAAGGGGTTTAAAGGAAATAAGCCCTCGGGGGCTTAAAATTTTATAAGGCAAAAAGACTATTTTTAAGGTGAAAAATAGAGTTTTTAAGGCTTAGAAGAGGGTTCAGGTAGGCAAAAGAAGGGGTTTTTAAACTAGATAAAGGAAGATATAAGGTTTAAAAAGGGTTTTGAGGGGGTTAGAAAGTCAAATGAAGGAATTTTGAGGGATTTTATGAATGGAATGAGGATGAAACATGGGGGAATTTTTGGGACTAAAATGGAGAGAAAAGAGGCCTTTTGAAAACAGTTTCTTTCACCAAATAGTAGGGTTCTTTAATGGAAATAGTCAGTGAAGATTATTTGAAGGATAGAAGGCACATGGAGGCTTCAAGAATGATAAATTTACAAAGGAAATATTTCTCTTGAAGAATCATAAACATATTTAGCCACTTGTTTGCTATGCCAAAATTTTATAAGTGGTTAACACATGCACCAAGATCTTTGGAGTACTCTACCAAGAGCTGAGATCTCCAATAAGGATCAATCCTCCTAAGAGATAGCGTTGGTGATCTGGCATGTGAAGCTCTCCTCATGTTGCTACCTACTACTTTCACAACCCCCATGCCAAAGTATTCCTCCAAACTCTTCACCTCTCCAAAATCTGAGAGTGGTGAATCCAAAGACAAGATGTCTTCCATCAACTCCAAATCAGGTGGCTTCCTTGGTGGAATGCCTCCATGTAGTGAGACATCAATGTCAAGAGTATACTGCACATATGGTTGGGAAACCTTGCCCTTGCCCTTACAGCGCAAATCAGTCTGCCTCTTTCTTACACTGGCTCTCTGAAATAGAGAAGGGTGTATGCCTCTCATCAAGTGATGTTTCTCTTCCCCACTACCCCCTCCTTCGAGCTACAATGCTGCACAATCATGTTGCTCACTGATTGTGCTTGGACCTCACTATATGATATCTTGGGGAACTTCTTGTAAGGATACAAGAATCCCTCCTATTGGAGCATGTGCTCCTCCTCCCTCTGCATGAGGTACTGGATGTGCTCTAGATGTGACAACGTTGTTGCCCTCATCTTCATCAATGTGTATGGGAAACAGCTCAATAGTTGGATCCTCTTGTGAAAAAGAGATCCTCATGCCCTCTTGTTCAATAATATGAACTAGAGGTCTTGCTTCCAGAAATGTGTAATGAAATATGTCTGCTCCTCCCATGGTTTTCTGAAATGGGGTTTTCTTCATCACATGCAAGGGTTTTGTTTTCTCAAGTTCTCCTTGCCCATGTGCCTTCGGAAATTTTTCACCAAACCTTCCCATCAAATTTTCTATGAATCTTGTATAAGAGAAAGTGTTTGCATTTCTTAAAGAACAAGATTCAAAAATCCACCATGCATGAGCCTTACCTCTGAAATGCAGCACTGCAACTCTGATGGCTTCATCTTCGGAAACATGGTGCAGCTGCAAATAGAAATCTAGCTCATTCACCCAGGCTCCAGCTGAACATGTAGGTGATCTCGCAAAAGTATATAGAAGAAATATACTTGTATCCTGTTGCTTTCTCTTCTCCACCTGGATCTTGCAAAGCTTTTGGAAATCAGTATGATCTCTAAACCTTTCAGTTTGAGATTCATACTCCTGCAACAAATCACTAAGAGTTCTCCTCTTAGGCATTTTTCTTCCTCCTATCCATCTCAAGATAGATCTAGGCACTTGACTGCGCTATGCATCATGGTGTGTAGCTCTATGCTCACACTCACCATGTGAAAATCTAGATTCAGCTCTAGATTCAACCTCTTTTGGAGATCTCATCTCCAATCTCATTTTCTTCATCTCTCCTTGAAAGCTCTACATAGATTTTGGAAGAAGATTTGTAATATTTCTTCCTTCACATACTGAATATTTCTAGATTTTTTCCATCTCTCCTTCCTCTAATAGCTGGATCTCACAGGCTGAGCCAAAGATCATACTTTGATACCACCATAATATTCCAATTTAGGAACAACTCATGAATCTTGCATCAAAAATGCACTTCCAGCAAAATTTGCAATAAAACACTGAAATGGACCCTTGGATCCCATAAATAAATCAATATACAACCGAAATACAAGAATTGAGCCGAAACAAAGCAAACTAGGTGGGTTAAACAGACCTCCCACACTAATGTAGCTGAAAATGACTAAAAACCCCAAAACTGCATTTTACCGGAGTTTCTGCATAAGGGAATGTGCAGTTTAAGAGAGGGTTTAATCATAAAATCATAGGATAACAATATATCTACTCATGTATTGATAAATAATGCTGAAGAACAGAGATGTAATCTCTTCATACAAAATACAAGATAACCCGGCAAGGGTTTCTTGTCAAACACTCTGCATGAAAAATATGGTATTAAGAAATTACTGAATCACCACTAAAAAATTGAAGCATAAGAGTGTATAAGGCTTGAAATATGTCTTATCTGATGTAGAACCATCAAGGGCTTCCTCCCATGAAATGTTGAACCTCCCAATCACAAGGAAACATTTCAATGGAGCCACCAAACCATCTGTTGAATGTTGCCTCTAGAATAATGCATTCCCTAGATGGAACAATGCTAGGAATGTATGGGACATGTGTGGTATGATACCATAGATCTAAAATAAGCTTAGGATCTCTCCAAACAGGTCCCTCAAGTGAAGGAAACCTTCATCCAATGAGAAACTAGCTCAGAAATAGGGATTCCGATCCCTTCCACTGCTGCACCCAACAACACTACACAATCTCTGGCAAAAAATGTGCTGATGAAGTTGGTTGAAGCTTGGCCTGAAAACCTGATGTGGAATGATGAATTAAAACTCTCCCAATGAGGCTCCTCAAAAGAAAGAGGTGGGATTCCCACTCGAGAACACCTTGTGTTAAACAGCGCTGCTACTCTGCTAAACAGAAAGAGGAAGAAAAAGTTTGAGCAGACATGAAAAATAATCTAAGACATGAAGACTAATGCTGCCATCCTCTTCCTTATATAAAACATGATTTTTCTTGCCCTTGGCCCTACTCAATTAGGTCATCTCTATCCAAAGATACATCTCCCTCCAAAACTGCGTTATTCCTCATTGGATTCCTCCTCCTCTAAAATTGCGTTGTTGACTTAGTCAAAGTAGCTTGATTTTATCCCCGTTCACACATGGAGGTATTTTATTAGGCTTGAAAGAGTGTCCTCTTTCACATTTTGAGTATTTTATTCCTCCTTAGGATACTTATGGGATTTTCTTCCCATTTATTCATCGTCTAGAGCTACTGCTAACTCTAATGTTCAATTTTAGCTTGGAGGCTAAAATTTTGGAACATTACACAACCTCAAAATAGTCAAATACACTCTGGAGGGAAACCTCAAGGACAGTACATATCTCAAGGTCAATATCAACCTCAAGGACAATACATACCCCAAGGTCAGCCTTAGGAATAGTATATGCCTCAAGGTCAGTATGTGCCTCAAGGTCATTATCAACCTCAAGGGCAGTACCCAGTTCAAGGATTGCAACCACCTTCAGGACAACAGTTCTCTCCAGAAAAAAAAAATCGTACAAAGATGTGGAAATTATCCAGTCAATTATCAGCCATATGTTCAACCAAGTTACGGTCTGTCTTATGTAGAACCTTCATTGGGACCTTCATATCCCGGAATGGTGTGGGATCCATCTCAATTCCAACAGAATTTACAACCAAATATGAAAGTATCTTATTATCAAGCTAGACAACAAGTTGGTTATAATCAATCGCAAAAATCTGTCCAACCTGTCATTCAAACACCTACATCTGGTCCTATTCAACAGCCTAGTCTAAGTACACCTACGACTCCGCCCCAAACTACTGCTCAGACTTATGTTCAACTGACCACACCTATTCCTGGAGTGTCTGCATCTCCTATCACATCTGCCCCTCAAACATCAGTACAGATTCCTCAGGCCTATATTTCGCAGTCTGGACCTGCAATTCAGACTACTATTTAGATGCCGACAGGACAACCTGGTACAAGTACAATTATAACAAGTCAACCTTAGTTTACTTATCAACCGTATCAGGGGTCGCATCAATATTGTTCTGTTCAAACTCTAGTCTACCCTCAAAAAATGTACCCTAGGTATATGTATCAAACACTTGTTCAACCCTAGTATGGTCCAGTTATTCATGGTTATCCAGGGGGCACTCTGATTCCAAATGCACAACCTATTCTAGGTTATCCTGGATATCCTCCTCCTAGGACTAGTTTAGTCTCACAAGGTTATCAACAAGACCCTACCCATCGATTTCCATTCATAGAAACTTTAGATTTACCATATTTATCTCGCCTTACGAATGATCCTATCTATTATCATCTGTATTGGCCACCTATGCCACATAATTTGCCCAGTGATATCCCAAAGTTTCAAGGAAAATCAGGAGAGGATCCTTCTAACCATGTCATGACTTACCACCTTTGGTGTGCATCCAATTCATTAATCAATGATTCCATTCAAATTATACTTTTTCAGAGAATGTTAATAGGATTAGCTGCCAAGTGGTACATTGAATTATCACGACGCTCATTTAACAATTTCAACGCTCTAGAAAATTCTTTCTTAACTCATTTTCAGTTTCCAGTCAGATACGACAATGGTACCGAATTATTAACGTCACTAAAACAATCTACGTCTACATACATATCAGATCATATTCATGAATGGAGATGAAGAAGATGCTTGGTAAAAGTTTTTATCCCGGATCAAATATTGGTGGAATGGTTAGTCAAATAATTGCTACCAAAGATCACTAAAGATGTAGCCAAAGCAGGAGTTGTCACATAAGAACAAGTTATTGCTCAAGCTCAGTATCTTGACTTGGTATATACCCAGTCTGAAACTTTGTACAAGAAAATTCTTGATTTACCACGTCCTATTTAGATAACAACAACTCCTTCAGGGTCTCATGCTGCTGATGGTGTAATCGGTTCAGTTCGTACCACTAAGAGTAAGAAATATTCAAATGTTACTTCTCCCATAATAACTTTACCTGATTCACCAAAAGGAGAATCTTCCCTAGAAACTTCTACCGATATTCTCTTTATAGATTCATATACTCCAAAGTTGAAATATGACAACAAGAAGAAAGGGAAGAAAAAGAATAAGCAGACTTCATCTCCTAAGGAAAAAACTGATAAAAATGAATAAACTGATGATAAACGGAAACCTCGTTATCCCTATCTTATTTGTGATGAGGATCATTTCACCAAGGAATGTCCACATAGGGCCAAGGTATCTAAATTCGTCAAAGGTTCATCCAACTCTTTTGTTTTGAAGGATCCTTTTCCTGTTCAAGATAGAAAAATGATTGGATCTTCCTCCAATGCATCAACAGATATTTTGATGGTTGTGACTCGATCGCAATATTATGGTAGTAAAAACCCTGTTGATGGTAAAGAAGTAGAAAATTCTAGTTCTGCACCAGCTACATCTCCTTTAGTTTCTGATCCATGGCATATCGAGAAACTGAATCCTAATTTAGTAATCAAATCACTTGCTAAAAGTGTACTTCATAAATTAGCTTTTAATCCACATGTGAGAGCTGCTCAGAATTACAACATTGTGGAGGATTTAACAATTTCTCCTTCAACAATGTCAGCCTTGGAAGTGCTGCAATCATGTCCAGCATGAAGGAAATTACTCTTATCAGCAATTGGATTTGTAGATCTTCAGGATTCAAACCTTATGGTCTTCTATTTAGAAAATTTTACACCTCGTCTCCCTCATCAAATGGCTTTCTAGATCCCAGTACTAGTAAAAAATAGACCTTTCTTTTGTACTGTTATTGATGAAGGAGCATCTATGTGTATCATGTCGTTAAACTGTTGCAAATCACTTGGTTATCCAACCCTTAACTAGTCACCAATAATACTCAAATATTTTGATGGAAGAGGATTCCATCCATTCAGAATTTTATAGGATTTACCTATAGAATTTGAAGGAAAAACTATTAATTTAGACGTGGAAGTAGTTAATGCCCCTCTAGATTACAACCTTCTTCTAGGTCAAATTTGGTCTTGTGCTATTATTGTTGTCGTGTCATCCATATTTTGGATAATTATGTTTCCTTATTAAGGAAATATTGTGAAAGTCAATAAGCTCTCATATTATTCATCTGACCCAGCTTCTACTGATAGTATTCATCACGTTGGGAAAACGACTATCCCTTATGAGGATGTAGGAGCACCTTTAATAAAATATTCTTCTTTAATGGGAACTTTTTCTATGCCTCCACCTAACGTACCGCATAATATTGCTAATATCAATATGATTACATTAAGCACTATTCCATTTGCTGATCCTTGGATAGTGCCTTCAGAATCAGAACTAGATTCATTCAATGGCAGGATGCCTTTGAGTCCTTTTGAGATATCATATCACGCAGTATAGTCATTTTCTGACCATTTATCAACTGATGATGATCTAATGAATGTGATCAGTGAAGAATAATTTTCAACATCAAGCTCCGCTACAACATCAATTCCCGATCCTTTTCAACAAGTGTTTCATACTGATGAAATCATTCGTGAATTATTGTCTGTAGACAAATTTCCATGGGATGATCTCCATCATAGGTCATCATTTTTATCTGAGCTTGATAAATTCAAAAATAATTTATCCTCTATTTTTACAGCTGACTATGTCGAGGAACCTCAGAGTCTAATCTCGATCACAAATTTGGATTCTGAAGTAAATTTGGAAAATATTTCTTCTACCATTCCTATTGACATCTCAGTAAAACCCAGAATTATTGGAAACATTCATATGGGTGCTTCATGTATGCCAGATGAAATTTCTACATATAAAGCCCTATTTCAAGAATTTTGTGACATATTTGTTTGGTATTATGAAGAAATTCCAGGAATCGATCCCAAAATTGTCATTCATGAAAGAAAGACTTACCTGGATGCTAAACCTGTTAGATAGAGATTACATCCGATACATCCACGAAAAGCTATTACCATTAAAGCCGAAGTTGAGAAATTACTGAGAGTAGGTTCTATTTATCTGATCCCGTTAACGGATTGGGTATCTAATATCATTCCTATTACAAAAAAATAAGGAACAATACGAGTATGTGTTGACTATAGTTATATTAACAAAGCTTTTCTTTATCCAACTCCTTATATCGACCAAATTATTGACGATTGTGCTGGAAATGAAATTTATTCATTCATGGATGGATTTTCCAGATACAATCAAATAAACATACTCCCTGCCGATCAACCAAAAACAATGTTCATTTTTCCTTGGGGAACGTTTGCTTATTGTAAATTACCTTTTGGATTAAAGAGTGATGGGGAAACTTTTCAAAGGGAAATTTCCTTTGTTTTTCATGACATTAAACACATTGTGCAACCTTATCTCGATGATTCACCTGCTCATTCATTACACAGGCAAGATCATCCAAATCACTTATGAGCGATTTTAATGAGATGCGGGTATTATAAGATTCGCTTGAATCCACACAAGTGTGTTTTCTGTGTACAATCTGGTAGGTTACTGGGATTTTTCGTTTCAAAAGAAGGTATTCGTGTTGACCCTTAGAAGGTTGAGGACATTATCAATTTACCTCCTCCTTCCCCACTCCGCGAACTTCAAATTTTGCAAGGGAAAGAAAACTTTCTGCGTAGATTCATCCAAAACTATGTTGAGTTAACCAAAGGTTTTACGAGGATTTTGAAACAGAACAGTCTTTTCATTTGGGACGAGATCGCTGATCGATCTTTTGATGCTTTAAAACACGTGTTGACCCATGCATCGTTATTGCATCCACCAAATTATAACAAGGATTACTTTTTATACTTAGCAGCCTCTGATTCCACCATTGGAATGGTATTTGTTCAGGAATATGAAATTCATAATGAACATGTGATTTACTATCTCAATCGGAATCTCAATCCCATAGATATTAAATACTCGCATGTGGAGAAATTTTCCTTGGCAACAGTTCAAGTTGTCCAATGTTTTCGTCATTACATTTTGGTAAGAAAAAAAATTGTGATTTCTAATTGTAACCCAATGATGTACATTTTGACTAAACAATTTCTCCAAGGAAAATAATCGAAGTGGATAGTTATCCTTCAAGAGTTTGATTTAGAATTTGAATAATCCAAATCAAATAAATCACTAGTGTTCACCAAACTCATGTGTGACTTCCCAAAAACTGAGACAGAAATTGTGGTAAAGCATCCGATCACTGATGAATCTCTGTTTCTTATCAATACGTTAAATTCTTGGTATGTGATATCATCATTTATCTCCAAACCCAAAATTTTTGGCTTGAACTTTCACGTTCACATTGACGAAAGATCCGTTACAAATCCCAGCAATAAAATATTGTTGGAGACACGCTTTATCGTCGTGGTGTGGATTCTGTATTTTGACGCTATTTAACTCATGAAGAGGCTGAATGAGTTTTGAATGAATTCCATTCTGGAGCATGTGGCATTCATATGTCTGGGTATTGCACAGCACAAAAGATATTGCGCGCTGGTTATTTTTGGCCTTTGTTATTTAAATATTGTATTCTTGCAGTCTGAAAATTCCACAATTTTCAAATGCTTTATCGGAAAATGCGTGCACCACCAACTCCTCTTGGCCCCATAATTGTTGTCTGTCCTTTTGAAAAATGGGGCATTGATTTCATTACACGTAACCCTCACTTGGCCGGGGGGCCATGGGTATATTATTCTAGTAGTAGATTATTTTACAAATGGGCCAAGGTGATAACTACATTTGTGGCAGATGGAAAAATTGCAGCTACTTTTGTATTCAATCATGTGATTTCTCAATTCAGTGTACCCCAAGCTATCGTTACCGATCATGGGAGCCATTTTCGAAACATTATGATGACTGAACTTTTTGACTAGCTTGGCCTGCACCATGATAGTTATACTCCATATTACCAGCAGGCTAATGGTCAGGTTGAAGCTGTTAATAAATTTTTAACCACTATGATTAAACGGATAATCAGAATTCGTAAATCGAATTGGCATACTATGCTTTTCTCAGCACTTTGGGCATACCGAACCTCAGCAAAAACCGTAACAGGTTTCACTCCTTTTCAACTGGTCTACAATTTAGAATTTGTGTTACCGATTGAATGTGAAATACCGTCACTCCAATTAGCCATAGAGTTACTATCAGCTACCTCTGAGGAGGAAAAATGCTATTTGTACCTGGCACAATTAGATGAGACTCGGCACACCCCTGCATTGGCAGCCGAAGCTCATAAAAAACGAGTTAAAGCTCAGTATGATCGAAGTGTTACACCTCGTGTTTTTTCAGAGGGTGACCTAGTATTGGTATATGACCAAGCTAATAATAAACTAGAAGTTGGGAAATTTGAACCTATGTGGCATGGTCCTTATATTGTCCAGCGAGTGCTTGCAAAAGGGGCTTAAGAGTTGATTAATTATGACAGGGTCTCTTCAGGTAAACCTAGAAATGGACTTTATCTAAAGAGATATTATGCTTGATTTTTTGTGTGAAGATATTACCTATAGATTAGTTATTTTTTCTAGATTAGCTGCTTTAGATTAGATTAACGTTTCTAGTTAAATTTTGCGTTGACTACTATTCCTGCTTATCTTGAATACTCTTGATATTGCAGATGTTGATGTCCCTTCAAGCCTACATTGGTTTTTCTGATGGTGCCTGTCATAGTACACGAAATATCTCTTCCACGGCTTGGGTCATCTATTCACCCACCGATGAGTTAGTTTCTATGCACGGGGTAAGCCTTGGTCAAACAATGAATAATGTTGCAGAATATAGCACAGTTATTGAGTTATTATCTGATGCCATTTCATTTGGAATTTGGCATTTGATCATTAGGTTAGATTCTAAACTCATTGTATTACATTTAAATAGAGTATACACAATTAAAAATCCAGCTTTACTGAGATTATTCTTGAAGGTTAGTCTCTTGGAAAGGCAGTTTGATTACATTGAATATCAACACATCCCGAGAAATTTAAATAAATTGGCTGATGAATTAGCTAATAATGTTATAAATAGACATTTGCGACATTAAAATAGTAAGTTAAAATAACATTTGATAAGTGTTGAACAAGATAGCCGTCGAAAGTAGTAATATCATAGATAGAGTTTGTGTTTCAAAAAATACTACATCGTCTAGGACCATAGGTTTAAAACACCTTATGATCTGAAAGGCAGTGATACAAAAAGAAAAAATACAATGATCTACAATGATCTTCCACTATCCGTGGTGATGATCATGATAATACACTATCGCTTGTGCCACTCTATGCAGATATCTCTGAAACTGGCCAGGAACACCAACAACATGCCTCTAGAGGTGTAGAGGAATATCATCCATACTAGTCTCTAGAATGTCTTTGGTTAACCTCTCCAAGTTTTACTCTAAATCAGTGAGAATCTCTGCTGCCTGATTCTCTGGTGGTGCAATAGCATTTTTTCGCTTCCTCTCGAAGCGACGGAGGTTGGCTGGTATTCGTGGACCAACATATACATAGGAATTTTTGTCATCAGTACTAGACAATTGAAAATAAAACAAAAAAATTAGAGTTAAAAACACATCAAAATGATTGATTTACCTGACTCATCCCACTGTGTTCCTGGAGGAAGAGGCATATCAGGGTCACCTTGAAAATCTATCCCAGCATATGGAAAATCTTCAATGCCAAAGATTTGGTTCTATAGCCAATGAAAGTATGCAGATGTAAATAAAACTATCTCAAAACCCTCTCCATGACGGGCCATCACTTGTACCCAGCGGGCCATTCGAGGCTCTCTTACTCTACCAGCATCAACCGAGATAAGCTGAGGTTCAAGAGATGTAATTATCTCCAGAGAAAAAGAAACTACGATAGTTCCATATCCAAAGTTTTTCAACTTTGTGTTCTTAGCTCTGGTCAATTGGCCTTTTACATTAGCCAATACTCCTTCACACCAATTGAAGATGGTGCCCCTGTAGCATTCAACCGCTGTCTTCATCTGGGCTTTAGTAGCCACATGTGGAGCTGCACTCCCACACAATCTAGCCATTGTGAACGCAACCACTTTGAGTTCAAGACAAATAATGGTTTTTATATCAATGCGGTTGCCTTTTGGATCAGCCTCTTTGTTGCAAAATTCTTGTTGATAGCTAGCTATAGACTGGTCACCTTTCTTAGCCCCAAACAAGGAAATAGGTTCTCTTCCTTTGGACAAACCTGTAAGGAAGTATATATCCTCTAGCTCAATTTCGACCCAGTGATCACCAATAATGAAACACTGTTCTTGAACATCCCACCTGTTCATCAACCATGTCAATAACTCTACTTGAGCCCTCATTCCTTGCATTGCCCAATATTTGTATAATCGACAGTTTTTCAAAACATGAAATGAGGGTGAACTTCCAATAGTTGCCTCATATACTACCTCATGTTCATGTTCTCTCCATTCAAGAATTGTGGATACTCTGCAATAGACACATTGAAAGATTAGATCCAATTAGAATGGAAAAATTTGGCTTAATTTGAGAGAAATCATATTTTTATTTTGTTCACGGTGCCTCTGCACGTTTTGCATTAAGAAAATACGAGCTACCACACGTGTTATACATGAAAAGTGTGGGACCCCGATAATTTTCCAAAGGAAAATTATCGGACTTCGCAAGTATTGTGTGTTTTACTTCGGGTACCCCGAGAGCGATTTATTGAACCTATTTTTCTCTCAAAAAATGATTCTAAAGCTTAAAAAGAGAATGTAAATGGAAAAAAATGGAGAGAAATGAATTGTGGATTACCTGGAGTCGACTATTTTGGATTTGGACGGTCAGTTCTTCTGATATCTCCTTCAAAACGTTTTCTACCAAAAGCTCTCAACTTTCACTTTGGATGCAAATGGTAAAAATGAGTTGGTTAAACTACTTTTTATAAGATTTTTTGAATAAATAAAATAATATTTTATTTATTTTCCACATTGAAAGGTTGTTTTTAAAATATTTTTTACTATCTAAAACATGTATGTTTAATTTTTTGGGTTTTTGTGCAAAATACAGGATTTTCGGGTGAAATAATCATTTTGGTAATGAGTATGATTTTTGTCACTTTTTCGAACTCGTTAAAATTTACCGAAAAAGCGAAAATATATGAGTACAATTTTATCACTTTTTTGAACTCGTTAAAACTTACAGAAAAAGTGAAACCATGGAGTCTTGTTTTAAGCCATTTTCAAACTCTCTAAACATGAAAAGATTGTTGAGTACTTGACTATTTGAACTCGTTAAAGGAAATGAACAGTCGTCCCTTCAATATAAGTTTACCTCTCTTTCAGACTGAAATGGAATATTTACGAAAAAGGTATACGTTGACTAATCATGGTCAATAGAGTTCTCTCCTGCATTATTTTATCCTTTTTCAGGCTTGAGAGACTAAATTTACGAAAAATTACACTCATGAAGTTTTCTTAAGTTTTTATTTTGACTCCCTAAAACTGAAAAACATCGAGTTTCACCTATACTGGACTTGTTAAAACTTAACAGTAAAAGACCTGTAAATTATAAACAGGAACGAACCACTCCTTCTTAGGGTTCAATTTTTATACTAAGTTGGACTCATCTGAAGGATGAGCTTATATAACAAGAAAATGGTATCCTCCTCAAGCTTGTCAAAAATAAAGAGGTACTTGCTAGAAATGGTGGGGGAAAAAGAGAGAAGATGAATCCAATTGTCACACTTTGTTTCAGAAAGTTGTATACCACTCTTGAACATGACACTTTTGTCACATTCATGTCTGGGTTTGGAAAATCCTTTGGCCAAATAGTTAATCAAACCACATTGAAAGTCTTCAGCTGGTTTCTGGGTATTAGCTTTAGGTCAATCGTCACCATGTGCAGTGTCGTTATGTTTTCAAGAGATCAGTTTAATAAACCCTTCATTGAAAACATTTTTCTCCATTCACGTTGACCATCCCTGAGTCAGTCCTTGCTTAAAATTTCTTCAAAACTTGACCTAATGATTTTGTGTCGTGGGCTTTCCTACGACAGATCACTTTTTATCGACAACAACTCATCATATAGAAATTTGATCTAGAATCCTAACAATACCTTGGAATCTGCATGCCCTAATGGTGGGTTTCTCGCGTTTGATGATAGGTTGCATCATTGACCTTCGATTAAATGATTCTGTGAAATGTTCGATTTCAGATCACAAATTCACATTTCATATATTGTACTGAGTACTTTGAGAACCATTGTCATTATTGGTGGTTTCTCTCACACTTGTTAATATTTCACATCATTGACTGGTAATCAAGTGGTTTCTACCATGTTCAACTTTGACACAATCAATCACATGGATAGAATCATACTAGTTCGAGAAGCAGGAATCAAGACCCTGGATCTAGTTTCCACCATCCATGCTACAAGGAATTTTATTATTCATCATACAATAGACTGCTTCTAATAGATGGTTGCGTCCATACTGTGTCTACTCATTATGTAATTCTAAAATCATTTTTGTATCAGAACATGTAGTTATTTTTTATCTGAGTATGGGAATGCCTACCTCAGCGATGATATATATATATATATATATGCTTGAATTGAATGTTTTTTCAGGGTTTCAACCAGAGTGCCTGCAGCCTGATCCTCAGAATGATAAAGCACTTCACTCTTCAGAACTCTTTAGAACTCTTATGAATTCGCACTTTAGGGGGCAATCTATTACACTAAAATTTGTCACCGTGACATTTAGCTGTATATATGGGTTCATAATTACGTATTTATTTCTCCCTCAGAGGTCTTGTTGTGGATCATATGCATATTCTTTTATTTTTCAAATATTTGAAAATATAAATATAAGAAATTGTTGGAAAATATGTTAAAGTATCAAAATATTATACTTTAGCATGAAAAAATATGTATGTTCGCCAAAATCTGAGATAAAGTTTAAAAATTTAAACTTTATATTAGTGGGTTCGGTATTTGATGTTAAACATTGATTGATTTGATTGGCGAAAAGTGCTGATAATTAAAGTCCTTATCAAAAGGTCCAACCCGCGGGCACAACTAGCACACCGGATATCGTGATGAGTGCCTCTGTAGAAATTTGAATCATAGCTGAATTATTCACCGAGATTATCCTGATTACACACTATTTAAGCTTCATGCATAATACATAACCTCTTCTACAATTGATCATCAATATGCGGAAATAGAAGCAGTCGCATGCGCACATTAAAACATAATCAAGCACACATATAACACAGTATGTAATGGGGAAAGCATATAGCTGAAAACCCCCAAATATCTGTATATTATAATGATAGATAACATGTAACAATACATAGCACAAAGCTCTCACAGCTCTCAGCACTATCTCACATGCTACACACAAACTAGCACGGAAGATGAACAAGTCACAGGTTCAAATATCCTCCACAAGTCTGCCTGCCTCTACTATGCAATCCAAGATGAATAATGATGAGATCCAAGTTCAAATCCACCTGGCTTGTACTGTGCAATCCTCATTGGCAATCTCAATCAATTTGTGTGCAAATATCATGCACAGCCATAGTCACAACTGATAGTAGACTCACCCTTTCACCCACCTCCAACATTGGTCTCCACTGAACTGTCCATGCATTGCAGTTAACTAATGTGTTCTTTAGTTGATTTATGAGTTAATAATTAGTGAATTAATTAATAATTAATTCACACCACTCATCACTAGTGTATTTATCAGTTAGAATAAATACAACTAGTTCAACTAAGTTAAACCGAACACAACTCCATCAACTGTCTCATCAACTCCACCAAACTCTGCCACATGAGTTCTAACTAAAGTCAACCATGCAATAGCTCAACTAACCCCTAGGAATAGCGTAATTCCTTCTGTCAGCTGCATGTGCCACATCAAAGCATCAAACTGAAGTGCTCCAAGAGGATAAGATAATGTTTATAGTCTAAATATTATTAAGGGTTAATAATATTTGACTGTTCTATTTTTAGCCCGGCAGTCTAAAAATAGAAACCGCCCAATGTCTAAAAATAGAGGTCAATCTATTTTTACCAACTCGACCAATCATCCATAAATAGCATCCTGCAACTCATAGACCATGATCCATATGTCTAAAAATAGACATAGTCTAAAAATAGACTTTGCGCCAAAAATAGCCTGCGGGCCCACTTAGTGAAGGCGACTCCTTTCCACTAAGCTCATCATCTTGTTGCAATCTCAACACTTCCTCTCAACAAGATATGGATTATCTGCAACCCCTATCCTACCCCTGTGGTATTCAAATTTTCTCCTGGTGAGCGCCTTCGTCAAGATATCAGCATCCTGATCCTCCGTGGGAATGTATGAAAGTAACATGATTCTCCGCTGCACACAATCTCTGATATGATGGTACTTGATGTCGATGTGTTTGGATCTATCATGAAATACTAGATTAGCTGATAGTTTAATGCAACTCTGGTTATCACAATAAATCACAGTAGGCTCCAAGTGTGACCCGAACAACCCAACCAGGATCTTCCTCATCCATATGGCCTCGCATGCAGCAAAGCTTGCTGCCATATACTCAGCCTCTTCTGAACTGAGTGCCACAGATCTCTTCTTCCTGCTGTACCAAGAAACTACTGTCGACCTGATACTGAAGATCCCTCCAGATGTGCTCTTTCTATCCGTTGGGCTCCCTGCCCAATCTGCATCCGTAAAGCCACACAGCTTCACCTCATCCTCCTGTCTGTACCACAGTCCATATCCCAATGTGCCTTTAATATAATGCAATACATGCTTGCCTTCCTTCCAGAAGAGCTTGGTAGGCTTAACCATAGCTTTTGAAAGCTGGTTAACAGCATAGCATATATCGGGTCGTGTATTGACCAGATACATAAGCGACCCCACCAACTGTCGATAAATAGTGGCATCCACTACCTCCGCTGAAGTAGAATCCTCCTTCCTCCAACCTCCAGGAAGAGGAGTATCAACAGGCTTGCAGCCATGCATGTTGAACTTCTCCAGTATCTCCCGGGCATACTTACCCTGAGAACAAATAGTCCATCACTACACTGCAAAATTTCCAATCCCAGGAAATAATGAAGTAGGCCCAAGTCCTTCATCTCAAACTCTCTAGCAAGATCCTCCTTGCATGAAAGTATCAACAGCTCATCACCCGTCAAAATCAGGTCATCTACATAAAGTACAATGATCAGCAACTTCCCCTCCACCACAATCTGGTACAGGTTAGGATCCGCCTCACTCTTGGAGAATCCAAGTCCGATGAAGTAACTGTTTATCCGTGTGTACCAAGCATGAGGTGCTTGTTTCAACCCATACAGTGCTCTCTTGATTCTGCACACATGCGACTCACTGCTGAAGATCTCGAAACCTTTGGGTTGCTCTATGTACACCTCCTCCTCAATGACTTCATTGAGGAACGCAGTCTTCACATCCATCTTATGGATGTGCCACCCCATCTGCGCTGAGAGAGCTAGGATCGTCCGTATGGAAGAATACCTTGCGACAGGTGCAAAGGTCTCCTCATACTCGATCCCCTCTATCAGTGAGAAGCCTCGGGCAACAAATCTTGCCTTGTACTTCTCCACACTCCCGTTAGCCGCCTGCTTCACTTTGTAGATCCATCTCAAACCCACCACTGATTTCCCCTCTGGCCTTGGGACAATCTCCCATGCATTGTTTCTGAAAATCGAATCATACTCTTCCACCATGGCATCTACCCATGCGGGGTCCTCCACATCTTCCTCAAAAGAGGATGGCTCTATCACGACACATTTTCTCACAAGAGCCATGTATCTAGTGTACCGGTCTGGTGACTGTCTCTGTCTGCGCTGTGCTATAGGTGGTCCTACAACCTTCTCTGCATCTTGAGCCAGTCGCTCAGCTTCTGTAGTGCGCTTGCGCCCTCTAATGGTTGGCGCTGCATGAGTGGTCTCTTCCACTCCATGAACTTCCTCTTGTGGCTGATCCGCATCCTAAAGCTCATCCTTAGGAACTAATAGCTCCTCATCTGCATGCAAGTGTGGCTCCCTCTCAAGCAAACACTGCATGGCTTTCTCCTCCTGAAATTTGATATCCTGTCGCACAACAGTCTTGCGACTGTATGGAAAATACGCACGATATTTATGGGGCGTATTAGTGTACCCCACAAATATCCCAACCTCTACGGTTGGCTCCAGCTTCTTCCTGACATCCTTCATCACATGCATGTAGACAGGTGAACCAAAAATCCTCAAATGGGAAATATCAGGCCTCTTACCAGAAAACGCCTCCTCGGGTGTACTCATGCCAAGTATCTTGTGAGGACAACGGTTCTGCACATATACTGCAGTATTGCATGCCTTCGCCCACAAGTGAATGGGTAGGCCCTGATCATGCAACATCGCCCGTGCAGCACCCACGATCGTTCTGTTCTTCCGCTCAGCAACCCCGTTCTGCTGTGGGTTATGAGGTGCTATGAGCTCTCTTCGAATTCCTTCTGTGCTGCAAAAGTCCTTGAATTCGCCAGAGATGAATTCACCACCATTGTCGCTCTTAAGAGCCTTCACCTGCTTCCCCGATTCTTTCTCAACCAGTGCCTTGAACTCACAGAACTTTGAGTATGTCTCGCTCTTCTTCTGCATGAAGAAGATCCAGCACTTCCGAGAAAAATCATCAACAAATATCACATAGTACCTATGCTTTGCTGTCGAAGCTACTGAGAAAGGTCCACACACGTCTGTGTGAATTCTCTCAAGGATCGTCGTGGCGCGACTATCCTTCTCGTGAAAGGTGGCTTTCACAAATTTTCCCAAGGTACACCCCTTGCACTAATCTGACTGCGCAAGAGTGCCCTTAGGAAGCCCAGTAGAAATCTGCTGCAGTATCTTCAAAGCTCCATGGTGAAGGTGGCCCAATCTCCGGTGCCACAGCTCGCCATCATCCCGGCTCACCACTCCTTCTGCCTTGCATGCCATTGTTGCGCAGCCATCTACCTGCAATTGATAAAGGTTCTTGACTTGAACCCCTATCTTCCGGGTTTCTCCAGTTGTCTTACTGCGCAGGAAAGCCTTTCCCTTGCTGAAGACAACATCATATCCCTTGTCTTCTAACATCGCCACAGAGATAAGATTCTTCTTCAATCCTGGAACATGCATCACTTCCTTCAATACGAAGGGTTTACCGGACTCCCTCTCAAAGGAAATGGTACCGATACCGGTCGCACTGTATCTACCATCATCGCCCATCTCGATGTGCACTCCAAGATCTTTCTCATCCAGATCTGAAAACAGATCTCGATCTCCGGTCATGTGAAAAGACGCACCACTGTCCAAGAACCATACTGATCCCATCACACTTGAGACCAAGCATGCGATCAGCGAAAAATCCAGCTCAAACTGCGAGGCTAAGGCCTCTCCCACTGCAGATCCAGCAGCCTGCTTATTTTTCTTCTTCTGCGGACAATTTGTGGCATAATGTCCGTGCTGGTGACAGTGAAAGCACTTCACCTTGGACATGTCCTGCTTCTTGCCTTTCGCACCGGAATGAGAAGCTTTCTTGCTCTTCCCCTTCTTTTCTTTGGCAGCCAAAGCACAATTTTCTTCATCGGATGCCTTTGATGAAGATCTGTCCCTGGTATTCCGCCTTATCTCCTCTTGCACAAGATCCGACCAAAGTCGCTCCCATCCTGGCAATTTCTCCCGACCATTGACAGAATCCTGATAGGCATGCCAACTCTTCGAAAGACCAAGGAGAGCCAAGCTCACCAGTTCCTCATCATCGACAGTCACCCCCACACTTCCCAGCTCATCCCTGCATTGGATGAACTTCGTGAGGTACTTGGGCATACTGTCGCCTTTCTCCATCTTTATGTGTCTGAATTTATCCTTGAGCGCCAACTTCCTCTGGTCGCTCTTGCTTTGGAATAAATATGTCAACTCTTTCCACATCAAGTATGGAGAAGCTTTTCCATGCATGCTGGATACAATGTGATCCTTCATGCCCTCCAATATAAATCTTCGACATTTTTCCATCTTCTTTTGCCAAGCCTCAACTTGAGCAGCATCAGTAGGCTTTGGGACCTCAGCCTCTATGAACTCGTTCAGCCCGTTATCATATAATACCACCTCCATTCTATCCTTCCATGCAACATAATTCGAGCTGCCCTCAAGGGCATACTCCAGTCGCAATCCGTTGAAAGACATTTTGACTTCGACACCAAGAAAAATGCTACAAATTCGAATTCCAAATGCTGCTGCAAATTCGAATTCCACCAGCTCAAAACTCAACCGCATCCGATCTATGAGAACAAAGTATTTATAGCACAGAGATCGACTACACGGGCATTTACTGGATATATCACCTTTCAGAGAAAGGATGGATCCAGAGGCTACCTGGCCCGCTTACAGACTCTGTCTACCGAAATAAATTGTAATCACTATAATAGATCCGATGATCAATTTTCTCCGATACCATGTAGAAATTTGAATAATAGCTGAATTATTCACTGAGATTATCATGATTACACACTATTTAAGCTTCATGCATAATACATAACCTCTTCTACAATTGATCATCAATATGCGGAAATAGAAGCAGTCACATGCGCACATTAAAACATAATCAAGCACACATATAACACAATATGTAATGGGGAAAGCATACAGCTGAAAACCCCCAACTATCTGTATATTATAATGATAGAGAAAATGTAACAATACATAGCACAAAGCTCTCACAGCTCTCAGCACTATCTCACATGCTACACACAAACTAGCATGGAAGATGAACAAGTCACAGGTTCAAATCTCCTCCACAAGTCTGCCTGCCTCTACTGCGCAATCCAAGATGAGAATGAATGAGATCCAAGTTCGAATCCCCTTGGCTTGTACTGCGCAATCCTCATTGGCAATCTCAATCAATGTGTGTGCAAATCTCATGCACAGCTATAGTCACAACCGATAGTAGACTCACCCTTTCACCCACCTCTAACACTGGTCTCCACTGAACTGTCCATGCATTGCAGTTAACTGATGTATTCTTTAGTTGATTTATGAGTTAATAATTAGTGAATTAATTAATAATTAATTCACACCACTCATCACTAGTGTATTTATCAGTTAGACTAAATACAACTAGTTAAACTAAGTTAAACCGAACACAACTCCACCAACTGTCTCATCAACTCCACCAAACTCTGCCACATGAGTTCTAACTGAAGTCAACCATGCAATAGCTCAACTAACCCTTAGGAAAAGTGTATTTCCTTATGTCAGCTGCATGTGCCACATCCAAGCATCAAACTGAAGTGCTCCAAGAGGATAAGATAATGTTTATAGTCTAAATATTATTAAGGGTTAATAATATTTGACTGTTCTATTTTTAGCCCGGCAGTCTAAAAATAGAAACCGCCCAATGTCTAAAAATAGAGGTCCATCTAATTTTACCAACTCGACCAATCATCCATAAATAGCATCCTGCAACTCATAGACCATGATCCATATGTCTAAAAATAGACATAGTCTAAAAATAGACTTTGCACCAAAAATAGCCTGCGAGCCCACTTAGTGAAGGCGACTTCTTTTCACTAAGATCCATCATCTTGTTGCATTTTCAACAGCCTCTGCAGTTGACCGAGTTGACTGCAGGGACAGCAGAGATGAACGACAGAAATTGAGTGCGGGGGCACCAACCGAAGTTTTCCTTCATACCTCGAGAAGCCCCGCGATGACATAAGACGCTAAGTTGGTCATAGCTATCTTCCACATCGAGTAGAATCAAAGGCTTGCTGGTGCATCTTGTTAGAAGTAAATTTAAAACCCGTGCCACCAATTTAAAGAAATTTTTTATCTATTTTTCAAATTACTTGTGATTTGTTGTGCTACGCCCTGTTTTAGCTTTCCACCACCTACACAAATTTGACCACCTTGTGAATTATTCCTGTAGAGTTTTTCAACCATGGCTAAACGGTCATCCCTATTAGGTTCAGCTAGAAACATCCCTCTCATGCATACTGAGAGGGATATTCAAGATGCCCTGTATTCTATAGTTCACCTCCCTTTCTACCAGCAAGTTATCTTGAATGATAATGCTTCCCCTATGTATTCTGCCATGGTCAAGTCTATAATTTTGTCTGCATGCATTCCAAAACCCCATCTTTTCCCTAAATTTATCTATTGGTTGGTATCTGTCATGTATCCAGGGAAGTGTTTTGTCATGAATTCCCAAGGAGAGAATTTTCTGCAGGTGTCTACCCAATTAATCTTCCAAGCCCTTTGTTATCCTCAGTCAGAGTCATCCATCCAATTTTATGACGATTCATTAGTACATATTATGATAATATTGCAGGAGAAGAATTTAATCAGTTCATGTTTTATTTGAAACTTGACATGAAGCACTTTCAGCCAGATTGCAAAGAGTTTGTTATGGGGGTTTTTGACGTTGAGACTCATCTAGTATTGAGTAATATTGCAAATTTTTTTGGTAAAGATGATGATAATACAATGGATAAATTAGTCCTAGGGATGTTTGCCATGATGATGAATCTAGGAATGGTGCTGGATATTCCATCATATTGGCAGGAAGCAGTCAATTCACAGCTGATGAGCCTTTCATTAACAGGTTCTTTCAAATTTCCTTCATTGATTGTATATTTGTTCTTATATCAGAATGTGGAAGAAATCATGCATTTCGGTCTAAATATTATGGATGTAAATAAAATAAGGCAATCAATGATATTCTAGACAGATGTAGTTATAAGGGAGAAAAATGAGGCTGGGTTGTTTGATTTTGCTAGCTATTACATGCCAATTGCATACAAAATATTGAATGGAAGTCCTCCTCCCTATTTCTTACCTAAAGCTCAGGAGTTTATGCATTTAGGAAACAATTGCAAATATGGAGATTGGTTTGTTTTTGAGGAATATTCTGAAATAAGGCTATATGAAGCAAGTGTTGAGCCTTATAGACTCCCAACATTTGTACCAATGAGTATTTTTGCTTTAGAGTTCATTAGACAGAGTTGAAATGTTAATCAGGTTCATTTCGTGCCTATGAAGAAAGGACACATGTATAAATTACCCATGGTTGTAGGCCCTTTCATAGTAAATATGAGGTAGGAATTAGATGAAGTAACAAAACTGTTGATGAGATGCATATGCTACTAGGAGAAAGTTGGGCTTATGACCCTTATAGTGTGATTTTAAAAAGAAGAATTGAGAATGGGTACACTGGTTTCATTCATGAAAGTAGGCTAGAACAAGAGAAGATAACAAGTAAAGGTGTGATGAGTTCAATAGATGAAAACATTCAAACTCCCATCATAGCAGAGAAAACAACTAGAAGAAACAAAGAAGTAGTTATTGATCTAGATGATGAGGAGCAGGGAGCTAAAAAGAGAACAAAACTTACTGAAGAACCTACATCTAATTCACTTGGTTTCTCTTTACATTTGGGAGAAGAGGAAAATGCTCCTACTTCACCCAGGAGTCATGGAGCTTCTCATGAACATATGCCCTTGATCAAATAGCTATTTTCACAAATTAAGGAAAGAAATCAGAGGATTAAGGCCAGCATGGAGGCCCAAGCTGAACATCAAGTTGTTGTTGATCAAACAATATTTTTGACTGTAATGGATCATGAGAAAGATCAATTTATAATTCCCCTGTCACATCCTACAGACATGTCAATTGGTTCTTCCAGCAATTTCAATACTATTAATGTGACCATGGATGTAAAGAAAATTCCACTGATGGATAAAATGAATTTGCATATGCAAATAGGTCAATTGATTGTAAATGACCTCACAAATACTAATGCAATGGAAATAAAGGTAGATAATATTTTGGGTAAAGTAATCAAACAATTGAAGTTAGAGAAGGCTAACTCAAGAGCCTTAACAATTCAGAATGAGGAATTGAAGAAAATTATTATAAAGATTGGAGTAGACCCCAATGATAAGACTGATGTGCAGAAATTCATGCAAAGTGTTGAGGTAGAAATATCCACATTAAGGAAAAAGTTAAAATTACCTACTAGAGAACATTCAATGGCTACAGAAGTTGTAGAGGTAGAGAAGGAAAAGGAAAATTTGTTGCAGTAAATCATGCAAAAGGATGAAAAAATATCCAAAATAAAGCAGACTGCAATTTCATTGCAAAATCATATTGATAATCATAATTGTACTTTTTTTTTTCCTACACGTGATGAAGATCCTCAAGCACAAATTTTTCAATTAAATACTGAGTTGGAGATGGCTAAAAAAGATCGAAAGAAGGCTTAGACAGATCTGGAGACTGCAACAAAGTTGATAAAAGTCATGGAAAATGAATCTGACAAGTATAAAATGGATTTCCAAAATGCTGAAGATGAGATTAAAAATCTCAAAGAGAGATTGAAAGGAAATCTCTCACTAATACAAGCTAAATATATCATTTGGACTGATATCATCTTAGAAATGAAATCTAATTGGTGCTTCCTAATGATAATTGCAAAAGAGAAAAGCCTTATTTTAGAATGCGAAGAACCAATCATGTCTGATAAGAAAAAAGGAACTAGTAGAGCCATTTGGGCCATAAGAGTCATTGATTTTATTAATTTTAAATCAGATCAGGAATTAGAGGAGAATGACATGCAGGAAAAAATGTTGTATGCAGTAGAAATTAATAAAAAGATTGTCAGAAATGATCTCAGAAATGTTGCAGAAAAGAATTTAATGGAAATCAAGGAAGCAGTAAGTTAGTTTGATAAGTCTTTTGCTAAAATGAAATGAGTTGGCTTGCCATCATGTTGAGGAGCCTAAGGAAATCTTTTTCCATGGAATTCTTATGAGAAATTACTAGTGTTGACAAAAAGAAAAGTTGATAACAGGCATGAAAAGACTCAGGTGCTTAAAGGAGAGACAATGGTCAACTTCTTGTAGAGACATTTTCAACTCTTGTGGATGGTAAAGAATCTTTTCATAGAAATGCCTTCCTATGATCGAATTATTGCATTTAGATTGGAATATCACAATCTGACACATTCAGCTAGGATGAAGGTACAAATATGGAAAAAGTGCAGAGCTTGGACAATAGACCTGCGAAAAGGATCAACATCAAAGAAAGACAAATCAGTTGACCAAGGAAAAGAAGCCACATCATCAGTAATTCCTATAGATTAGGATATTTATTTTATGTTATTTTCTGAAGACAATGTAATTGTAATAAGAAATTTTCAAGGCATTTAATAGACAGCCTTCGAAGTCTTAAGTAGTTTCGGTAGTTAGGATTGGTTACAACAGTTCCAAACTGCTTTTTACTGTATTTAATGTGATTTTCAAGGGAAGGAAAGGTTCTGAGTTTTGGACCTTCAGACAATTATTTTTGTACTCAAAGATTCAAATATTAATGAATGAGTAAGCAAGTTTCTAGCATTATGTTTATGTTGAAATGTATTCAAGTTTACATTATGTGTTTTCTATCTATGAATAAAACAAAGTTATGAGCAGTAGGTCTCTTTCTATTTCTGTATATAAGAGTTAAAAACCTTAATTGGTGCTCCTTTGTTTTAACTATTTCTTTCATATATTTCTTTTGGGGTTTGAAATGATATTTTCTGTATAAAATAACATATTAGTTTAGAATTCTTCTTTCATATTCTTCTAGTCACTTCATTCAACATTAACAAATGGTAGCATTGTGAAGCATTCATCATATTTGACATTTAAGGGCTTAATCATAAATACTTGAGGGTTAATAAAATAGAGACATATATATTCATGACATAATCATATAAATGTCTTAAGCATTGATTCCTTATCACAGCTAAGGGATTTTCTCTTAAGGTACAACAGGTCTAAAAACATAAAGTTCCCCAAATCAAGTCTTGGAACTCGAAGAATCTCTTAAAAATCCTAAAAAGCCTACTCACGCACTTTTCCTAGTCATTCCTTGTGGTACCGAAAACAATTGCTATAAAAATTGTGGTGCATCCCGCACGTAAAGCTCATTAAAATTGCAGACACATGTAAAAGGTAAAATAAAGAAAAAATTAAGT
This sequence comes from Pinus albicaulis, assembly GCA_034641835.2. Lineage (NCBI taxonomy): Eukaryota > Viridiplantae > Streptophyta > Pinopsida > Pinales > Pinaceae > Pinus > Pinus albicaulis. Next base: position 314,880,359 of record CM076569.1, read on the forward strand.
TCTAGAAGCCCAGTTGGGGCCTTCTAGAAGCGCTATTTGGTTGAGCTTTGGTCTTCCATTCATGAACCTTCAGCCCTTCATAAATGGAGCTATCCATTGATTTTTGGATCTAAAATCCCATGATGAGAGAGCTTTATCCCTTCCTTATTAGAGCTGAAATTACCTCTCTTCAGATATAAATTGAGACCAAGTTTCAGTATCAAGGGTACTTAATACTTGGTTTTTAGTTCAGAGTGCTTGCTTCTTGATTTGGAGAGAGTAATTAGAACTTAATAGTTTTGAGAGGAATTTCTGAGTGAATATACTCTCCATATTATGCATCATTGGCTGAGAGAGATTATAAACTCATAGCCATAGCCTTATGCTGATAAAGAGAGTCATAGTCTTGTCAAACTGAGGGAAACGACTGTTCGGGACCCTGGAAGAACCTGTACAAACATCAAGGCGTTAAGACTGTAAGGTTTCTTATTTTATTCAAAGTTAATACAAATGGATTCTATTTTCTCATTGAGTTGTTTATCTATCTTTTGAATGATTTAATTCTTAGACTCCTTGATCACTAAGATAGATTATTTCTTTCGAATTATCATATTTTGCAGATGCTTTTGATCTAGTTTGTTTGTCTTTGATTGTAGATCTTATATGCCGGATTTATAACTTCTGGAGTGACTGGATTGAACACCGAGCAAGCGGTGGACTTTAGGTAACAGTATCTATCCATAGTAAATGAGTAATCTTAACCAAAATAGTCTAGAGAAAATGGTCTACATTTGTCTGTTTATTTCTAGATATCCTTAGGATACTAGGAAGATTTCTCTTGTCTCTAAGAGGGATTCATCTATGTAACAGAAGATATAATCACCCAGAAAGCATCAATAAGTATTTCTCCATTTATGTTAGTTTATGGGAAATAAGTAGTTCTACCCACAAACGTAACAATATGATCATTGACTTTAGTGCAGTTTATTGATGAAAATCCTTCATCTTCCCTTCAACTTAGACAAGATCAAATTATTAAAATGGAAGAACAAAGAGAAAAATCTAAAGCTATGCATGCTCATCATCAACAAATAGTGAAAACCTCATTTGACACATCATCCACTAGTTCAATTTTTTTTGAAATAGGAGGTCTTGTTTTAAAATGGGATAAGTCACATGAGGAAAAAGGTAAGCATACCAAATTCCAAAGATTATGGCTTGGTCTATTTCAAATCATCGAAAAAATAGGCTTATCCACCTTTTTTCCGCAAGACTTATCAGGTAGAAAAGATTCCTTGCCTGTAAATGGTCAAATTCTCAAAAAATATTTCTCTTAGAAAATCAAGCTTTTAATTTTTTTTTTCTTTACAAAAATAAAATTTGAAAATAGCATCATCATTGGTTCATTCAAATTTTCAAATTTTCTGATCAATTATTTTTATCTTTTGCTTCTATAAATAAGTAAAGAAAAAGATGACTATAATTATGAGAAATGATTAAACTTTTTTTTTTAGAGATAAATTGAAATTACTGAAGGCATTTTCTTTCCAAAAAAGACTCTAGATATCATAAAATATAGTTACCATCCATGAGTCAGAAAAGGAAATTTTTAACTTAGCAAGGATTCTCTACAAAAAGGTATCTACCAACTCTACAATTATCATCCATAATTAAACGAGCTAATGATCCATCCCATCTGATAAAATTTCTTTTATAAAAATATAAAAAATAAATAGAAATATATACAATGAACAAATTCAAAAATAAATAAGTCTCATCACGAGCTTGTTTATCATGATCATAGAGAAATAATGTAGACTAATATTATCAAGACTGTATACTATAACAGGGTAATAGCTATATGATTATAAAAAATCAATAGACAAGGGGTCTCATCACAACCCAACTTGTTCAGTCTAAATTACTATCAGTGAATGGCATTGTCATTATCAGGCTAGCAAACCTGGATAATGATTTTGGAAATGTATCAAGAGAAAGAAATTTAATGATATTTCATAGTTATATTTTAAATAAGAAATAAAATTTGGATGGGACCATGAATCATTATTGGTTAAAAGATAACTCTGTCGAGGCTATAAATGCCTGTTGGCAACAGTGGCTCTATTTGTGATAAATGAGTAAAAATCTATGAAACCAATTTTAGGGAAAACCTATTCTATATTTTTAAATCTAAGTACTGACTGATATAGATACCTATATATTATCACTAAAGGAGTTAATTTAGAAGAAATGAGAAAGGTAAATATATTATATTCTAAAAAAATATTTTTTAATTCATGAATCATATTATTTTTATTCTTCTATCTTTTCTTTGTTTTGAAAGTTTAGAAATGTCAAAATAAACCAATCAGAGATATCTGGTTCTCCCAAGTGAATCACCAATTTTTGTGCTATGAAAAAATTCCCCACATTTTTATTTTTAAAAATAATTTAGACCTTTGATAAATAAAAATAGGGACCCTTTTTATAAAAGTATTTTTTTCTTTTAATAAAAATCAAACTCCAAAAAACATCAACGCTTTTTAAATAAAAACATCTTTATCACAAATCACAATTTCGCGCAAATCTTTTCTTAGTTAAAACAATAAATCAGAAAAATTTCGATTTTGCAATCGCCGATTTGAAATTTCGCAAGCGACATAATAAATTGCATATTGCAGATTTACACTACAAAAATTTAAGAAATTATTAACAAAACTACGATATTGTGAAACTGTGATATTGCGAAATTGCGATATTGGGATACTGCGATTTTGCAATTTCGCAAAATCGCATATTGCATAAACAAAAGGAAATACGCATCATTATGACAGGTTCAAAGGGTGTGATGCGATTGATCTGATAGGTTTGAATAAAGGTTTTTATGCAAAATAAATCATGTCAGAAAGTATTAATTATGTTTTATCATCCCAATGTAAACAGTTATGGATGCACCATGATTAATTAATGATATAGCTATTTCTCGGATTTTTTCTTTCAAAACAGATCATTTCAATAGATATTCCATCATTTGATCATTTACTCTGTCTTTAATAAGAATTTCCTTTCAAGATATGTCCATCCACAAAGTTATTCAGAAGCACGACAAACAATTTTTTGCAGAATTCGAACAAACAGGAATGGCACCTATAGTCTCTGATACTGTTTGCACTGTTGATGGAGGAGATACTAAATGACAAGTTATTTACATTATACTTGAAGATGAAGAGCCAGAAATAGTGGAAGTCATGACGATTGCCGATGATGCAACACCTTCAAATTTACAATTCAAAGGTATTGCATGCTCTTTCCTTGATAGGATAGCAGCAAGATATACTCTTCTTCCATATACCGACATGATTATATGGGTGCTTGATAAATCAGTGATCAAATACAGACAGTTAAGAACCTGCAAGGATGAGATTCTAGGTTCTTTCAAACCTGAAGATCTGAAAATCATGTATAAGCTGCCCGACCTGCAAGATACCTACAACAGTCAGATTGTTGCAAAGTTTGCTGAGAATAACGAAGACCCGTTCAAGGCAATTCAAAGTTAGAGGAAATTAGACAACAAGTTCAAATATGAGAAAATTTTTATGTATCCTATCGCGTTGTTAGAAAATCATTATAACTTTACAACAACAATTTTATGCAGATTATATGGTTTACCTGATAATATCAAATTCTCCATAAATTGGCTTCCCCTAATTGACTCCTCTATTAATTCCCTCATAATTAATTGGGCGGCTATCCTTTCTAAGAATCTAGTTAAGGAAATTAATGAATATCGCCAAACCAGAACTTCTTCCTCCAAATTTGTTCCCCAATTTTTTATGAGTGCGTATATTTTTTATGCCATCTATTTTTATACCAATTTTCTAGTTATGGGATGGAAGTGGACCCCTGAAGACCCTACCCCGATAAATTTGAGTCATAAAGAGATATGGGAACATAATTATGCACCATATTTTCATAGGCTGTGCTACGGAGTTGTATTACCATTACACCAATTTATGTGTGACACAATGAGCCCTAGGTTTACTAAGGAAGCCCTTGCAGATGTTCAAATGATAGGTAGTTTTTTTGTTGAAGAATCATTTTCATATATTAGAATTTTTGGAAGCTCTACTCCCCCGCATATTCTTCCATTATATGTTTCAGATAAGTTGATGGCAAGAGAAGTCGCTTACCAAACAGTTGGTAATGGACTCACTAAATCTTTGAAAGACAGTAAAAAGTCTTTATGGCCAAGTTTTCCAATTTCATGTGGTTCATTTACACTCAGCAATTTTAATCATGCATTGAAATAATGTTAGAATATTGAGTTGTTAAAGCTCCCCGTTTTACCCTCCAGGCAGTTCGACCCAGAAAAGGTTGCTAACAAATTCACTTTGTTAGTCAAACTCAAACCTATTGTACACATTGATGACAGATTTGAAGATATTTTGTAATCTCTCGGGACTTTTGAAGAAATCCTAAATTTTTTCAAATTAAACCTAAATCCAGAAGAAATACAAAAATTCAATGAATTTAGAGAACAGAGACTTAGACAGATTCCACATGATGTTTTTATTACCAGTTATATGATTAAATCAATTCAAGAAATTAGAGCAGAACAATCAAATTCACAAAATCAAAGTGAATTAAATAAAATATGTACTTCACTTAGCAATGCATTCACAAATTCTCCAAAGGCATCATCATCACAGAAAAATACAAAATTCCAAACTCCACAAGAACAAATAGTTTCAACAAATGAAATAATTGAAACTCCAGAGATAATCTCTCAAGACACAAAAATCATTCCTACAAATCCAACTGATGAGATTATCCTCAAGGTGACTGATATTCCCCCACTAGATGTGTTATATATCCCTCTTCATAAGGATGTAGTAAGAAAACAGAGGAAAAGAAGAAGGATTGAAACACCCCCGAGGAATGGAGTTATGGAACTAGTATGGAAAGATACTCCATCAAATCTGATTGAAAATTTAACTCGGCTATGTCAATTCGCTATTGCATACACCATTGCGACAATTGATAAGGCAACAGACGTATCTATTTTCATCCAAGAAAAGGATGTAAAAATCATTGAACTACAACAATAGCTAGATGAAGAAAGAAAAATTTTAAATCAGAAAGTGGAACGGCAACTTCTCAGAGTACAGAAAAAGATTGAAATGCTTAAGATAAGTCATGAAAATGACTTATCTAGCAAAAATTCACTGATTGAACAGTTCATAGAAGATCTTACCAAATATGAAGGAATTCCTACTGCATATGAATTCATAAAAGAAGCATCGACATTAAGTTCCTTACTCTCAAAAGAACAAAACCTGTTTTTTGTATAAATGTCAAACATAATTCCACATCTAGAAATCAGTGAACAATTAAAAAACATGGCCATTGATCAAACAATTGAGTTCAATGAACTTAGTTTCACAATCTCTAATTATATTGAATGGCAAGATACAGAAGAAGGGAAAAAGTCAGATCTCTGAAAGATCAAGGAAACTTTCAAATATATTATTTTTATAGACTGGGATGCATGAGTGAAACAAGCAAAATTAACCATAGCCAGAGCAGTAGGTATATCAAAGAATATGGCCAAAATGATTAACCATATATTACATACTTCCGAGCTCATCAAAGAAGGAAATTTCAAATCTCTTCCTGATATTAAATATTTAGAAATTTTTTGGAAAGAATCAGGTCAAATCAGAGAAGAAGCACTTTTATAGCTAAAGAAAACTGATTGGGAGTCACACATGTAGCTATTAGTCAAACGACATAGTCATATCATGACAATAAATTGTTTTCTGAACTCTATATAGAGAATATAGCCACTTTTATTGGATGCTATATTTGTTGCACAAATGAAGTCAGAGTCTGAAAAACCTCCAAAAGTTCAACCGATGTCTGACATTTGTAAGCAAAAAGAATAACTGGTAGTAACTTATCATCTGTCATGATTACTAGTTAATTTGTTTTAGATAAATTCAATTTTTAGAAAATAGATACTAAAGATGAGGAAGGTTGTTTGAAACCACCTCATAAAATATTTTGTATAATCTTTTTGTAGGTAATTAGCATAGTATTTAAACCCTTCTCATGCATTTAGAGAAGGGTCCATAATTTTATTAAGAACATTTGCAAAGAATGCTTAATTGTAAGTAATTTTGTGGATATATTGATGAAATAATGGAACACGACCATTTCAGTTACATATCATTTTGTTGATCACTATTGATGCACTTTTGTATTCTTTGAAAGACTTAATGATATATGAGTTGAATGTGGTCTATTATCATTGATAAAATGAATAGGATGGTACACATCTAGTACTATTATCATGTATGCTAATTCTGTTTTGAATATTAGTGATAAATCCAACTTTCATGAATGATATATGAAATCAATTGTTTTTGTCTGAAATATCAGTTGCACTATTGTATGATATAAAGATAGGAATTGATTTGTTTTTTTATATGATCATCAAATATATGTGATATGTTTCTCATTTTCTTTTTATTAATTGTTTTTCAAGAGAATCATCTTAAAAAGTAATAATTCTATTAAATCCGTGATGATCTTAATCATCACAGATTGAATAGATATCATTTTAGATCGCATCGAATTAGTATTATCCCAAGTTAGATTAAATTAGTTTCAATTTCAAGTTTTACATGTTAGAATAAATTTGTTTTAGTTTTTAGTATTTCTTCATGTAAATCCCTTGAGAGAAACCCAACCATCAAACAAAAACCCAACTCTGGGAAACTGGTCCCATTATATCCAATCAAAGCCACTATTCCAAATAGAAAAGGAACTATCTAAAGGTCCATACCGGGTGGTTATCCCCCTTGTTCTTGCCACCGATTTTCTGAGGCCTCGACAGGAATTAATTCATTACTTCCTTACGATGGAAGTATGGCAAGGTGACGATGAATTTTTGGTGTCTCAGGGAAAGTATGCCAATGAAATACTTCAGAGACTTCACATGGATAATTTTAATCCTGTGGACACACCTCTAGCTACAAACTGGAGGAAGGTGAATGCCACTTCAAGTGAAGAGGTTGATGCTACCATTTATGTTAGTTCCCTATAATACTAGTGTATCCCCTTATTGTTATTGTTAGTGTAACCCCCTTATTGTTATTTTTGCGCCCATCTAGTCTGCATATTGTTATTATTGTTCCCCATAGAAGCCCACTATTGTTATCATTGTGCCCTTACATTATTATTGCTATGTAGTCTCTGATTATATTATGACCCCTTAGACTTCAATATATAGAAAGAAGGTTTTGTCATTTGAATCATCCAAAAAAATTTCATTTATGTAATGTAAATGAGGTTTCCCCCTCTAAGAGGATAATTTTTAAGCCGTTGATCTATATTTTATTCTATTTTGTGAGATGATTGGATAACATTTGGTATCAGAGGACGGGAAGATGAGCTATGAGTTGATTGAGTACCCATACAAGAAAATAATTCTATCCAAAACATTTCCAATGAAAATGGGATCTATGTCTATTACAAAAATATTAACATTTGGTTTCACATCGAGCATAAACAATAAGTTCTCCAACGTTTAAAGTATAACCTCACTTTGGCAAATAAGCGAATGAAACAACAGGAAGATCAACATCAAAATGAAGGAAGTTTTGATCTAGGCGACTGGGTATTTTTATGGATACAACCATACAAACAAATGTATCTCAACCAAGCTAATAAGGATAATAGATTATCACCAAAGTACCATGGTCCTTACAAGGCGTTACAAAATATTCGTACTATGGCATACAAATTGGAGCTTTTTGCATCATCTCGATTGCACCCAGTTATACATGTTTCATGCTTAAATAAGGTTATAGGTGACAAGCTTCCAATTCAAACAATATTTCTCGAACTTTACGAGGAATGAAAAATCATATTGGAACCTAAAGCAGTGACAGAATTTAGAAATCGATAGCTACAAAATTAATCAATTTCAGGGTATCTTATCAAGTGGATGAACTTACCCACTGAAGATTCCACATGGGAGGATGAGAATTTTATACATAAGCATCCAGAAATACTCAAGCATTGAGGACAACACTTTTTTGAAGGAGAGGGGCATGTTAGCTCCCTATAATACAAGTGTAGCCCCTTATTTTTATTGTTAGTGTATCCCCCTTATTGTTATTGTTGTGCCCATGTAGTCCCCATATTGTTATTATTGTGCCCCATAGAAGCCCACTATTGTTATTATTTTTCCCTTACATTATTATTGTTATGTAGGCTCTTATTATATTGTGACACCTTAGACTCCTATATATAGAAAGGTGGTTTTTTCATTTGAATCATCCAAGAATTATTCATTTATGTAATGTAAAGGAGGTTTCCCCCTCGAAGAGGATAATTTTTAAGTCGTTGATATATATTTACAAGAAATTTTTAGGGTCTTTGATGTATCTTGTGAACACAAGATCCAATATGTTCTATGTATTGTACTAGCTTAGTCAAGCTATGGTTAGGCCTACCGAGTTGTATTGGAAGGAAACAAAGCATGTGTTATAGTACCTCATAGGCACTACTGAGTATGGATTACAGTACATGAGGACAAATGGAGTGAAGCTCCAAGGATTCACTGATTTAGATTGGGTAGGGAGTCGATCAGACAAGAAAATTACTTCAGGTGTTATCTTTAGTGTTTGGTTTGCAACTATTTCCTAGTACAACAAGAAGCAGAGGTATATGGCCCTCAACTAAACGGAGGTTGAATACATGGCTGCAAGTCAAGAAACATGTGAGTCCATATGGATGATAAAAATACTTGTGTATCTTTCTAGTGATGAGATGGATCTAATAGTGATATATTTTGATAATAAGAGTTGCATTAATCTCTCTAAGGATCTGGTATTTCATGACAGGTCCAAGGACATTGATATTTGGTATCATCCTTTGTGGGACTATGTGCAGAGGATAATTATGTTGTGGAGGAGAAATATGTTAACAACTTATTGAAAAGAATTGTCAATAGGTAAATTATAATCCCACATGTGCAAGATAGGTGTGGTGAAAATTTCCTTTCTTGCTAAGAGAAGTATTAGAAAGTGTAGCAAGAAAGAATTAATTTAACTTTAGCCTTAGTAAAATTGAGGAAATTGAAATTCCACATCAAAATGACAACTTGGAGGAAGTTAAATATAGTTACATGGATCTTCTCACTTAGTTATATCAACAAATTCGAGTTAGTGGGCTTGAATTTTAGTCATGCATGTGTTGATTGCTAAATTTTAGCAATCTAGTTTAGTTATTTCAATTGTATTTACTTAACTGACCTGTAACAATTAATAGAGTTAATTGAAGGTCAATTGAGTAGTGAGACAATAGTATAACTAAGATATCTATCAGTTAACTAATCAACTATCCCAAAATATCCTGTACATGCATGGAATTATAATTTCTCAACTGGAATGGAGGAGACAAAGGTTATTGTAACATTAGTTGTATACTAGTTGAGTGTACAATTTTTGCATGTAGTCACGAGATCAATTCCTTAGGAATTTCAAAAGGAAATAGGGACTTAATTATTATTTAGTAGATTGAATTAGCTCAAAATTGTGCAAGGAAATAGGAGGCAAAAGGAGGTAGGAATTGGCTAAGTCTTGGTCAGAGGTCCTAATTCAATAGAGAGAACAATTTTTATTTTGTAGGTGGTGCTCAGAGCTAGAGCATGCAACTGTAATAGTTTCTCTATTGAATTGATTAATGCAAAGAGTCTTGAGGTGTTTTTCCCAGTTGGGTTTCCCCTAGAAATCACCATGTTCTTGTGATTTTTCTTGTTACATGTCTATGCATGTTCATTCTGCATATTAGTAGAGTAGAATTTGTGTCCCCTGATTTCAGTTTGATTCTTGAGTAGTTGCAATTTATATCTAATTTCTACATGTTATTAGTCCCTGCCTCATTGTTTTCCTCATAGTCAAAGTGTTACACCATTTTTTGGTCATCTAACCTACTATCATTAGATGGACCCAAGTACACCATGTAAGACCAATTTTACCCTAAGTAAAATTGCTTTCACTATGTAAAATAACTTAATAAAACACATTTATTAGGTTGTTTATGGTCTAAACAGGAAACCCCAAAAGGAAATATTAAACAAACCTATATTTGCTTGATTTTCCTCAAGGAATAATTAATTAAACAATAATTTAATTATTATTCCTGGTCATGTTTAACCCAAAACAAAGAAATTAATTAGATAAATCTTTATTTATCTTATTATTTTCTAGGAATAATTATTTAAATCTTATTTCAATAATATTCCTTGTTAAATATAGCTAAATCACCCATAAATAATTAAATAAATAATTATTTATTTGATTATCTTTCAACCACTTCCTTAAAATGATAAAGAAATCATTTATTTATTTATTATTCACAAATAAAGGGATTTGACCCAAGTCAAATACTTTTTCCCTCCAACAAATATAATAAAATATTCCATAAAAGGTGGATCTAGATTTGGTTAAAATTATTTTAATCATGCACCAAGATCTAGAATGACCCAATATTTTGTTATAAATAGGAGGGTTTTTCCTACCATTCTTCACCTTTTGTTGCCTATTAGATCACTCTGGATCTAGACTCTTGGTCTGACTTTGAGCCATTATCATTGTCATATTTTCCATCATTTGTTGTGTGAGCTCCCTTTGAGTTCTATCTTTGTCTGGGTTTTCTACACCAACGGGAGAGAGAAATGCTAGATCTGAAGTGCTGAGGACTTCCAAGAACCCATCCCATTAAGGAGAATTGTAAACACCTTCTTGTTTTCCTCCCAGGTGCCTGTAATACAAAAATTCTTTCAAAAAACATTGTTATTGTCTTGTCTATTGGATGTATGGAGCAAAACCTTGTTTTTCCTGCTTAATGTCTCTTTATGCATAGATCTGGTTTTTTGCAGCACTTGTCTTGATCAACTAACTGCAGATCTGAAGATATTGGCAACCATATTTGATGTTAGGGATATAAGTTATGCGTAGCTAAAGTGGTCTTTTTTCGTACACTTCGACAAAAGATTCATACTAACAATTGGCGACTCCACTAGGGAAAATGCGATGCGACATCTTTCCCGATAGGAGGCAAGAGAGATCTAAGGAACCAGTCCATGTAGACACGATCTTCGAAGGTAGGGGATTGACATAGGCTCTTTCTTCTCCGCCATTCCTGGACATGATCGGATAGGCGGGTCGCAGATGATTGACAGAAAGAAGTCAAAAGTTCGATACCAGTGTCATAACGAAGGGGAAGCTGGAAGTAAGATAAAAAAGCCTGGGCAAGAGTTGCAAAGGTGGAATGAGAGGAAGGGGCCTGATCAACATACCACTTAGAAGCCGCGCCTGTAAGCGTTCGTTGGAACAACCGAAGATGGACAGAGTCATCGGTAATGGAGGTAGATGAACACCACATGTGGAAAGATCGAATATGATTTGAAGGATCTTCTCTAGCAAGGCCTTCAAACTTTGGGATGTCCGAAGGGAGCTTTGTCGGCATAGCAGGACAACTAGCGTCATGGTGTATAGGGTCATTTGTCAACCGGTCCAAATCAGGGAGGCTGAGGCCTGCCATTAAGGGGAGCAAGGGTGCAGCCGAGGTAGTTCCTATGGCGGTTCCACTAGTAACAGTCCCGGCATTAGGGCCTGGATTACCGCTAGCGTTAGGCCCTGGACCAGACATAGTGAAGGTGACAGGGGGAGAACCAAAAGTAAAAGGAGAACCGAATGAATCAGAAGAGGAGTCGGAGTGCGGACTCGGAGGAGGACTAACTCGACGACGGCGGGAAGGAGTAGGTCAACCGACCGGAAACTGAGGGTGAAGGCCAAGAAGTCTCCGGGATGTGCGCTTTGGGGGAAAAATGATGATAACATAAACATGGCACAAGGGGAAGGAGAACGACCAACAAAGGCAGGGAGGTGCAGAATCAAGTAATTACAATGTCGAAACAAGGGCAGAAAAGGTGCAGTGTCAATTGATTTTACAATGTTTTAAAGTCTTTGCATAGCTGTGTTAACCAAGATCTTCTTCGCTTAGGGTGAGTGTGTGGCGTGCGTTAATTTTAATTTTTAAACCCTGACGTTTTGAGAGCAAAAGAAAAAGTGTGCGGTGTAACTGAAAATAAATCTGCAGGGAACAGTATATAATGCTGAAATAACAGAAAATTAACAGCTCACAATGCATCATCTAACCCAAAAAGGCGGGTCTCTCAAAACTAGTCTAAAAGAGGGAAAAAATCTTGTCAAAACACACTAAAAATAGGCCAATAGATCTAGGGTCAGAAGGGACGGGGATCTAAAGGAGAAATCTGCTGAAAAGAGGTGTAGAACACAGCCAAGAGGCAGAGGCAAGGTGGCTGGAAAAAGGGAGGAAATTAGCAAGAAGTAGAAGGGACAAGGAGGAGGCCCTAAAGGTAGATCCAAAAAAAACTTCAGAGGTGATTTGAAAGGGAGAAGATCTGATTAAAAGGGATCTGAAAAGGAGGTATCAGATCTGAAAAAGGGGGGGCTAAAACTCTGAAAAAATAGACACCTGAAACGGTTAAAAATATTCCACCAAAAGTGGAGGGTACTGAAGCCCTGGGGGGCTATGTTCCCACTGAGATGAGAAAAACAAATCAGAAACAGGTCTAAACGGGCTGAGATAGAGGCTGGAAAACCCTGACAGAAGCTTCAGAAAAACCCAGAAAAATTGCAGAAAAATAGCATAAAAACTAGCAGGTCGCAGGTTCTGACCTGTTTTCTGTGCAGGTCGCAGATAATGGGCTGAAAAGTGTGACCTGGAGGCCAGGTCACAGTTTCTGGGTTGAAAAGCGCGACCTGAAGCTCCGGGTGTCTCGGCGGCAGATTTCCGAAAAAGTTGTCGTCTCAGTTGCGGCTGTTGTCTGTCACCTGCGCAATAGGGCCAGAAACACGTGGAAGTTAGAAATTTTAATGTTTTAGGGTTTTATATGGGAAAAACAACATAAAAATAGGAAAAAAAAGCTAAAAAGAAACCCTAGGGTCTGAAGTAGCTAGATATGTAGGAATATGAAAAACGACAGCGGTCGTAATTGAAAACCCGTGTGGAGTCGCTAGTTGTTAGTATGAATCTTTTGTCGAAGTGTACGAAAAAAGACCACTTTAGCTACGCATAACTTATAGCCCTAACATCAAATATATTTTTCAATATCTTTATATCTACGATTAGTTGATTAAGACAAGTGCTGCAAAAAACCAGATCTATGCATAGAAAGACATTAAGCAGTAAAATCAAGAGTTTGCTCCATACATCCAATAAACAAGACAAGAACAATGTTTTTTGAAAGAATTTTTGTATTAAGGGCACCTGGGAGGAAAACAAGAAGGTGTATCCAATTCTCCTCAATGGGATGGGTTCTTGGAAGTCCTCGACACTTCAGATCTAGAATCTCTCTCTCTTGTTGGTGTAGAAAACCCAGACAAAGATAGAACTCAAAGGGAGCTCACACAGAAAATAATGGAAAATATGACAATGATAATGGCTCAAAGTCAGACCAAGAGTCTAGATCCAGAGTGATCTAATAGGCAACAAAAGGTGAAGAATGGTAGGAGAAACCCTCCTATTTATAACAAAATATTGGGTCATTCTAGATCTTGGTGCATGATTAAAATAACATTAACCAAATCTAGATCCACCTTTTTATGGAATATTTTATTATATTTGTTGGAGGGAAAAAGTATTTGACTTGGGTCAAATCCCTTTATTTGTGAATAATAAATAAATAAATGATTTATTTATCATTTTAAGAAAGTGGTTGAAAGATAATCAAATAAATAATGATTTATTTAATTATTTATGGGTGATTTAGTCATATTTAACAAGGAATATTATTTAAATAAGATTTAAATAATTATTCCTAGAAAATAATAAGATAAATAAAGATTTATCTAATTAATTTCTTTGTTTTGAGTTAAACATGACCAGGAATAATAATTAAATTATTGTTTAATTAATTATTCCTTGAGGAAAATCAAACAAATATAGGTTTGTTTAATATTTCCTTTTGGGGTTTTCTGTTTAGACCATAAACAACCTAATAAATGTGTTTTATTAAGTTATTTTACATAGTGAAAGAAATTTTACTTAGGGTAAAATTGGTCTTACATGGTGTACTTGGGTCCATCTAATGATAGTAGGTTAGATGACCAAAAAATGGTGTAACACAAAGTGTGTTGAATCTACATTATTTTTCCGTGTTTTTTCAATTTCAACCATTGTTTCGAGAAAATGATCAATATTTCTATTTTTTCGTAAATTCAAAAATAATTTGCTCAATTTATAGAAATATTAATTTCTAATTTTCGATTGGATCAATGAGCTCTAATGGGACATAATTCCCCTGGTGGAGGGAATTTTATTTTTTGGTATTTTTCAGTGACTGAAAATTCTTAAGAAAAATAAATAAATAAATAAATAAATTTGAGAGTGATGATTTCGTTGGTGAGTGCTCTGACACTAAAACTGACACTGACAATGACACTCTTATGCTACTTCTCTTCCCAATTATGCCATAATTGACGTGGTTGTAGGTAATTTAAAAATGTGGGGGAGAGGGCTAAACAAATATCCAATTAATATTATTATGTTTGGAGCTTGCTTATGTTGAGTTTTGAAGCTTCCTCTACAAAGTGAAAGCTTTGCACAATGTTGAGATTCACCCCTTCCTTTCTAAGATTCTTTCATACTTATTTATTATGATTTTATTTGTGAATCATTTATTCATTTTCTTTTAGGTCTCTATTGATCACACTTTCAAATCTCAAGTACTTAATTGAGGCAGGTGTTGCAACTTTTCACATATTTGATATTATTGAGAGAGTACTAGAGATTTATTCAAGTTATGTGCATAATAGGGAGAGACAATTTTTTCACTCCAATTATTTTTCTCACAAAAAATTTTCTTTTTCAATGAGTATTACTAAAAATAAAAATAAAAAACAATTTTCAATCAAATATTCAAATAAATTTTAAAATAATTTTATTTTTTTACTTATGAATATCGAAGTTCTACTAAAAATTAAGATCATTTTTCATTCTGAGACCATCAATCCAATTAATTATTATCCACTAATATTGCAAATTTCACTGATTAAAATTGGATTCTATGTTAAAATTTATTGGAAAAAACGAGTGATTATGAAATTTTTGGTGGTTAAACTAGATATTCTTGCGAGTAAAACTTAAATTTTAACAATTGAAATATTTCGATTCTATAAATTGAAAGGTTATTTGACATGTAAAGATTAGGTAGGAAGGAAACCCCGTGCGCCCATAGATTTGACACCCTGCATCTATGATCTACATATATCAATTTAGGCAATAATGATATGAAGTTCAAGTTCAGTAAAAGCATTATGCGAAACTTATTTCCTCAAAAACAATAATATATATATATAGATAGATAGATAGATAGATGGAGAAATGAGAAATGAAACTTATCTCATGGCTAGAAATGTAGGCCCTCAAGGATTTGAAAACTGTTATATCATACTGTCTTGCCATGCTTTTAATGAGCTTCATTGTCCAAAGATCCTCCAGACAATGACAAAATATAAAAATTACATATGTATTTATCACAATCGAAATCATGTTATCATGAGAAAAATAATCTCCATGCTCTTTAGAAAAATAACATAACTTAAAATTTTAAGTCATAGGCTATGTAATCAGGGAGAATTTAGGGGCTAATATTAGCAGGTGGGCTAACATTCCATGCTTTTTCCAAAAGAAATATTCACCAATTTACATTTTTCTAAAAATGAATTCGCCCAAATTTTGTAGTATAAAGTTATTTTACCTTAAATATCGCCAATATTATTTATTATCTAATATAAAATCATTAGAAATATAAACATTTTTACTAAATTATTATGAAACCTTTTAAAATTTGGATATTAGGGACTAGTAGGATTCGCCAAGGCCACTAAACTTTAAGATAAAATTCCATCCTCAAAATTTTCCCTCTATTGGATGGGATAAGAATTGGGCTCTTGGGCATTGTGTTCGCCATTGAATCCAACAGTCTTCTCTACAAAAGTAGGAGGGAGAGGAGCAATAACGAGCATACGGGGATTTGCAGAAGATTCCCCAACTACTGCTACTGATGCTCCCCACCAAGAATTCATAGCAACATGGAGGAAGGTGGCACCCAATATGGAGCCTCCAAATACCTAATTTTCATTCATGAAGGTGCACCCTGCAGTTCCCAAATCTATTCCCACCAAGCTTACAGTCAACTTCGTCTTTCCCTACCGTGATGAATTATCATCCAAGGAGGTGGACATGGTTATAGTACCTGTAGAAAATAGAAAGATGGGTAATTTACCAACACATGTTGCAAATATTTTTGAACTCAAACCTAGTCTTATGTCTATTCATGAACGCAGTGATGTGACTAAGTATTTTGTTAGTAGTGGATTCACATTTATCCATGAAAACTCTTACACTAATATCATTATAGTGGAAGTTGTTCCATTGGACAATATTGATCATGAACATGTGTAAAAAGGATTTCCTGAGTATACAGAGAAGTTAAGTAGCATCAATTGACCTTGAGAAGGTAGAAGCCAAAATTTGTGTTGAATTTCATAGTTCACTGAATACATCCCTTTGAGGATGAATAATTCCTCTAGGTTCTCTACCCAACTCTTTTCTACCCTTTCCCTACTAGGAAAGGTCAGAGTACCACCCTGAGTAAATAGCTCTATCGTACTCGAACTATGAGCCTAAGCTAAATTAGATGTTGAATAATAAGTTTGTGGCCATTAACTGACATTATAAAAACTGCACCAAGAATAAATCAGAGCCATGTCTCAAGAAAGCATGATTTAAATTCTGGTCATTTTGTTTGATAGTCAAATTTCACTGTCATATGATGAACCAGAGTAATTCTTAGAAGATTTTGGTTGCTTTGTGTGAGCACCATTAGCATTCTCTAAGTGGATACTCTGAAATCCACATTTTAAAAGCACCTATCTCTGTGCCTAGCTCTTCTACCACTACTTTGTAGGAATTTACAGGGTAAGTTCCATAGATCAAGAACCAAAGGTCACCGCTCACAAAAATATCACAAATCAGTACACCAGTATAATCACGTGGTTAAAACCCTTGAATAGGAAAACAGTCCACGGCCTGAGCCAATGCAGCCACTTCGGGAAATTTATTAATATAAAAAGAAAGGTTACATATGTTTCTCTCATAAACGGTTAGCAGAAAAATGACCCTCCATGCTCTTTAAATAGAGGTCATGGACCAATCGGGTGTTAAGCCACAGATCAAGTGTCATTAATACCGAGGAGAGAGATAACCGTCTGATCACTACAAATCATGACCATCGGATTATGAGTTACAAATGTACATGGTAAAGAAACAAACTTTACCTAACTATACACTAGACTAAGTTATTCTTAACTATTTCCAATGTGTTGGAATATCCGAGCATCCCCCCTTAAGAACAACTTGGGATAGGATTAAAGGATTTACAAAGGTGACACAAAAGGAGCCTATTTCCTATGTGTAGAAATATCCTAACATCCCCTCTTAAGAACAAATTTGGATAGGATTGAAGGATTTACAAAAGTGACACAATAGGAGAAGGAGGGAGGCATTAGAGCCTATCCCGCCTTAATGAAAACTTTCCTGAACTCCAAGCATGGATCGAATTTTGGTATATTTCGCTTCTGTGAGAGCCTTCATAAAGATATCGGCTACTTGATCATTGGTTGGACAGTACTGCACTTCAAGAATACGATCATGAATGATATTTCTAATGAAGTGTATGTGGAGTTAAATGTGTTTCATACACTGATGCTAGACTAGATATTTACATAGCTGAATGGCACTCTGATTATCACACCAAAGTGAAGTTGATCACTGTCATATGATGAACCATAGTAATTCTTAGAATATTTTGGTTGCTTTGCGTGAGAACCATTAGGATTCTCTAAGTGGATACTCTGAAATCCACATTTTAAAAGAACCTATCTCCACGCCTAGCTCTTCTACCACTACTTCATTAACATAAAAAACTTCCAACTACTTAATCTAAAAAATGCTATTGAATCAATGGTTGCTTCTGACTAAACTTGGTCAACTGCTGGCTATGATGTCTCCACTACATTTTCTTCTTACTCTTTCACTCAATAAATGAGATAAGCCACTTAAAAAACCAAATCTACATATGGGTATGGGTATGGATATGATACCACCCGTATTCCCATACCTCATACTACTTATGCTTCCGATGATGGAACTAATCCAACAAGGTAATATGCCTATACTTTCGCTCCCTGAACCAGGTCAAATTGATCTCAATGCACACATGAATCTTGATAACTCATGGAAATATATATATGGAGTTGTAAGGCCCATGGTAGATTAATATAAAATATAAAATAGAGAGGTCAACGAGTTATGAAGCTAAAGTATCTCTCGTTGTATATTTTTCTAGTTAAAGGAATGTTATGGGATTTTGAACTATGGGATTTTCTACCCATATGTATATGAAAATTTCACTTGATCTAAATATCCTCCTAATACTTATGCATTTGATGCTAGTTTGGATGCTTCTTCAACTGCTACTGGTGTAGGCTATGGTGTTGGGGAAACAAGATTAACTAAATTAATATTGGCCTTGAAGCCTCAACGTCCTCAGGTGGATTTAGAAATTTGTTGAGCATTGAGAAATGTTTGACTATCCATATAAAGATGTTCGAATATTTTATAAAAATGGATGTTCCATTGTCTAATTTTGATACCGTGTCTGATATTTTATTTTCAAAGACATTGTTGTGAATCAGGTCGTTTCAACAAAGGTTTAACCCTTTCCAGTGCATCTTGCACTATTGGAAAGAATATATCAACGAATGTTTTTGGTAGAAGCTTCTTATAATATTTGAAGGGCTTATTAATATTGGCCAGTTAAAATTACACTATGATACACTATCTCAACGAGATTGCTACTCATCATTCCATGCAACCTTTCACACATTTTCATCTAGCGTTTTACAACGATTTTTCCAACGCTGGTGAAAAAACAATTGATGACAGTTTCGTCTCTTTAACTCTTATCTTTACAACATCATAATAATTTATTCGCCCTAATCCCATTTCCATGTAGTTGTTGTAGCACTACATTTTTTCTATCTCTTCCAAGGTGGGGTCAATGAAATATGAGCATAATTGATCTCAAAAAGGAAGACATTGTAGTGAGTCTAGTTTAAGCGAATCGAATTAAACCCAATATTTCACCAAAGAATTAAACTTCCCAATTCTAGAATTGACTTGTGTTAATAATGTGAGATTTTCTCATGCAGAGATTTCACTAGGAAGATGCTTTTACGGTTGAAGTTATGTTAATTTAGGGTTTTTTCCCTATATGGTAACCCTCGTATTATATGAGGGAATTTTATTGCTATCATTATTTTGAGAAAGAAAGAGAGAAGAGATTGTGTGAGAGAGAAGAGAAAATTACAGCGGATCTATTGTAGGTTGTATCTCTTCATTTTGATAGATAATATAAAAGGAAGGACTAGTTTTTTCTCCGTGGACGTAGCCCAAATTCGGTGAACCGCACATATCTATGTCTCTCTTGTTTTATGTGTTTTTTATTTTTGTTTCCATAATATTTTATGTATTTCATTGATCTGTTAATTAATATCTAACATTTTGCACCATTTACGAACCTATGGGGTGCTCCCAATGGGTAATTCCACCAGGATGGTGTGACCTTCTGACATTATCCCACTTTTTTTGTTCTAGCTCCTGATAACAATTGACAGGGTATCTCTGTCGGGATTCCCCCACCAAGCCAAGTTTTCAGGTGGGATCTCCCTGCGGCCAATAGGAAGCCTCTAGGCTGCTACGATGTTGTGCTAAGTTATCCTAGTGCTCAGTTTTGGATGCTCTACTAACTTTTCCATTGGGTTTGGTTTCTTTTCCAAAATTAATTATGCACCAAAGGCATCTCTAACCTCTTTTATCTTTGTTAACCTTTGACTTGGGTAAAAAGCCTTGACGGGCTATTTCTTTTGATCTAGGAGGAAATTTTCATACTTCCACATATCATGGGATTTTTTTCAGATCTCTATCCATCTAGGTGGGTTCCATCTATATCTAAGATTATCTAATGCTCCAAAACTAGATTCAAAGTCTCTGCACCCTTCACCATGTTTTTATTGCTTTTAGTTCTTACAATTGTTTGAGATGTTGACATTAATTGACACCATGTTTCCATCTGGTAACGTTAATGACAACATATTTCCAACATTCTCCCCCTTTACCATTGATTGAAACATCTAAATCAACAAAAAATCCTCATAAATATGATTTTCTCTTTTGGGCATTGCTCCCCAGGAGATGCACTTCTCTTATTATTTGTTGGTTATGTTGTTGCTGTTATTTCATGTTGTTTCTATTGTTGCTTCTTGATCACTAACACCTCTCATTTTATTTTTATTTGAACATTATGTATTTCTCCCCATTTTTACTTTTTATTTTTTGTTATTTTATTACCATGTGTCTCTCCCCGTTTGACATCAATTACAAAGAAACCAACATGCTACCCTTGTCACCATGCTCCTCCTATCAACAATATTTCTCTGTCATGTTGATCCTATGGACTTGGCAACTTGATCTTGATGTGCTTAAAATACAACAATTTCCTTTCTTCCTCTTGAAGGAGAAGCTAGTGTAGTGAGGTAAGAGGGAAATCTCCCAATCTTTGCCTCAAATACTCAAATTGTTCTCTAGGAAGTGGCTTGGTGAAAATATTAGAAACTTGTTATTTTGTAGGAACATAGTCCATCTTCATGTTTTTATTTTCAACATGCTCTCTCAAGAAGTGACACTTCATTGGAATATGCTTTGTCTTGGAGCGAAAAAATGGATTTTTTGACATGATTATCGCAATTTTGTTGTCACAAATAATGTGAATAGGCTGATCATAGAACACTTGTACATCATGAAAGGTATTATTCATCCACAAAATTTTAGTACAAAAATAAGCTACTGCAATATATTCTACTTAATTTATAGATAGCAAAATGGATGTGTGCTTCTTACTCAACCATGAAATGAGGCATTCTCCAAGAAATAAATCACCACCACTTGTTATTTTTCGATCATCTACATCACCTGCTCAATCAACATCCATATAAAAAGTTAATTAAAAATATTTACCTATGGGGTACCACAACCTATAATCCATTTTTGCTATGAGATATCTAAGAATCCTCTTGGCTGCTAGTAGATTTCTTTGTCTAGGAGCTGCTTGGAATCTTCTAACTATAGGAACGACATGCATGATGTATGGTCTTGATGTGGTGAAATATAAGAGGCCGAAAATAATATATATATATATATATATATAATTCTGATCCACTGTTGGAGATTCATCCATATTTCTAAGTTTCCAACCTTTCACCATTTTTGTGCTCACTAAAGAGCATTATTCCATGCCAAATTTCTTCAACACTTATTTGAGATACTTGCTTTGAGAGATAAAAATTCCTTAGGGGGTCTGTGCAATATGTAATCCAATGAAGTAGTAAATATCTCCAAGCATTGACATCTCTAACTTGGCCTTCATATCAGCTACAAATTCATTGGTAAAAAAATTTGAATCACTGGCAACGATAATGGCATCAACATATACAACCACTAAAATATGTTTGTCATGCTTTTCTTTGACATATAATTTGCTATCAAATGTACCTATTTTTAATCCACACTTGAGATGGAGTTATCTGGCTTGGAAGACAAAGATCTAGGCATATGATTGAGACTATTCAAAGCCTTCTTGAGTTTTCAAACATAATCTATTTTCTTTGTCAGAAAAAAACCTTATGGATACTCTATGTACACTTCCTCCCATAGTTATCCATTGAGAAATGTAGATTTGACATCCATTTGATAGATTTTAAATTTCTTAAAGAAAGAAAATTTCAAAAACATTCTTATTGCTTATAATCTAGAAATATGAGAAACAATTTCATCAAAGCTGAGTCCTATATTTGTGCATATCCTTTGCATACCAATATAGATTTATTTCTTACCACTTCTCCATGATAATTCAATTCATTTCTGAAAGCTCACTTCGTGCCAATAACGTTCTTGTTAGAAGGCCTTGGAACGAGTTCCAAAGTCTACTTTTCTCCATTTGTTCCAATTATTCATGCATATATTTTAATCAATGTTGATCTCTGTAGGCTTGTACAACATCCTTTAGTTCCTCCATGTACAATAGGGAAACATGTGCTTGCACAAGGGGAGCTAGCAACTTTCTTCCTGTCTACACGCCAAAATTTAATTCACAAAAAATCTAATAATTTGGGTGGCATTTTTGTACATACCTTGAAAGGATATTTGGCTTGAGTATTGGAGGTTTCTTCATCATCTTCTTCTATAGGTGTCTCTCCAGACTCCTCACCAATGTTGATTGGTTCATTAGCGCTACATTTTACAGGTTGTTCCTCTTCATTCTCAATGTATTCGTCCACTTTGACATCAATATAATCAATGATCCTCTTGGTGTTCTTGTTATAACATTGATATCCTTTGTTTTTGTATGAATATCCTAGAAAAATGTCTTAATCTTCTCTTGCATTAAACTTTCCAAGTTTCTCATAATTTCACTTGATATATGTAATATTCCAAATTAGGAAGGATGACAATATTGAACACCAAACTGAAATGTACAACAAATAATGATGCAAAACACATGATAAAATCATAGATCCATTATATTATGCATTATAGCAGCAAAATATACAATGTGTTGAGGAAAAAATCACTCAAACTAGGCTAACAAGCCTCCAAAGCCCATAAATAATGGAGTCCAAAAGGATGTTGCAATACAGAAATGTCAGAATACATGAAAGTGTAGTCCTAGTGAGAATTAATTCTAAAGGAAAATGGAAACAAATGGATCTACTGATATATTACTCAAAAGAAGCTTAAAATGGAGAATTATTCTCTCAAACACAATCCCAAGATAACCCGACAAGGGTTTCTTGAAAAACACAAGATGCAAAAAGTGCAGACTGCAACTCTGTGGCTGAATCACACTGTATCACTAAAGCCCTACTCAAATATGGTTGAAATGAAAAATATATGGTTGTTACTTCTCCTCCCTAGCTTTATAGGTGAAAGGATGCTACTTTCACTAGGAAACTAGCTCAAAAACAGGGTTTTATAACCCTCCACTACAACACCCTGCAAAATAACGCAGTTCCTAAAGGAGATTGCACTGTGGCTGAAGGTGACTACTTGGCCCAATTCTGGATGGTGGAAATGAAGCTCATAATAACCCTCCTATATGGCCTTCTCAAGTCCTCCAAGATAGAGTATGGGATTCCTTCCTGGAAATGCCCTTGTACTAAACAGTACAACAAACTTAGCTAAACAGCCGAAGCATGCAAGAAGTCATAAGACTCAAACATAAAAAATATTCTGAATGCCCCTCATGGCTACCATCAGTTCCCTTATATCCTTGGTGAGCTTCCCCACCCTTAGCCTCACTCATTTATGAGGTTAATTCCATGCAAATACTCCTCCTCCAAAACCGCGTTGTCCCCACTAGCTCCACTCTCTGTTGATTTGGTCAATGTTGACCCAGCTTACATGAATTTCCCATTTCACATCCAAGTTGGCTTGATTTTGACTATCTAAACTAGTCCACATCCATATTGGAAGTGTTTTATTCCTACTGAAGAGATTTAAGGGTCTCCCTACCCCACTTATTCATTTAGACTATGAATAGAAGAAACATATAATATTCCAACTAGCTAAAAGATAATTGGGAATATTACAGTCCTCCCCTCCCAAATGTTTCTTGTCCTCAAGCAACAGTAAATAAGGATTCTGAAAAATTTTCTCTCTTCCCCAAGTGGCATCCTCATATGGTACATTCATCCATCGAATAAGATATTCTCTAATCACCCTGCTCCTTAGCTACCTCTCCAGAGTATCCAAGATAGCCTCTGGTTGCAAAACTAGATGGCCCTCATCATCAATAGGTGAGGGGTCCATGGTAGCAACCACATGTTGTCCAATGGCCTTCTTGATTCATGAGAGATGAAAAATTTTATGGATATTTCTCCCAATAGGAAGCTCCAACTCATATGCTACTTCTCCAACACAATGGGTCACCTTGTATGGCCCATAGAATCAAGATTAAGCTTCTCAGCCCCCTTCTCCTTAAGTGTAGACTGTTTATATGGCTTAAGATGAAGATAGAAAAAATCATCCACCTCAAACTAACTCTCTATTTGACCACGGTCTGCATATATCTTCTATTGGTTTTGTGCTGTAGTAATGTTGTCCTTGAGGGCCCAGAGTATATTCTGACTCTCCTGAATCCACTCCTTTTCTCTAGGATCCTTACTTGCTCCAAAAATCACATCAGAAAATGATAGAGCATCATAACCATAAAGAGCTTGAAATGGGGTCACACCAATGGACATATGAAAGTTTTTTTTGTAGCAATACTCCCCCAAATGGAGCCAGCTGTAATATTCCAAATCTTGAACAGCTAGCAAGGCATGACTGGAAAACGCATTTTCCAGTAATGGCTACTACAGGAATTGAAACTAGGACCTAGATCCCTTATATCAATGTATCTAAGACCTAAATCCACGATATGGCTCCAAATATATCCCTCTAGGTGGGTTAAACAGATCTCCCACACCTAGTTGTCTTCAGAGAATGCCCGATGAAGGGACTGCAACAATGTATGACCATAAAATTGAATGACATCATTATCCTTATAACCCAGAACACATGAATATATGTATAGCCAATAATTTTATAATATAGCAGCAATGAGATACAAATCCTTGAGGAAAGAGTCTCTCAAGCAAGGCAATGCAACCTTAATGGAACATGTACATCAAATGTGACAAAACATTACTGCACAAATTGTGCCCAAGCTATACTGTGCAGTTTATATGAGACACTACAACATAATAAATGTAAATACAATGATATGACAATATAAACTCAAGAAACGAGGGGGACCAAGATCTCAACCCCTAAAAGTAGCAATACAACAATGATACAACAATCCTTGAAAGGATTGGCTACAATACATGTTGTTAGACTCCGTCTTGTCAGCCCGCTGCAGTCAAAATTCTCCAAAGCTCATTCCTTGTTATTCGCAGTCACTGATGTTACTGTGGTCCAGAAAAGAGTCATTTTAATTCTTGAGTCCAGGGTTTGTCTGCAGACTAGAGGAAGGTTCAGTAAGTTTTTATTTTTATGTCATTATCAATAATGTGAAATTGATTCTTCTTCAAAACAGAGTTTTGAAGAAGAAATCATCGAATGTATCTTTTCACCATGTAGTTTCTCAGTTGCAGATGCTGGTTCTCCTTGCCAAAGTTCGATGTTAATTATCCCTGCAAGCAGACAAAGAAAATCCCTTATTCAAAGTCAGCAAATTAAAAAGGGAAATTGGAAAGCAGAATTTGTAATAATGTGAAAAAGTGCTGAAGCCAAGACAGGCCACCAATCCCTGCAAAAGACAACAAAGTGTCATTATTTCAAGATTCAGAAAAGCATGGTAAAGCCAAAGCAAAGCATCATATTAATAGATCAAATGTCAAAGTGCAGAAACATTATGAAAGTGGGTTGTCAAATAAATTTGAAAAGCAATCTGATTTGATGAGATATTTATTTCATATATAAACATGACAATCAAACTCATTTGCCAAAAATCCGCAAGGCAGAGGTCGAAGTCAAGTTTTTGAAGGCCGTAGGCAAGTTTTCATAGTTCTGGACAGTGTTTGGAGGGCGCGCGACCCACTTGAAACGGGTGAGACCCACTTGAGGGGTGCAACCCACTTGAGCGCCACAGCCAGTGTAAAGTTGAACGGGTGAGACCCACTTGGGGGGTGCGACCCACTTAAACCAGTGTGCGACCCACTTAAATCAGAACCCAGAAAATTCGTTTTTTGCGCCCAGATTCGATTCTAGTTGACTCCAGCAAATTGCAAACATGTTTTTTATCATTGCTCAGTAGATTTTTAGCATGATTGTAGTGTGTGTTTGCTGCGTTTGGAAAGTACAACGATGGAGGCAGCTATGAATCTTCTTGAAGATGGATTGCGAGCCTGTCTTCTTTTTCAAGGCCATAAGACCGTCTATCTATTGAATTTCCAGAAATGTGGTTCAGATTCACTTCTCCCCATCCTAAAGACTTACCTGATGACATGATGTTCCTGATGAAAGAGCGATGCAATGGCATTCATCACCGGCGTTTAAAACATGTGACTGAGCGCTGCAATATACGTCAACTCAGCAATATGTTGTAGCAAGATGAGGCAAGTAATCAACTGACACGCAGGCATCAAGATCCAGTAGTATTGAATCGACAGAGTCTTCTGCTGTAATAAAACGGCAATCTGGAATTTTGAATCAGTGGGCCGCACGCCAAGCTCAGGAGATGATAATCGCTATGGAAAGGCCAGCCCGAGAATTGGAGCTTCTGTCTCTTGCTGGTTTGTATAGTGTGTCAGTTAGGGCGGCGTCCTCACTTGTGCAGATATGGTGGCAATCCGCAATAATTTGGAGGTGTTATAATGGCTGCAAAGATACACTTGTTATGCTCTTTGGTGCCTCAAACGGAATCTTTGTCATTTGTATTAAAAGTCAGTTCCATTTGTATTAAAATTTAGTTTTTATTGCAACGGTGAAAAGTCAAAGATCGAATCAAAGATCGAAAGCCAAAGTTAAAAGAAGAATACCTACTACAGCCGAAGAATAGGATTCGATTCCTACTTAAGACTTCAGTTAATGATTCGAATGGGATCCACACTTTGTTTTTTTTATTGGCCATCGGATATTTTCAAATGGTAAATTAACGTGGTTTGATTTGCAATGCGCTTGTCCCTTTTTATCAAAAGGCGACCTCTACATTCCAAACACTATTTTGGTCTAACAGCAAAAGGAAAATGGAAAGTATAACGTGGAAATCAAAGTCAAATTGAAGTGCAGATAACTATCCCAGCAAAGCAAATCGAATTGGTTAGTCTATTTTGGGTCTTCAGTTGTAGTTCAGAAAGTTCAGCTACAGGTTCTGCCCATTCATTTGTTATCAGCGAATAAATTGTAACGCTGATCTTTTTTTAGAGCAGACTTTTCCTATTTTCAAGATTTTAGGTGAACCTGCCCCCCTATTTTCATCGATTTGTTTTCCCCATCTCTGATTTTATTTATACATTGAAAAATCACTTGTAAAGAGAGGACAGAGTTCTGAGAGCTGGTGGTGAAGAACAGAGTGTTTCATTGTACATTTTTTGACAGGGATTTAATTAAGAAATACAACTCTGTTTCCTGAGATTCTTGTGGTGTGGATTTAACATTCTGTCTTTTCTTATGTTTCATATGTAGCTTGTAATGTTTTACATTTCATTTCATAATCATTTTTCTGTTGAATACTTTTAAGTGAGAAAGGCAGAATACAGTTTACTGCTCTGCCTTGGGAGGTATTCATTTTCTATGTTTTCTTCAGTTTGATAAGGATTCAACTATTGCCCTTGTCAACCTCGCAGTGGTCTTTCACTCCATATAATTCCAATTTGATTGTTAAACTTCATGCTTATCTTGCCTCAGGAGATAATCTGCGTTTTTCATTTTATCTCTGCTCTTGCTATCTTTGCCCCACACAGCCCAGAAAAACCCAACCATTTATCAAAAAATCCCATTCCTATCGCTTTACTTGCCTAAAATCAGTTCCCTTTTAAAGTCATCTCGCACCCTATTGCTCATTTCATCGAGATTGACGGAGAGAGCCCTCTCCTACCCTCGTAGGGCTAGCTACGAGGCTAAGCTTGGTTTGATGTTGCCTCGAGTTTTTCCTTCCTCAGCCTGAGGTAGATTCGAGCGCTAACATAGTGGTGACCATACTGGGGAAGTCCTCCCCGGTAAAGGATAACAAATTTCAGATCCGATTGCTGATGGTGGACAGCAGTCAGACACCACAAGGTTGAAATCATTCACCGGCAACTTCATTCACTTAACAATCCAGAAATCAATGCTTCATGGCAACCTCACTGCTGACGGACCGGATTGCAAGAAGATACGCTCCCATGAGCCGAGATCACATCCCAGGTTTTCCAAATAAGATGCCCAAGGTGGATTGACTTCAAAATTTGCCTATGTTCAGAAATGAGGAAGGTAATGACGCTGCTCTTCATCTGGTGAAATTTCACATTCATGTGCATAAATTAAAGATCAATTTTCCTGAAGACTGTTTGATGAAAATGTTTATGGCTACTCTGGAAAACGAAGCACGATCATGGTATGAAAGTTTGCCAGCTGCTTCTATTTACTGTTTAAGGGATTTTCATACTGTGTTCTTTGAAAAGTATAAAGCATCATATCCATCCTTGATTTTAGTTCAGAACTGTTGTAGCCATGTACATAATTTCATTGAAGATCTAGAGAATTTTTATGAAGATAATGATTTCATGGACGGAGAAATCATGGAGGCTCTATATGAGAATCCATTTCAGAAATATGAAGAGAACCTAAAGGATACCCATCAAGGTGCTCAGGAGACTTTGCAGCAGGTTGATGGCCATATGGCTGAAAATGATGAAAGGGAGAATGTCATTTCAGATCTGTTCACAGAAGACAGCAGCATGCAAGTAAGTCCAGTACTAATTTCAGAATGTGATGCAGTTAGGACAGCTATTTCAGTCCCAGATTCAGTTGTGCTGAAGCCCATCAAAGAAAACTCTGCTGTTGAAATCATCTGGAATGCAAAAGACACAGTAATGGATCCAAATGTTCTCAGTCATACTGTCAGTCCATCATTAGAACACATCCTTCATGAAGAAGCAATCCAGTTAGTTCATGAAAATCAGAATGAGATCTTTATGCAAGTAAGTGATAAATCCCCTGTCAATAGCTCAGTAATAAATGATAGTTTGAATGCCCTGTCATATGAAGATAATCACTGTTTAAGTAGAAGAAAACAAAAAGCATTGTCACCTTTGTCTGAAGATGAGATAGTTCAGCTTTTGAAAGGTCCTGTTTCAGCCGAAGCTACAGCAGATTTGCAGTGCACACATAGTCAGGAAAGTGTTGGTGAAAATTCTTCCTCTTTTGAAAAAGATGACTGTCTTGTAGATCAGCAAACAGATAATTTTTTCCTTCACAAAGATGATAAGGCAGTCATGTTTGATAATCTTGAAGATTGTTTTTTGTTTAAAAATGATCTAGATCATGAAATTGAGGGATATATGTCAGAATTTCTCATAGTCAAGGAACCTACAGCTAACACTCAGATGGCAGATACCTCTCTGTGCATTTCTATCCCTCAGAAATCAATTGTTTTTTCAAATCAGAATGAAGTGGATACTAGTATTTTTGCAGCTGGATCTCCAGATAAGCCAGTGCTTCAAGATTTTCAAGACCCCTTCAGCATTCTTCTGCAAACATTAGAAAGGATAAATATTTCCTGGTTCATTATCATAAGCTTTGGTTTCAGTGGTTATTTTGAGTTGCCTACAGGTTCATCATTTCGCCTGCTCAGGGAGAGTAAGAGCAGAAATTTGGGGTGTAGCCATCTACTGGATTGGTTACATTGGAAAGCACATTATACATGATTGTACATATCTCATCAGTATGCAGGTGGTTTCCATCAGGATTTTAAAGCTTGATGGACTGCTTCCCTTTTCAGAAAGTTTTTTTTTTTTAATTCAGTCATTTCAGTTTGCATCGAGTCAGTTCGAGTCGATTTTTCAGTTAATAAGTTGAGTCATTAGTCTTTAGTCTGTTTGTCATAATAATGATTCCATAGCCCAATGGATGGAGGCACTGTCTGCTCTCCCAAAGCTCTGCGATTCTTGGCACCTCCAAGAAGCGGCAGCTGCCATCCCCATTGGAGCCAATGTTAGACTCCGTCTTGTCAGCCCGCTGCAGTCAAATTCTCCGAAGTTCATTCCTTGTTATTCACAGTCACTGATGTTACTGTGGTCCAGAAAAGAGTCATTTTAATTCTTGAGTCTAGGGTTTTGTCTGCAGACTAGAGGAAGGTTCAGTAAGTTTTTATTTTTATGTCATTATCAATAATGTGAAATTGATTCTTCTTCAAAACAGGGTTTTGAAGAAGAAATCATCGAATGTATCTTTTCACCATGTAGTTTCTCAGTTGCAGATGCTGGTTCTCCTTGCCAAAGTTCAATGTTAATAATCCCTGCAAGCAGAAAAAGAAAAGCCCTCATTCAAAGTCAGCAAATTAAAAAAGGAAATTGGAAAGCAGAGTTTGTAATAATGTGAAAAAGTGCTGAGCCAAGACAGGCCACCAATCCCTGCAAAAGACAACAAAGTGTCATTAGTCCAAGATTCAGAAAAGCATGGCAAAGCCAAAGAAAAGCATTGTATTAAATGATCAAATGTCAAAGTGCTGAAACATTATGAAAGAGGGTCATGGAGTAATTTAAAATCAAATTTGATTTGATAAGATATTTTCTTCACATATAAATTATGATAAACAATTTCATTTCCATCAAATTCTCAAGGCAGAAGTCGAATTCGTGTTTTGGAGGCCAGAAGACAAATTGCAGAAGTGTTGACAACGTTTGAGGTGGGCGCTACCCACTTGGGGCGCGCTACCCACTTGAGCGCCACAGCCAGTGCAAATTTACACGGGCGCTACCCACTTAAACAGGCGCGCTACCCACTTAAAACAGAGCCCAGAAAA
Organism: Pinus albicaulis; assembly: GCA_034641835.2. Classification (NCBI taxonomy): domain Eukaryota; kingdom Viridiplantae; phylum Streptophyta; class Pinopsida; order Pinales; family Pinaceae; genus Pinus; species Pinus albicaulis. The sequence goes on from CM076569.1 coordinate 314,911,107, forward strand.
TTCATGTTTTGCGCCCAGATTCGATTCAAGTCGACTCCAGCAAATTGCAAACATGTTTTTATCATTGCTCAGTAGATTTTTAGCATGATTGTAGTGTGTGTTTGCTGCATTTGGAAAGTACAAGGATGGAGGCAGCTATGAATCTTCTTGGAGATGGATTGTGAGCCTGTCTTCTTTTTCAAGGCCATAAGACCGTCTATCTATTGAATTTCCAGAAATGTGGTTCAGATTCACTTCTCCCCATCCTAAAGACTTACCTGATGACATGATGTTCCTGATGAAAGAGTGATGCAATGGCATTCATCACCGACGTTTAAAACATGTGACTGAGCGCTGCAATATATGTCAACTCCGCAATATGTTGTAGCAAGATGAGGCAAGTAATCAAATGACACGCAGGCATCAAGATCCAGTAGTATTAAATCGACAGAGTCTTCTGCTGTAATAAAACGGCAATCTGGAATTTTGAATCAGTGGGCTGCACGCCAAGCTCAGGAGATGATAATCGCTATGGAAAGGCCTGCCCGAGAATTGGAGCTTCTGTCTCTTGCTGGTTTGTATAGTGTGTCAGCTAGGGCGGCGTCCTCACTTGTGCAGATATGGTGGCAATCCGCAATAATTTGGAGGTGTTATAATGGCTGCAAAGATACACTTGTTATGCTCTTTGTTTTTCTTGATGGTGCCTCAAACGAAATCTTTGCCATTTGTATCAAAATTCAGTTTTTATTGCAACGGTGAAAAGTCAAAGATCGAAAGCCAAAGTTAAAAGAAGAATACCTACTACAGCCGAAGAATAGGATTCGATTCCTACTTAAGACTTCAGTTAATGATTCGAATGGGATCCACACTTTGTTTTTTTTATTGGCCATCGGATATTTTCAAATGGTAAATTAACGTGGCTTGATTTGCAATGCGCTTGTCCCTTTTTATCAAAAGGCGACCTCTACATTCCAAACACTATTTTGGTCTAACAGCAAAAGGAAAATGGAAAGTATAACGTGGCAGTCAAAGTCAAATTGAAGTGCAGATAACTATCCCAGCAAAGCAAATCGAATTGGTTAGTCTATTTTGGGTCTTCAGTTGCAGTTCAGAAAGTTCAGCTACAGGTTCTGCCCATTCATTTGTTATCAGCGAATAAATTGTAACGCTGATCTTTTTTTAGAGCAGACTTTTCCTATTTTCAAGATTTTAGGTGAAACTGCCCCCCTATTTTCATCGATTTGTTTTCCCCATCTCTGAGTTTATTTATACATTGAAAAATCACTTGTAAAGAGAGGACAGAGTTCTGAGAGCTGGTGGTGAAGAACAGAGTGTTTCATTGTACAGTTTTTGACAGGGATTTAATGAAGAAATACAGCTCTGTTTCCTGAGATTCTTGTGGTGTGGATTTAACATTCTGTCTTTTCTTATGTTTCATATGTAGCTTGTAATGTTTTAAATTTCATTTCATAATCATTTTTCTGTTGAATAATTTTAAGTGAGAAATGCAGAATACAGTTTACTGCTCTGCCTTGGGAGATATTCATTTTCTATGTTTTCTTCAGTTTGATAAGGATTCAATTATTGCCCTTATCAACGTCGCAGTGGTCTTTCACTCCATATAATTCCAATTTGATTGTTAAACTTCATGCTTATCTTGCCTCAGGAGATAATCTGCGTTTTTCATTTTATCTCTGCTCTTGCTGTCTTTGCCCCACACAGCCCAGAAAAACCCAACCATTTATCAAAAAATCCCATTCCTATCTCTTTACTAGCCTAAAATCAGTTCCCTTTTAAAGTCATCTCGCACCCTATTGCTCATTTCATCGAGATTGATGGAGAGAGCCCTATCCTGCCCTCGTAGGGATAGCTACGAGGCTAAGCTTGGTTTGATGTTGCCTCGAGTTTTGCCTTCCTCAGCCTGAGGCAGATTCGAGCGCTAACACATGTGAAATTGGAAAATCTGCAGAAATGCCGAAGTTGTAGGGTAGCAACTGCAACACAAAACTGAAATAGAAGGAGATGGCTGAATATGATCACCAATCTGAAGCAAACATCCTCCAATGGATTTCCCGAGTACAAGGCTGATCCTAGCACTGGAAATCTCTCCCTCCAAGATGATGGTGCGAACCCCCAACTGCAGGTACTCAATGAAATAACGCAGTCTAGAGAAGGGACTGTGCTCTTGATGATGGGAGAATCTTGGATTGATGCCAAAATATGCCAATAAACTCAGAAAAATTCCTTAATAGCCTTCTCGAGGAATAGAAGCTCCCTCCTCTAAAAGATGAGACAAGGAATGGTGTTGTGGAACCCCTCCACTGCAACACCCTGCAACACAACGTTACACTTGAGCAAAAATAATGTTGTAGCTGAAGGAATGGATTTGGCCTTGAGCCTAGATGTGGAGAAATGAGGTGCAATCCTTCAAGAGGCCTCTCAATAAGGAGAATAATTCCTAAACAGGAATCCCTCGTGCTAAGCAACACTGCAACTCAACTAAACAACCAGATACTGCAAATAGTCTAAACAGACAAGAAATCCAATACTCAAACATGTCTCACTATGGCTACCTCTTCCTCCTTTTATGTAAGTGAATGTCTCTTTGCCCCAGAACCCACACATGAGGGTTTCTTCCACAAAGAATCTTTCTCCCTCTCAAACTACGTTGTCTTCCCAAGCAAGCCACACCCTCTTAGACAGCGTTGTTGACTTGGTCAAACTTGACCTTGTCCTCATGCAATTGTCCCTTTTCACACTGGAAGGTGAAAAATAAAGCTACTCCATAGATCCCTTTCACACTATGAGGGATTTTATTCCTACTCATTGTCCTTTTACCCATTTTGTTCACCTCCTATATGAAATAAACAAAAATTAATATTCCAATTTGCTACTTGCAAATTTTGGAATATTACAGTCCTCCCCTCTCAAAGATTGCTTGTCCTCAAGCAAGTGCAAGGATAGACTGAATTATTTTCTCCTCCTCTCCCTGTAACATCCATGTATTATGATCTCCTCTAGGTGAAGTGATGCTATCTCATCAATCAAGCCTCCACATTTCTCCTCCTCAGCATGCAAGTCATCTATCAAGCTATCATCATGTAAATGTGAAATACTCAAGAGGATAGCAAAGTAATTTTTAGAGGTCCCCTTGAGGAATGGGATCTTAAATCTAATGGGAATTATCTTTCCCATAAGGATCATTCATCCACAAGCTATTAGCCATGCAAAATGAGTCACCTCCCAACTAGGAAACTCCTGAAAACTGTCCTCCACCTTTGGCTCCGGCAAAGTAGGTGGGCTGAAATTCTGCACATGGTAGGCAAGGTGGCCTACCCCATGCTATCCATCTCTCCACTTATGATAAGTGTAGAGAATTTGTTGATCTTGGGCTGCAATAATATTTCCCTCAAGTGGCAAGATGAGGACTAGATCTCCAAGGATCTCCCCTCCAACGCTGTAAATCATGTTGGCCCAACTATCCCCATATATGATGAGTTGGAAATCATCATCATATGGCATCATCTCCATCATATGTCTCACCTCATAAGGAAAAAAATGTGTTTTTAAGGTGACCATACCATATCCCATGCTCCCCTTAGAACATGTAGTGCAAAAAGTGTGGGAGGATTCTCCCTCAAAGGACACATTCACCCAATGTGTCTTTCTCCCAAGCATGCTCCTCATAAAGACAACAACAATAGAACCACAGGGAGAAAAAATGATAATCATGCTTGCTTCCATATGTAACAAATGAGAAGGACAATGGTCCCTGAAATGTAACCAACACAGCTTGACCGTCAACTACAATAGAGACTAATAAAATGTGTGGCTTTTCAACCACTTGCCTGCTGCTCCAATCTCCTCATAATTATGGACAAAGTGAATAATGCAAGGTGTACAATGAGAATGTCTTCCATAATATCTATCTTCCCCAAGTCCTCCTAGGGAATGGCCATCAATCATTCTTATGGCATCAACTAAACCATGAGGTCTAGAAAAAATAATGCTCCTCCTTGGAGCATCATCCTGCACATGTATGGTTAAGGGATGCATATATATGTTATACAAGTAATAATGCAAACAACAATGAATACCCTTACCATATTTTCTGCTCATAAAAATGGAGTGGCTCATAGATGAGTCTCCTCTCATATTTAAAGAGAAAAGAGGTGGTTGTTCTAATTCTCCCAAGGATTCATGTCTCTCCTCCATCTCCATCTGGTCCATGCATCTCCTCATATGTTGATTTATCTCCTCCTCAAAGCCCTTCCAAAAATACCCCTCCATGATGGTGTGGTATGATCTCATCAAACAAGTGGGGCTAAAAAGGAAATCCTCTCGAGCTTCTTGTAGTAACTTCTCCTTGAGCTTGGAAGCTATAGGAAATAATATCCTACCATGATATAAGATAACCCCATCTCTAACTGAATATCCTTCCTCATGCAACTGGTCATCCAATATCATACAAGTAAAAAGATCCTTGGAGTACTCCACCAACAACTTGGAGTTCCAATATTGATCTATACTCCATAGTGACAATGCTGATGATCTCTCATGAAGAACCTCTGTTATATGGTAATCCTCCTCTTTGACATCTCCCATGCCAAAGATGCAAGTTCGAAGGTTGCTATCCTTCCCTTGCTGCTTCTTCCACAGCACAGAATCTGAAATGGAAGTGGGTAATGATGATGTTGAGAGAATGCTCCCTCTCTCCTTGAGCCTACCCAAGACTCCCAGCACTGTATCAAGCTCTCCCAAGGTTCCCACTCCTCTGGAATCAGTGAGTGGTGCCTGTTAGCGCTCAAATCTACCTCAGGCTGAAATGAGATAAAACTCAAGGCTACATCAAACCACGCTTAGCCTCGTAGCTAGCCCTACGAGGACAGGAGAGGGCTCTCTCCGGGTCTATCTCGGCAAAAGATTTTCAGAGGGGCTGAGATGACTTATAATGAACAATGAATACTGATTTTAGGCTATTAAAGAGATAGGAATGTTTGATTTTGATTTTTTGGGTTTTCGTTGGAGAAATGGGAAGAAACAATTTTGGGTCCGGGGATAAGGTCAGATCTTTGCAGATTTCGAGTTGGGGCGAGGTAGGTGATTGTCTTGATGCTTTTGATTGGATATACGGACAGATTAGACCGACGAGGAGCTGAAGAGGGCAAAGAAGAACTTGGATCCTCTCCAAACAGTCGAAAACATGCAAAATTAAACGAATTCAAAGGCAGAGCACTGTAAACAATGGGTTCAACCTCATCTACTCATCCATTTAATTTCAGAAGCATATGAAAGGAATGGCATACATTTAACATGAAGAACTTACAGTAAACAGAGAGAAAACACCATCAAGAACAGAACACCACAAGAATCCCAACAGGTGCCGCAAAACCTCTGATCTTTCCTTAGCCAAAATATGAAAAAATATGTACAATGGTGCCAAAAGTTTCCCAAGAGTCCAACCTCTCCAACCCCTGAAAATGATTGAGAAATTACATCATATAGAACATCCTAACCCCTTCCCACCCCTCTAGGGGTCGAATTCCTCCTTCAGGGGTCAGTTTCAACTAAATTCTAATCAAGGAACTAAAATCTAGGCAGCTAACAACTTGCCTCTAAAAGAGTGGAAACTGATTCATTTACATGATTTTCACTTTTTTAAGAGTGAATCTTCTAGAATAGGTAAAAATGAACCAAAGTTACATGCCAAACATAAATTTACATCATGAAAACCCAAAAATTTCATCCACAAGCAAAACTGGTCCAAACTGGCCGAAAATCTGAGCTGGAAGTTGAAAATTCAGCCAAAAATTTAAGTGGGTCGCATGCCTGAGCCAAGTGGGTCGCATAACTTTCAGCCCGATTTTGAAGTACTTCCCGGCATCCAAATTGAGCTCATGATAGCTCGTTGGAAAGCCCTGGATGTTGACTATCCAACCCAAGTAGAATTTCCCAATTTGGAGCTCATTTGACCCTCCAAAACGTCTTTCTCCCAGAAGTACTTCCTGCTGGTGCAAAAGGTGACAGCAAGGTAGTTTTCAAGGTGTTTTTGAGCTTTTTGACCATCCAGAATCTGATGAAATGCTTCGGTAATGCCTGAGGATGCATAAATTTCCATGAAAAATCCAAAAATGAAAAAATTTCCTTCAGCAAGTGTCCCAAAAAAAAGTGAGCATATGGGTGTGAGACCCACTTAACTGAAAAACCTATTTTTAGACCAAAAAATTTCAAAATGAAAAAATTTTCTCCGAATTTGCTCAAATTTGGAGCGAAGATCCTCCATCATGTATCTTGCCCATTCAATGAAGCCTCGGCCAAAATCCGAAGTGGATTAGGCCTTTTCCGCCGTTTTAGTGCTTCGCTCAACCTCCTCTTCAGAATCTTCATTCTCGCTTTGCAGACATGCATGCGAGCCCAATAATGGCCTTTCATGTGACGAAGTATGTCTTTGTTTCTATCATGATCCTGTAAATGTACCTACGTTGATGAAGAAGGCGAGACCCCTTCCACGCCATGTGGAGATAGTACTCGCGCTGTTGATGAATTCAACGAGACCCCTTCCACCCCGGGTGGAGATAGTACTCGTCGTGATGCTGCAAACAAAGCTCTGTGGCCTCTCTGATATGTTACCACTACTGGCGCACTGCTATGCTCCACCTCAGCACATCAACCTCAACGATTGAGTTACTGTCCTGTTCATATCCTTGCTCATAAACTGAATCCGTCTCTGACATGGCTTTGAACAAGATATCGGCAATATGTGTGTTGGTATAGGTGTAGTGAAGGCAAAGTTTTAATGTATGTCCAACACTCAATAGATATCACCCACTGCCAAATTATCATAGGAAAACAAAATTACAATGAAGATGGCTCTGCTTTAATGGCATAATAACTATCACTGTTTTTATCACAAGTAAGTTTAACAATGAGTACCAAATGCAAATGTGTGGTCAACTTGGTGATAATGGCCAAAATCTGTCAAAGGAAGAAGCAAACATAGGACAGTGTTTTATCAATTGGGGAATAAGAATATCATGACAACGACCATATGAAACAAATGGACATGACAGTAGCAATTGAATGATGATGACATCAGTGGTATGGTGAAAGAGGCTTTATACTAGTCAACATAAAACTATGCAACAATATGAGAGAGCATAATAGCAGTGATAAGATGATAACTGAGGGCGTGAGGATCGTGTATACAACGTGCTAGGGCATGAGCATCTCTATCATTCACAAAAGTTTTCAAACCTTCACAAACTGTCCATATATTTTCAAAACCCTTGAGGAATTAATGTGCATGTAAATGTAGGGTTCTCTCCAAGCATGGCTTATTGCCCAACATCAATAATATCATAATCATGCTAAAAATCCATTGAACAATGATTAAAACCTGTTTGGAAGCTTTTGGAGTCGATTAGAATCGAATCTGGGCGCAAAAAATGAATTTTCTGGGTTCTGATTTAAGTGGGTCGCAACCACTTCAAGTGGGTCGCAACTGTCAAGTGGGTCGCAACCGTGCAATTTTACACTGGCTGAAACTAACAAGTGGGTCGCAACCCTCAAGTGGGTCGCAACCACTTCAAGTGGGTCGCACGCACTTTATCACATAGTGCATTTTGTAGGAGGATTTTGAAGGCCTTCCCGGTGTCCAAATCGAGCGTGTGATAGCTCGTTGGAAAGATCTTGGAGTCTAATTTCCAACACAAGTGGAATTATGCAATTTGGATTTCATTTACCCTGTCAAAAATCAAATCTCCCAACACTAGTCAAAATGAGCAGAATGAGGCTGCCTCAAGGCAGAGCGCTGTTGCAATCAACTTGTGAAGGTCTTCCTCAACTCCAAATTGAGCTCATGATAGCTCATTGGAAAGGTATTTCTGTCTAGTTATCATTTGACTCATCAAGCAAGTCATTTGGCCAAACATGCTAGGAGAAAACTTGATTTTCCCAAGGTCACTTCAGAGGTGCATTCAATTCTCCTGAGGCAACGGTATTTTTGACATTTCTCTAAAACCATGAAACCTGTGTAAAAAGTGAAGGAGGTTTTTCTTCCTTGGCATGTTGTGGACAAAAACCTCTCTTAGTTTTCAAAAATTCATCTTTTATTGCTCTGAAACATCTTTTGAGTGAAACTTATCCCGATGTGTGAAACAAGGGATCTTGTCGAAATGAAGCGAAATGAAGGGGATAAAGGACTTCTAAATTCTTGGGGAAATTTTTGGAAGTAGGGAGGGATGTTAGGAAGTAGGGGAAAGTGGAATCTCAAATATTGAGTGAGGGGAAGGGGTCCAAAAGGGCAAAACACAGGCCTAGCCTAGAAAATTGCCAAGTTGTGGCAAGAAACTAGGGTTTGTGCAAAAATGAGGAATTTGGGGGATCTCAGTGATGGGAAGTGTTTAATAAGGTGAATTAAGTATAGGGGAAGGTGTGTGAACATCAGGATACAAGTTTTTCCGATGATTTGACCATCCAAGAGAAATTACCTCCAAAACCCTAGGAGAGGGAAATGGGCCTTACCTAGGCACAACTGAAGCATGAACGAGGTGTAAAATGACTCTTTGGAACCTGACATGATGATGAAAACCATCTGAACGATGGTACACTCAGCTGAATGGTGACATGGACCGACATTTGGACAAATTTGAAAAGAGTGAAAACACACCCTAGACCTAATGCCTAGTGACCAAATTTTGCTTGAAGACTCATTGAAATGACAAAATTTGAGCTTGACACCTTAAAATCACTTTGTAAAAGCATGTTTGATCACTGGAGGAAAGCTGCAAAGGCTGACTCTAACATTGGCTCCAATGGGGATGGTAGCTCCTTGGAGGTGCCAAGAACGGCAGATCTTTGGGAGAGCAGACCAGTGCCTTATCCATTGGGCCATGGAATCAAAAACTCAAACTGAAATGCATGACTGAAAACTGATGACTTGACAACACAAATTGAATCTCACTCAACTAAAAACTAACTCGATACTTAAACACAACCGACAAACTGGAAATATTCTCAAAGTAGAGCTTATTCAATACAACCTACTCTAATTGTGCTTTACACCACCCGATCAAGTAAAATGGAACAGCCAATGCAACCATGTAAGCATTCCGGCTGCTGTTTGATTTCTCCGCAAGTGCTCACTTGTAAACAACAAGAAAGAACTACTGAAAGGAAACTCCCATGAAAACTTTGAACCAAGTGGACTGCTGATAAACTTGCAAAGCATGAATTGACTAGAGGACTGCAAGAACACTGCAAAAGGATCTTCATAAACATAGCTCTGGTCCAGATAATCTCCATACCTTGATCTTAAACTTTTCCTCACATCTGCGGTGCTGTCTTTCTTTGGTGATTGCAACAAGCTGTCAAAAGGATCCTGAAATTCATGAAAAATCAAACTCTGTTGCTGATTCCAGACAGAACAAAAGTCTCCTTCATCAATCTCCTCATATGAATGGAAATCTTGACATGTGCTATGCAATGAAAAATCTGTTAAACAAGACAATGAAGGTGACCTTTGAATAATATTATCATAAACATTCTTTTCGGGCACATGGTTAGCTAATGGAGCAGAATTTTTATAACAAACATCATCCAACACACGAGCAAGAGGATCATCAAAAACTTGAGAAGATTGCTGCACTGTATCCCTTGAAACTGTATGACATCCTACTGGCTGTTCCTCTTTTCCTTGAGACATATTACGAATATTCTGCCTTATAAACTGAAATGATTCGAAACAAAAGGGTATAGAATTTTCCTGCATCATCAAATCATGTATTTCATCTTCCACACCTTCATCTGTAATCTGACCTTCAATTGCATTGGATGGCTGCAAATCTGATGCTACAAGCTACTCATCTGAAAATTTACTATGCAATGTATCTTTCAAAAGCTGAAATGATTCAAAACATAAAGGTACGGAGTCACCTTGAATCATTAAATCATGTGTGCCCACTTCCAAGTCTTCAGCTGCAACTTGACAATCAATGACTTTTGGGGGCTGAAAATCTGAATATGAGAAGTTTTCGTTGCCCTCAAGACGATCCAGATCAAGACTTGTTGACATTTGATTTCTGATTGCATGGAAGTTATCTCTAATGAACTGAAACGAATCAAAACAAAAAGGCAAAGATCCTTCACTTACATCAAAATTTTCTGCACTTTCCTCATCATTGCCATAGCTGATATGCATCGGTTGATCACTGTACTCGAGCTGCTGAAAGTGAACTTCCTCCTAGCACAAGCTAGCTGCTGATTTGTCTGCAAGATTAGATTCTTTTTGGAGAACATAATCATCATCATACTGATCAAACTGAGGCAATTCATCATCAAACATACACATCATATCAACAGCTCTCTCTTCTTTACAATGATCTATAAAACAATCACTATGACTACTGGGATCAGAAACAAAATGTTTTGGATCAGCAACTTTTTCTTGAATGTCATTTTCATTTTTTGCAGTCATTTTCCGCACCATCTCTTCTACTGCATTTACGAAAAGACCAAGCTTTTCCTCTGAAGGTGTCAACTGCTCTGAAACATTCTTCTTTTCTTCTTCCTTCAACCTTGCCCTCAAGATCAGCAAATGAGCCTCTACATTCACTGCCTTATTTTGCATCTCATGAAGTGTTGCAATATTCTTTTCTCTCAGCTGAAACTCCATTTCCGGATCAAAGGCACCCGGGTAGTGCAAGAGAGCAGATCTAGGAGAAGGTCTTATATCAACTGGCATCGAATAATAAACTTGGTTAAATCTAGCAGAAAATTGTTGTACTGTCTCACCTGGCATTCTTTTGAGCTGATTATACTCTTCTATAATCAACAAAAAATTTTGTCCGATCATCCACCTGTCAAGGAAAACTTTGACAAACTGCTGAAAATCTGTGATGCTCGCATCAGGCAGGGCTTTGAACCAACTCTTCACTTGGCCTTGCAAAGAAAGAGCAAAAAGCCTAATACTAACATCTTCATCATCAACTTCAAAAAGATCTAGAAAAGTCTCAACATTCTGCACATGTTGCTCAGCATTGACATTGTTACATTCACCGTCAAATCTTGGTAGATATAGATCATAATTTGCAGGAAAAGCATGAAGAACAGAAGGTAAAACAAGAGGTTTGTACCGATCTGGAATTTTACAAGGTGTAGGGGTATGTACAAGAGCTGTGGGATCAGTTTTCTTTTCTTTAGGCTCATCACTCTGTAGAGAGTCATCATAAGATGTGGGAAAAGTAAGGAGGCCGGGATCAAAGGGAAACTCAGTATTTACACTCTTTGAATAGGTCGAGTGAAGATTTTGATGACCTTTCTCATACAACAAACTTTGAAAAACTTTCAGGATAGCTTCAAGACCAACAAAGAAGTAATTTACAAGAAAGCAGATTAGATCCTGAATACCATTCCACTTTAGATACCTGAACTTTGTGTAAGATCCTTCCATTTTCTCAGAGAAAGAGTCAGTCCTCCAGACTTTGAATTGGAGTCACCAAGTGAATGATTTCAGCCTTCTTATGTCTGATCGTTGTCCACCATCAACCATCAGATCTGATCTTGATACATATACTGGGGCAAGACAATCTACAAGTCGAGTGTCACATTCACAAGCTAGACCGGAGATGGACTGAAGCAGCGTTTATCTACTATGCACTCGCAGAGCAATGTGCAGTTCGAAGGCTACCTGGCGTGACTTCAGGCTCCGTCTGTAGCTCATGAAACAAATGACATCAACAAGCAAACCAATTCTTCCCCAGTATGGTCACCACTATGTTAGCGCTCAAATCTACCTTAGGCTGAAATAAGGTAAAACTCAAGGCTACATCAAACCACGCTTAGCCTCGTAGCTAGCCCTACGAGGACAGGAGAGGGCTCTCTCCGGGTCTATCTCGGCAAAAGGTTTTCAGAGGGGCTGAGATGACTTATAATGAACAATGAATACTGATTTTAGGCTATTAAAGAGATAGGAATGTTTGATTTTGATTTTTTGGGTTTTCGTTGGAGAAATGGGAAGAAACAATTTTGGGTCCGGGGATAAGGTCAGATCTTTGCAGATTTCGAGTTGGGGCGAGGTAGGTGATTGTCTTGATGCTTTTGATTGGATATACGGATAGATTAGACCGACGAGGAGCTGAAGAGGGCAAAGAAGAACTTGGATCCTCTCCAAACAGTCGAAAACATGTAAAACTAAATGAATTCAAAGGCAAAGCACCGTGAACAATGGATTCAACCTCATCTACTCATTCATTTAATTTAAGAAGCATCAGTGAGAAATGGAATACATTAAACATGAAGAAACTTACAATAAACAGAGAGAAAACACCATCAAGAACAGAACACCACAAGAATCCCAACAAGTGCCGCAAAACCTCTGATCTTTCCTTAGCCAAAATATGAAAAAATATGTACAATGGTGCCAAAAGTTTCCCAAGAGTCCAACCTCTCCAACCCCTGAAAATGATTGAGAAATTACATCATATAGAACATCCTAACCCACTTCCCACCCCTCTAGGGTCAGATTCCTCATCGGGGTCCATTTTCAACTAAATTCTAATCAAGGAACTAAAATCTAGGCAGCTAACAACTTGCCTCTAAAAGAGTGGAAACTGATTCATTTACATGATTTTCACTTTTTTAAGAGTGAATCTTCTAGAATAGGTAAAAATGAACCAAATTTACATGCCAAACATAAATTTACATCACTAAAACCCAAAAATTTCATCCACAAGCAAAACTGGTCCAAACTGGCCGAAAATCTGAGCTGGAAGTTGAAAATTCAGCCAAAAATTTAAGTGGGTCGCATGCCTGAGCCAAGTGGGTCGCATAACTTTCATCCCGATTTTGAAGTACTTCCCGGCATCCAAATTGAGCTCATGATAGCTCTTTGGAAAGCCCTGGATGTTGACTATCCAACCCAAGTGGAATTTCCCAATTTGGATCTCATGTGACCCTCCAAAACTGCTTTCTCCCAGAATTACTTCCTGCTGGTGCAAAAGGTGACAGCAAGGTAGTTTTCAAGGTGTTTTTGAGCTTTTTGACCATCCAGAATCTGATGAAATGCTTCGGTAATGCCTGAGGATGCATAAATTACCATGAAAAATCCAAAAATTCAAAAATTGCCTTCAGCAAGTGTCCCAGAAAAAAGTGAGCATATGGGTGTGAGACCCACTTAACTGAAAAACCTGTTTTTAGACCAAAAAATTTCAAAATGACAAAATTTTCTCCGAATTTTCTCAAATTCGGAGCGAAGATCCTCCATCATGTATATTGCCCAGCCAACGAAGCCTCGGCCAAAATCCGGAGTGGATCAGGCCTTTTCCGCCGTTTTAGTGCTTCGCTCAACCTCCTCTTCAGAATCTTCATTCTCGCACTGCGGAACATGCATGCGAGCCTTATGGCCTTTCATGTGTGAAGTTTGTCTTTGTTTTATCATGATCACATGTAAATGTACCTCACAGCTGATAGAAGAAGGCGAGACCCCTTCCCGCCATGTGGAGATAGTACTGTGTGATGAAAGTCAGCAGGACCAGCACCAGAGATTGGGAGATAGTACCTAAATCTTTGCAAACAAGGCTCTGTGGCCTCTCGATATGTCACACACAACGGCGCAACACATATTCTCCATCTCAGTACATCAACCTCAACGGTTGAGTCACTGTCCTGTTCATATCCTTGCTCATAAACTGAATCCGTCTCTGACATGGCTTTGAACAAGATATCGGCAATATGTGTGTTGGTATAGGTGTAGTGAAGGAAAAGTTTTAATGTATGTCCAACACTCAATAGATATCACCCACTGCCAAAGTATCATAGGAAAACAAAATTACAATGAAGATGGCTCTGCTTTAATGGCATAATAACTATCACTGTTTTGATCACAAGTAAGTTTAACAATGAGTACCAAATGCAAATGTGTGGTCAACTTGGTGATAATGGCCAAAATCTGTCAAAGGAAGAAGCAAACATAGGACAGTGTTTTATCAATTGGGGAATAAGAATATCATGACAACGACCATATGAAACAAATGGACATGACAGTAGCAATTGAATGATGATGACATCAGTGGTATGGTGAAAGAGGCTTTATACTAGTCAACATAAAACTATGCAACAATATGAGAGAGCATAATAGCAGTGATAAGATGATAACTGAGGGCGTGAGGATCGTGTATACAACGTGCTAGGGCATGAGCATCTCTATCATTCACAAAAGTTTTCAAACCTTCACAAATTGTCCATATATTTTCAAAACCCTTGAGGAATTAATGTGCATGTAAATGTAGGGTTCTCTCCAAGCATGGCTTATTGCCCAACATCAATAATATCATAGTCATGCTAAAAATCCATTGAACAATGATTAAAACCTGTTTGGAAGCTTTTGGAGTTGATTAGAATCGAATCTGGGCGCAAAAAATGAATTTTCTGGGTTCTGATTTAAGTGGGTCGCAACTGTTCAAGTGGGTCGCAACCTTTAAGTGGGTCACAACTGTTCAAATTTACACTGGCTGAAACTATCAAGTGGGTCGCAACCTTCAAGTGGGTCGCAACCACTCAAGTGGGTCTCATGCACTTTTCTATGAGCAGCTACATAGTGCATTTTGTAGAAAGATTTTGGAGGCCTTCCCGGTGTCCAAATTGGGCGTGTGATAGCTCGTTGGAAATCTCTTGGAGTCTACTTTCCAAAACAAGTGGAATTATGCAATTTGGATTTCATTTACCCTGTCAAAAATCAAATCTCCCAACACTAGTCAAAATGAGCAGAATGAGGCTGCCTCAAGGCAGAGTGCTGTTGCAGACAATGTTTGAAGGTCTTCCTCAACTCCAAATTGAGCTCATGATAGCTCATTGGAAAGATATTTTTGTCTAGTTATCATTTGACTCATCATGCAAGTTATTTGGCCAACCATGCTAGGAGAAATCTTGATTTTCCCAAGGTCACTTCAGAGGTGCATTCAATTCTCCTGAGGCAACGGTATTTTTGACATTTCTCCAAAACCATTATACCTGTGTAAAAAGTGAAAGAGGTTTTTCTGCCTTGGGATGTTTTGGAAAATAACCTCTCTCAGTTTTCCAAAATTCATCTTTTCTTGCTCTGAAACATCTTTTGAGTGAAACCGATCCCGATGTGTGGAACAAGGGATTTTGTCGAAATGAAGCGAAATGAAGGGGATAGGGGGCTTCTAAATTCTTGGGGAAATTTTTGGAATTAGGGAGGGATGTTAGGAAGCAGGGGAAAGTAGAATCACAGAGATTGAGTGAGGGGAAGGGGTCCAAAAGGGAAAAACACAGGCCTAGCCTAGAAAATTGCCAAGTTGTGGCTAGAAACTAGGGTTTGTGCAAAAATGAGGAATTTGGGGGATCTCAGTGATGGGAAGTGTTTAATGAGGTATATTAAGGATAGGGGAAGGTGTGTGAACATCAGAATACAAGTTTTTCGATGATTTGACCATCCAAGAGAAATTACCTCCAAAACCCTAGGAGAGGGAAATGGACCTTACCAAGGCACAACTGAAGCATGAACGAGGTGTAAAATGACCCAACGGAACTTGACATGATGATGAAAACCCTCTGAATGATGGTACACTCAGCTGAATGGTGACATGGACCGACATTTGGACAAATTTGAAAAGAGTGAAAACACACCCTAGACCTAATGCCTAGTGACCAAATTTTGCTTGAAGACTCATTGAAATGACAAAATTTGAGCTTGACACCTTAAAATCACTTTGTAAAAGCATGTTTGATCACTGGAGGAAAGCTGCAAAGGCTGACTCTAACAGTGCCTCAAATAGTGAATCATCCATCCTCCTCTGCTGATCCAGTGGTCTCCCCGGCAAAATGTCTCCATGTAATGAGACATCATCATGAAGAGATGACTACATATATGAATGGACAAATATTCCCATGCTCTCACTGCGCAATCCAGTCTTCTCCTCAGGTGCATCAACCTCCTGAAGTCCATAGGGATGTGTACATCTCATCTCATGATACTGGTTCTCCTCCCTACATTCTCCTTGTGTCTCCATGGTTCCACACCTCCTCAACAATGGCACATGCAGTGTTGTGAAACCAACTCCAAAAAGAGAAGAAAAGAGATATCAACGCCTTATAAATAAGCCACTTCGAGGGGGAAACCTCCAATACATTACATGAATGAACAATTCTTGGATGATTCAAATTACAAAACCTCCTTTATATATATAGGAGTCCATGGGGCCATAATGTAATCCTAGTGGGGCCACAATGTAATCCTAGCCGACCTAATAATAATAATTTAAGGGCACAATAATAACAATATGGGGGTTACAAGGGTACAATAATAACAATAAGGGGGTTACACTAACAACAATTAGGGACTGTACTAGTAATATAGGGACCTAACATGCCCCTCTCCTTCAAAAAAGTGTTGTCCTCAATGCTTGAGTAGCTCTGGGTGATTTTTTATAAAATTCTCATCCTCCCATGTAGAATCTTCAGTGGATAAGTTCTTTCACTTGATGAGATACTCTGAAATTGATCGATTCCGTAGCTGTCGAATTCTTGTTTTTGTGGCCGCTTCAGGTTCCAATATGATTTTTCCTTCCCCATCATGTATGGTAATATTATTTGAATTGGAATATTTTCACCTATAAGCTTCTTTAAGCATGAAACATGGAAAATTGGATGCACTCGTGAAGAAGCAGGAAGCGCCAATTTGTATGCCATAGTACCAATATTTTGCAACACCTTGTAAGGACCATAGTACTTTGGCGATAATTTATTATCCTTCTTAGCTTGCTTGGGGGACATTTTTTTGTATGTTTGTAGCCGTAAAAATACCCAGTCTCCTACATCAAAACTTCTCTCGTTGTGATGTTGATATGCGTGTTGTTTCATTCAATTTTGTGCCAAATTTAGGTTGTCCTTTAAGAGTTGGAGAACTTCTTTTTGATGCTCGATGTGATATTCCACTTCTTGAACCTTCGAATTTTCTCTTAAATATGATGTGATGGATGGTGGATGATATCCATAAAGTGCCATAAATGGGGTCATTTTTGCTGCAGTATGGAAGGAAGTGTTATACCACCATTCAGCAAGAGGTAACCACTTGACCTATTGTGTTTGTTTATCAGATACAAAACAACGAAGATATCCTTCCAAACATTTATTTACGATCTCAGTTTGACCATCAGATTGAGGATGATAAGATGAGCTATGAGCTAATTGAGTACCCAAGCAAGAAAATAACTCCGTCCAAAAATTTCCAGTAAAAATGGGATCTCTGTCGCTCACAATAACCCTTGGGCTTCCATGTAGCTTTTGAATTCTGTCCATAAATGTAGTAGCAACTGTACTTGCTTTAAATGGATGAGATAATGCACAAAAGTGTGCATACTTAGTAATTCTATCAACTACCACCATGATGACACTCTTTCCTTCGGACTTAGGTAAACCTGTGATAAAATCCATTGAAATCTCCTCCCAATGTTGACTTGGAATGGATAAAGGTTGTAGAAGACCCTGGGTCTTAATTGTCTCAACTTTATTCTGCTGGAAAACCAAACATTCCGCCACAAACTTTTGAATATCAGATTTAAGGCCATCCCAAAAAAATTCTTTCTTCACCCTGTGGTAAGTTTTTAAAAATCCTGAGTGTCCTCCTAAAGGAGAAGTGTGCAATTCCAAAAGAATCTTTTGTTTTGGTTGGGAATTCTTACAAAGATATAAGCGATCTTTGTACCATAAGGAATCATTTTTCCAACTAAATGTATCAGATGTACTAGGATCTTGCTGCAACTTTTGAATGAGTGTCCATACATCTTTTTCCTTCTTCCATTCATCTCTTACTTCGGTTATCCAATCTGGTTGGATAATAGAAATGGCACAAAGCAATGCTTCCACCTCTTCATTCTTTCTTGAGAGTGCATCTGCAACAACATTAAGCTTGCCTTTTTTGTAGATTATTTCAAAGTCATAACCCAACATCTTTGTGACCCATTTTTGCTACTCTTCTAAAGATATTCTTTGTTCCAAAAAGTGTTTAAGACTATCATGATCAATTTTTACCTTGAAGTGTCTTCCCATTAGGTAAGTTTGCCATTTCTTTAGTGCATGCAGTATTGCTAACATTTCCTTCTCACAAATAGGTTTCTGTAAATAATTTCCTTTGATTGGATGACTTTCAAAAGAAATGGGTCTTCCTTCTTGCATTAAAATAGCACCAATTCCATTTCCTAAGGCATCACATTCCACAATAAAGGTTTTTGTGAAGTCTGGCGTAGCTAAGACTGGAGCTAGGCACATTGCCTCTTTAAGATGTTCAAAGGTCTTAGTTGTTTCAGGAGTCCATGAAAACGCATCTTTCTTCAATAATGTTGTTAGAGGTGCTGCTATTTGTTAGGAATATGTAATTTTAGCATATTGGTAAGACTAAAACTGCAGAAGCAACATTATTTCAACCAACTTTGGAATTCTAGGATGTAGCCCTCTTGAATCCAGAGAGGGATCTCTTTATGAATGGGTTCAAAAGATGTGATCTTTAATAACTGAAAATTGTGATATTAGGCTAGTTATGAAGAGCTTGGGTTTTGTTTTTTTCGTTTTGGTTGGGCAAGGACATGATGAAGGTGAAGGCAGTTTCAAAATGAAGGGCGAAGGTGTTTGCCGATGAAGGAATGATTTAGCTGACAGAAAGGAAAAGACAGTTTTAACCCATTGGGCTATGGAGTCATAGGAGGATTTTAATTAGAGAGCAAGGTTCAAGCAGGATCCATGGAGCAAGTCACTTATGTCAAAGGATCTCTTGAGGTGATTTTATGGAATGAAACAGATAGGAAATGAAGAACAAACAAATGAAGATATAGTAAAACAACCTAAGATCAAGTAAGTTCTTTTAAACTATCTTGCTTTGGCATGTACTTAAAGAAAAACATAAGAGTATTCTGAGATCAGGTTAATACCTTTAAACTAGCCTGCTTTGAAGTACTTTCGGTTAGAAAACATTAAAAGACATTTGAACAGCTTAAGATCAGGTTAATGCCTTTAAAATACCCTGCTTTTAGCATATTCAATGAGAGAAACATAAAAGTATTCTGAGATCAGGTTGGTGCCTTTAAACTAGCTTGCATTGAAGTACTTTTAATAAGAGAAACATTTACAAAACAATTGAAAAGCTTAAGATTAGGTAAGTGCCTTTAAAATACCCTGCTTTCAGCATATTCAATAAGAAAACCACAGATAACAGTGACAAAGAGAAATTTAGATCAGGAAAGTGCCTTTAAACCAACCTGCATTAATGTAATCTTCAAAGAGAACTTTCAAATGAAGAAAGCATAGACAATAAAGCTTTCAGTAAGAGTAGGGTACTGTTGAGAGTAAATCCTAGCTCTATGTTTGCTGCTCTTTATCAGAGAAAATGAACAGAATGAAAACATTAAGCAAAATGACAATTGAAAGTGAGGAACACATCACCATTGACAAAAATCAGGATCCCATAAATCAGTAGCTTGTATTTGATGTTTGAACCAGTTACAATCAGCAAGCCCAGTGGGTCTTTACAACTTCCAACTTCTCATATCAGCTTATGTATCTTCAAGTTGCAAACAGGGCATCAGTAGCTTCAGAATAAATATTACATGCATTTAGATGTCCAGAGACCAACATTTACTCATCTTCTATAGAAGTATTTATAGAAGAATGAAGAGGTGGGAGGATTTCCCAGGGGTCAAGTATTATTAATTATGTAATCAATGCAATTCCTGGCCTTTGGAAACCAGGAAAGGCATAAGGTGGGAATGTAATCATTTATAACTCTGCTTCATCACTCTGTTTGTGTCTTTCGAGGCCTAATGATTGAAAAGATCTGCTTCTGGACTGTTCTTTAACCTTTAAAATGGTTTTTCCAACAATGTGGAGATAAGACCCTTGATTAATATTATTTGTTCGATAGCCTTTGATTTTTTGTGAGGCTGTAGGTGCCTGATCAATAAATTCAACTTCTGATTGAATATTTTGAGGCACAGGTGGCATCATGATAACTAAAGGGATCAATTTGCCTCAGATTGTGGCATTGGAGGCATTCTTGTTAATATAACACTTTAGGTTTTCTGCAAACTGTGTTTTATTTCTGAGAATTAGGCTTTTGATAATCATTCTTAGCCATAATTTCCCAAATCTGTCTTCAATCTTCTTCTCTGTTGTGCTCTGTTCTTCAATACTTATACTCTTTTTTTAAATGTGATTTAATCACAGTGTCTTGTCGAAGTACAGGCCGCGCAGGTCCCTTTATGGCATCAATGCTGATAGAGCATCGATGAAACAATGGAATAGAGCCTGGTGGACGGTTCCCTTTGATAGATCAACAACGCAGGAAACGTATTTCCTGGCCCTCGGCATTATTTATGGAAAAAACCATTCAAACCTGTAAAATAAACAAAACATTAGGAAATCCTTCGTTTTAGGTTTAAATTTCTTCAGATGGTGGGGAGGGAGCGAAGCCGTTGGATGAAAGCATCCAACGGTGGAGATCAGCGAAAAAAGGCAAAAGGAGAGAGGGGAGAAGAAATAAGGCGGGGTGGTTTTGGACCGTCCGATCCGGACACGTGGACGGTCCAGATTGAATCAGGAGGTCGTAATTGGGGGATCTTGTGATGTGATCAATCGCATCGCAAATATTTACGATGGGCACTTTAAATAAAATCACAATTTGGAAGGGTTGCGATTGCGATGGATCGCATCGCAAATATTTGCAATGGGCGCTTAAATAAAATCGCAATTTGGAAGGGTTGCGACTGTGATGGATCACATCGCAAATATTTGTGATGGGTGTTTTAAATAAAATCACAATTTAGAAATATTGTGATTGTGATTAGTGCTCGGGTCTATAACCTTTGGTTTTTTGTAGAGAAATCACGAGATCCGGGGCTCAAAACAAAAGGGGTTGATCGCAATCGCATTTTTACAATATGGAACTAAATGCAAAAACTTGTGTTCTTGAACAATTTGCGATGCGATAAGCACCTTAACCTATTAGCAAGTGGTTCCAGCCCCAAAGTGTATGGTTGGGAAGTGGTTAGGACTTAGCCCAAGGGGGCTCAAGTCCATAGTTAAAATACTTGTATTTTTTATGAATTTTTCATGGTTTTCAATGGATTTTGGAGGTTTCAGAATAGTTAAAAAATGGGTTTTTAACTATGGAAAGGGGGGTTTTCATGAAGGGAAGAAAGGAAAACATGAGTAATAGAGGAAATTTATGGAGAAAATGGGAAGCAAATGAAGGCTAGTTTTGGAAGAGGGGGAGGGGGAAAATGATGATTAGTCAACAGTCTTTCTCATAGAATTTTCAGCAGAATTTTTTAGTTCTGGAGGGAGTCAGCAGTGAAGACCTTTTAGACATGAGAATGAGATCTTCCAAAGGCTTCAAGAGATAACATTTTGGCCATGAAAGTGTTTCTTGAAGACTGAACAATGTTATGGCCGCCTTTTGATAGAACAAATTTTATAGGTGGCCAACACTATTCTCCCATAATTCTTAACAAAATTTCGATAATACCCTGTTAACCTGAGAAATCCTCGCAACTTCTTTATGTTTGTGGGTACTTTCCATTCCTTAATGGCTTTAATTTTGTTAGGGTCTACCTTAACACCCTCGTGAGATACAATATGACCTAGATATTCCACCTCTTGTACTCCAAAGAAACATTTGGATGTTTTTTCATATAATTGTTTCTCCTGTAATAGTTTGAGCACCCTGTCAACATGTTCAACATGATCCTTCCAAGACCTGCTGTAGATTAGTATATCATCAAAAAATACTAGCACAAATTTTCTAAGGAAGGGTTTGAAAATGGAATTCATCAACCCTTGAAATGTAGAAGGTGCATCGGTAAGGCCAAAAGGCATGACCAAAAATTCATAATGACCCTCATGAGTTTGAAATGTTGTTTTTGGAATATCTTCAGTCTTCATTCTAATTTGATGATATCCTGAACGAAGATCCAACTTGGTAAAATAAATTGCTCCATATAATTCATCCAATAATTCATCAATCACAGGAATGGGAAATTTGTCTTTAATGGTGAGCTTATTGAGCTCCCTATAATCCGGACACATTCGCCATGATCCATCCTTCTTGTGTACCAATACTACAGGAGCAGAGAAAGAAATTTGACTTGGTTGAATTATACCCGCCTCTAACATTTCTGCAATCATACGTTCAATTTCGCTCTTTTGGAAGTAAGGATATCTATAAGGCCTGATGTTTGGAGGAACACTTCCTGGAACCAAATGAATAGCATGATCATGATCACGAATAGGTGGGAGTCCTTTGGGAGTTTCAAACACCTTGGAATGATTGTCCAAGACTTGTTGGAGATCTCCAGAAATAGATGATTTTGATGTTGGAACTTCTAGTGAGCATAGTTGTGAAATTATGCCTCGTTGTTCTTTCTTTAGAAGCTTTGTAATGACATTAGAGCTTATTATCCTTCCAGGCTTCCCCGCAATACCCCGTAATTCGACTTCCTTTCCTTCTGAAAAAAATTTCAAGAAAAGTTCTTGAAAATTAAAAGCTACCGTCCCCAAAGATTGTAACCATTGTACTCCTAGTACAACATCAACACCTCCCATAGGAATGGAAAGCATTGGACTAGTCAATACATATTCCCCCATGGTTAGCTTGATATTATGGCATTTTCCAGAGCAATTTATAGTTCCTCCATTTGCAACCATCACTTGATATTCTGGTGCTAGGTATAGGAAACAATTCAATTCCTTGGCTACCTTACAATGAATAAAATTATGGGTAATACCTGAATCAATCAACACTATTACCTTTTTCTTCTTGATATGTCCTTCTATCTTGAGAGTTTGAGGAGTGGTAATTCCTGCCAATGCATTACACGATATGGTCGGACTCATTTCTTCCACTTCTTGGGTTGGTTCCTAGTGTATATCCTCTTCTTGTTCATTTTCTTCTTCCTCTTCATAATCTATGTAAAATAATTTCTTCTCAGCACACTTATGACCTTTAGTGTATTTTCTATCACAACTGTAGCAAAGCCATTTTTCTCTTTTTTCTTCCAATTGTTGTGGTGTCAACCTTGTAGGTTGTGGAAATCTAGGAGTAGTAACACTTCCCTCTTTATAGAATTGAGTGGTAGGCTTCCTTGTGGCCATAATTTTACATTCAATTTGTATTGCCAACCTGAATGCCTTCTCCAATGAATCAAGTTCCAAAATGTGAACTTCATGTTGGATGTTATCCTTTAAAGTACTTATGAAGAGATCAATCCCGTGTTCTTCTGGAATATTAGATACCCTTATATTCAATTTTTGGAAGTCCTCAATGTGCTCACCCATTAAACCCTTTTGTTTGAGATTTATCAATTGGCTAAAGAAGGTGTTTCTCTTTGTATCCTCATAATGTGTTATCATTTCCTCTGTAAAAATTGACCAAGTGACAATTTTTTTACGGGAGCAAAGCCATCGATACCATACAAATGTATTTTGTTCTAAATGTAAAGTTGCAAAGCGTAAATTTTGCGTGTTTTTCACATTATGGAGATCAAAATATTGCTCCATATGTAGTATCCATGTTACAGGATCCTTTCCATCAAACGTCCTCATATCCATTTTTGGAATATGGTGGTTCTTCCTGCCAACATTAGATTTTATGAAATCATGTTTAACATTTATTTTGTTCTCATAATGAGTTTCCTCTACTATCTTTTCACCATTAGGAAACATTTCTTGTATCAACTTTGTCAAACCTTCCATGTCTGCTTTTAGATCATTTTTCATGTTTTCCATTTTCTCATCGATCTTAGCTTCCATGTCATCCATCTTAGATTCCATGCCAACTTCCATGCCATTATTCAAACCATCCATCTTAGATTCCACGCCATCTATATTAGATTCCATGCCATTCTTCAAACCATCCATCTTAGATTCCATGCCTTTCTTCAAAACTTCCATGTCATTTTTTGTTGCTCTTTGCGAGAGTGAAATTTGTTGCACTTGCTCTTGTAATTTTGAAATTTCATGTTGCCACTCTTCGTCTTCATGAGTAATAGTAGAGATTTCTAAAGGCTTAATGGGTGTTGAATTCCTTTTAGGGGCCATTTTATAATCCAATACTAATATCTATTCTACAATATGCCGTTGGAATCAATTCAACACTATTCTTCAAACAAGACTTAAGCAATTCGGAAAAACAAATACACACCTTTTAATTGCTTTTGAGGAGCTTGATATTGAAATTGAATTATATCTATAATTACGGATCCCAAATATTTGAAATTCCACCCCGCAGTAGCCCTCTAAAGCTTCTTTCAAATGCCATAGGTTTGATTTGATTTGGATTCTTCAAGCCAAAGTTATGTCCAATCTCCCACAATGACCGAATTTTGGACTGGTTCAGTAGAGCGAACTTGTACAACTTGCCACGTGTCACTGTTTCCTCCTTTGGCTCTGAAATTGATAGAACAAAAACTACAGTTCATGTACGTGTAGCCACTTTTTACAGTATTCCAATCTGATGCTCAGAGAGAGAGCTATAAATATTTTCACACGATCACCTATTTGAGATGAAATTCAGAAGCCTCAAAAAGCCCTAACTTCCACAAATCATATCTCTAAAAATTTTGCGAACCAATATTTAAAATTTTGCGATGATGTTCCTTAGGATTGCAGATTCACACTCTAAAAATTTCAGCTTCTGAACCTTCGTAGAAAAAATTTTATTACGAAAATACCACAATGACCTATTTAGGTAAAATTCAGGAGCCTGCAAAATGACCTGAATTTCACAGATCATATCACTGAAAATATTGCGAACCAAGCTCTAAAAGTTTGCGATGATGTT
Source organism: Pinus albicaulis (assembly GCA_034641835.2). NCBI lineage: Eukaryota > Viridiplantae > Streptophyta > Pinopsida > Pinales > Pinaceae > Pinus > Pinus albicaulis. Next base: position 314,935,930 of record CM076569.1, read on the forward strand.
CCTCATGATTTTAGATTGGTACTCTAAAATTTTTAGATTCTTAACCTTTGTAGGAAAAAAGTTATAGCGAAATGCCATGATGACCTGTTTGGAGCAGTGAAACCCTAGAATCTCAAAGCTCTGATACCAAATGTTGTGAAACCATCTCCAAAAACAGAATAAAAGAGATATCAACGCCTTAGAAATAAGCCACTTCGAGGGGGAAACCTCCAATACATTACATGAATGAACAATTCTTGGATGATTCAAATTACAAAACCTCCTTTTTATATATAGGAGTCCATGGGGCTAGAATGTAATCCTAGCCGACCTAACAATAATAATTTAAGGGCACAATAATAACAATATGGGGGTTACAAGTGTACAATAATAACAATAAGGGGGTTACACTAACAACAATAAGAGACTATACTAGTAATATAGGGACCTAACATGTAGAGCATGTTTTGTGCCTTGATCTCCACATATGAGATTCTCGGGACTCCCTTGCAAAGATGCAAGCATCCCTCTACTTGAAGCAAGAGCTCCTCCTTCCTCTGAATGAGACACTAGATAATCTCTAGATGAAACAGTGTTTTTTCCCTCAATCTTTGCAACATGAATGGGCAACCCTCCAATTATTAGATCCCTTTTTTAAAAAGAGGTCTCCATGCTTCCTTGCTCAAAGGTGTGAGATGGAAGTGTTCCTTCCGACAAAGTATGGTGCAAGTTTTCAGCCTCCTCCATGGTTTTCCAAAATGGCATTGTGTTTTCATGCAAGGGTTTTGTTTGAGTTCCCTTGTTTAGTTCCACCATGTGTGTCTCATGAATCCTCCTATCAAATATTCTCACTAATGCTTTAGTGAAGCTTGCATAAGATGCAATGTTTACATTTTTCAAAGAAAAGTATTCAAAGATCCACAATGCATAGGCCTTACCTCTCAAATGCAGTGCTACATTTTTAATGCATTCATCTTAAAGAATGTGGTGCTGCTACAAGAAGGTATCTAACTCCTCCACCCAAGCTTTGGCTGAATATGTAGGTGAACCCTCAAAGGTAGATAGAAGAAATCTATCCTACTGCTCTCTTCCCTTCACCTTCATCTTGCAAAACTCTTGAAAAACTCAGATGATCTCAGAATTTTTGAGTTTGAAACTAAAACTCTTTCAAGAAATCACTAAGGGTTCCCCACCTAGCAACCTCTTCCCCTCTTTACATCTCTCTTCCGGAAATCCTGGGCATGTGACTGAGCTGTGTGTTAGGGTGTGTAGCTGCTTTCTCACACTCCTCATATGTCAATCTAGAGTTTGCTTTAGATTCAAACTCTTTCGTAGATTATTCATACATCTCCCTCCTGATATTCTTGAAATCTTCATGAATATTATGTACATATTTAGGAAGAAGCTTTGTAAGCTTATCCCCTTTTTCTTCTCCAAAATATGGAGTCTTTCTCCTGCTCATCTCTCTGTCTCCTTCTCGATGATAATAGGAAGTGCAGGCTCCTTCCTCTTATTTATGCTTATCCTCCTTCGGGAGGTCCTTAATGGATCTGAAATATGATGAGATAAAACCCATCCTCTTCAATATTCTAATCTCTTGGGCTGAGACTCACAAGCTGAGCCAAGATTGATGCTTTGATACCACTGTAATATTCCAAATCTGGAACAGCTAGCAAGGCATGAATGGAAAATGCATTTTCTAGTAATGGCTGCTACAGGAATTGAAGCCAGGACTTGGATCCCTTAGATCAATGTATCTAAGACCGAAATCCAAGAGATGGCTCCAAATAAATCCCTCTAGGTGGGTTAAACAGATCTCCCACACCTAGTTGTCTTCAGAGACTGCCCGATGAAGGGACTGCAACAATGTATGACCATAAAATGGAATGACAACATTATTATTATAACCCAGAACACATGAAGATCTGTGTAGCCAATAATTGTATAATATAACATCAATTAGATACAAATCCTTGAGCAAAGAGTCTCTCAAGCAAGGAAATGTAGCCTCAATGGAACATGTACATCAAATGTGACAAAACACTGCTGCACAAATTGTGCCCAAGATATACTGTGTAGTTTATATGAGACACTGCAATATAATAAATGGAAATACAATGATATGAAAATATGAGCTCAAGAAATGAGGGGGAGAAAGATCTCAACCCCTGAAAATAGCAATACAAAAATGATACAACAATCCTTGGAAGGATTGGCTACAATACATGTGAAAATGGAAAATCTGCAGAAATGCCAGAGTTGCAGGGTAGCAGCTGCAACACAAAACTGAAACAGAAGGAGATGGCTGAATATGATCACCAATCTGAAGCAACTACTCCAATGGATTTCCCGAGTACAAGGCTGATCCTAGCACTGGAAATCTCTCCCTCCAAGATGATGGTGCAAACCCCCAACTGCAAGTACTCAATGAAATAACGCAGTCTAGAGAAGGGACTGCGTTGTTGATTATGGGAGAAGCTTGGCCTGATGCCAAAATATGGAAATCAGCTCAAAAACATTCCTTACTAACCTTCCCAAGGAATAGAATTGCTGGAAATGTTTTCATTGATGGAAAAATAATCAATGCCAAAGAAGGAGCATCTGAAACTGTAACCATGAAAAGAGTAAAAGCAAAGTAGCAGTAGAAGAAGAGTGCATAATTGAAGCAGAATTTTCCAGAGACAGAGTAGGAGAAAAAGGCCATCGAATAGAAAAGAATAAGTGAATTTTATAGTAAATGGTAATTCACCCTGATGGAATCCGTGATAAGTAAGAAATCCATTGAAGGAATTAATGGTTGTGGAGATATGATGGTTTTGCTTGCAGAATCAAGAACTTGAAAGTACAGTTAGAAGTGGAACTGTGACAGGATAGAACTCCGAACATGCAACGGAAGGTTGATATATTATAGCAGAATTGAAGACAGAATGACATTGAATTGTCTCGAGTTGATGTTTGTGAGGAAATCCCATCCATTGGTTCTTCATTCCCCTCATAGAGGAAGCCTGCATATAACTAACTCTATCCTAATGGTAGTGAAAATCTCGTCGGAAGAGAGCTACATTTGTTCGTTGTTTATTGAAATCCTACTGAAGATAGACCAGAGTTAACTAAGTAAGAAGGATAGCGCAAACCCAGACTAACCCTTTGGAATCATAAATGGAACCTGGAAGGAAAGAGGTAGAACATAACAAAAGGAAGTGCGACAGAACCCTGTGTGGAAGAGCGGAACCATGACCGAGTGAACAGTGAAGGCGGTTTATGGTTTTCATCGCACCACCTATGCAGAGTGAGCGGTATTTGAGGAGTTGGGAGCGATTCCATAAATCATTCAACACATGGCAAGGAGGACCCATGGAAAACCTCTTGTCACTGTGTGCCATCGCGCGTTATAGTTTGACCCAGGATGCCCAGCGATATTGATACATACCGTTGATATGGGAAGATGCCATCGGATGGTGGCTATGTTCGGAAGGTGCGCGAAGGATAACCCAGGTACGGCACGCCATCGCACGTTATTTCCTGTGCAAGTTACACAAGCGATATCCATCGATTTGGATGTTGTTGTGCGATGGACCGCGAGCCCTTCGATCAGGTCGATTGTTAGCGTTGGGCCCCAATTTAATTTATATTTCTCATTGTTAAGGTCTATTTAAAAGCGCTAGTTATTAATATAAAGTTCTATTATATATTTTAAATTGCCAAAGGTTGTGGATAATGTTTATTTATCAAATTCCACGAATTTGATAAATAAAATTCCAATAAAAGAAGGAATACCATCAGCGGTTGGATGGTTTTGACTCATGGTTTTACTAAAGGCAAAAACTATATAAGGAGAAGACGATTATTGTACAAGGTGTGCATGCGTAAGGGTGGTGAATGAATAAATTTCTCTAAGGAATATCTGCATGGACGAACTCTGTTCTTAATTGATAAATCTAAATCTACAATGCACCCATGGATATAATGATCTGACGATGATGAATCTCTGGTTTGATCGATTGAAGAAATCATGAAGAACTGGTGTGAGTGTACTAAAGAAAATGAATAAATCTGGTGGCCTACAAGGTATGTTGTGTGGAAACTGGTGGATCCAGTATGAAAATTGATGGAAAGTGGTCCGCAGTGGTGCTGAGGGTCGAAGCCTTCAGTGAGGGGGTTGTAGCTCCCTTCCAGTGGTAGCTGGTAAACGAGAGAAGGTTGTAGCCTTTCTGCAGGTAGGTGCATGCGTACTGGTATAAGTTTGCGCCAGCATAAATTGTAAGAAGTTTTCTTTATAATAAATATTGAAGACTAAGATAACAGCAACGGTGGTTTTCTCCCAAATTTGGTTTCCACCTTAAATATTGGTGTTCATATGTGTGGCTTATGTTTGATGGTTTGTTCTATTATTTCTGTTCATACTTACTGCTTGCTAAACATCTAATGAATGAATGATGCAATGATCTAAGTAAAGACATAATAAGATCTCTGGACATACACGTTGGATTCTGTAAAATACCATATGGTTTTAAGAGAAAGAAAAAGTAAAAAAATTTCAGCCCTAAATACTGAATCATCCCCCCTCTCAGTATTTTTCCAAACAATTGGTTTCAGAGTAGGTCCTTCTGAAAAAGCTTAGCCGCTAGAAGGAAGATCAAGCAAGATGAGCAATCAAGATGGAACGGCATCTATCAGGCCTCCGCTCTTTAACGGAAACAATTTAATCTTTTGGAAAACAAGGATGAGATCCTATCTTCAGTCTTTGGGAGCAGATGTATGGGAAATTGTTGAACAAGGATATCAATATCCAACTGTTGTACCAACAGATCCGATGGAAAGAAAGAATTATGAAACAAATGCAAAGGCAGTCAATGCTCTATTGGGAAGTCTAACTGAATCATAATTTGTCAAAGTCATGCAGCTGAATACAGCAAAGGCAATATGGGACAAAATCATTTTGAGTTATGAAGGTGATGCAAAGGTAAAAAGTGCTAAACTCCAAACTCTCAAAATTCAATATGAGAATCTAAAAATGGATAATGAGGAGAGAATTTCCAATTTCTTTTTACGTCTTGATGATATTGTAAATCATATGAGAAATCTGGGAGAAACAATAGCCGAATCTACTTTGGTTGAGAAAATTTTAAGATCACTAATGGAAAAATTTGAGTCAAAAGTTTCTGCTCTTGAAGAAAAGAAGGATCTTCAAAATCTTACTGTGGTGCAACTTCATGGCATACTAACTACATATGAAATGAGAAGAGGAGGTTCATATGAAGTCAAAGAAGCAGTCTTTAGATCTTCTACAAAAGGGAAGGAAGTACAAAAAATAGAAGGATTAGGATATATCTCAGAAGAAGATGAGGTAAATTTTGTAAAGAAACTTCAACTTGGCACAGGACGGTTCAAAGGTAAGCTTCCTTTCAAATGTTTTGATTGTGGAAGAGTTGGTCATTATGTTGCTAAGTGTCCTCATAAATAAACACATAAAAAAGGGAAGGAAGTAGAAAGAAGGAATAATAATCGGTTTAGTGCTAGAAAAAGTTACTATACTCATGAAGATAGTGATGGGTTATTTGATAGTGAGGAAGAATGTGAACAAGATCTGAGACTTCTCATGGCTTTTGAAAAAGAATCTAGAGAAGAAAAGGATAATTTTGAGGATGCTCTAGAGGAAAATGATTTTCTTGATGAAAACAATCAACTCAAAATATGCTTAGAAGAGAGTAAAATAACCATAGAGACTCTGAAAAATCAGCTTGAATAAAAGGAGAAACACAATGAGAAATTAGAGTGTGAAGTAGTAAGCCTAAGAAAAGAACTTGAGAAAGTAAAGACTCTGAATCTTAGATTTGCTAAAGGATCTGAAACCTTAGATGAGATTATCAAGGTACAACGTTTTCCTCTTATAAAGACAGGTCTTGGATATATCGGAGAGTCTTCTCAGGCTTCAGCACCAAATTATCTAAAAGCAGCTACAGCTAGTATACAACATACTACCACTAAGCAAGGGAATAAAGAATATTTACAGGTAAAGCATGATCATCTCAATTCAAAGAACACTAACAAGAATATCTTTCAAAGAAACACCAATCAAAAGGTAAATTCAAGTAGAAGATTTCATGATCGCAGAAATTTCTTCTTCAATGGACAATGTTTCTCATGTCACAACTTTGGTCATAAAGTTGTTCAATGTGTTGCATATAAAACCATCATGACAAGAGAAGCAATAAATAAAAAGATTGATATTGAAACAAAGAAGAATACCTATAACAACTTTTCTCCTCTTCAAAATGAAGTTGAATGTGCTTATTGCAATAACTTTGGCCATGAAGAATCTGAATGGAGGAGCAAAGTTCAGCCAAAAGAACATTTTCCTTCAAGCTCTAAAGCATGGAAAAAGAAGGAATTATAGGTTGAAAATTGTGGCATAGCGTTATTTGCAGAAGGTGAATAAAATCAATGGTACATTGATAGTGGATGCTCAAGACACATGACAGGTGACAAAAACAAACTTCTTGCATATAGTGCTCTAGATAAGGAAAAGAATGTTACATTTGGAAATGATACTCCTGCGGTCATTAAGGGAAAAGGGTCTGTTTTTCTAAAAGAAAAGGTGAAAGCTAATGATGTCATGTATGTGAATGGATTAAAGCATAACCTGTTAAATGTAAGCCAAATGTGTGATCAAGGAACTGAAGTTGTCTTTAGTTCAAAAGAATGTGTGGTACGTGATCTTGATATAGGTAAAACAATTATAAAAGGAAAATAACTCCAAGAAACCTGTATGTATTAAAGAACTACAATGAACAATGTTACTTGAGTAAATCTTCAAAAAATTGGCTATGGCATAGAAGGTTGGGGCATCTGAGCTTCTCTCAAATCAACAAATCAAGCAGACTCAAAGTTGTTCATGATCTTCCCAATATTACTCTACCTAAAAATATCATATGCAAATATTACCAATTCGGTAAGCAAACCAGAGTAAAATTTAATGCCAAGGAAGGATCATCAAGTAAGCCTCTTGAACTCATTCATACTGACATATGTGGACCTGTGAAGAAAAAGTCACCACGTGGTGAACAATACTATATCCTATTTATTGATGATTTCTCTAGAATGTGTTGGATTGGGCTGCTTAAACACAAAGATGAAGCATTTGAGAAATTTCATATCTTCAAAGCACTAGTTGAGAATGAATTAGATCTAAAAATCAAGTGTCTCAGAACTGATCGAGGAGGAGAATATACATCTGATGAATTCCTTGAATTTTGTGAACAACATGGCATAAAAAGACAGTTTTCTGTAGCTGGCACTCCACAACAAAATGGTGTTGCAGAAAGAATGAATAGAACAGTTGAAAAAATGGCTAGAGCTATGCTTGATGACTCCAGAACACCTGACACATTTTGGGGAGAAGCAGCACATACAACAGTAAACATTCTCAACAAGGCACATGTTCATGTAAATAGTGATAAAACTCCATATGAACTCTAGTATGGTAATCCTCCCACTGTAAAGCATTTTATAATTTTTGGAAGCAAATGCTTTATCAAAAATAATGATGAAAAACTTGGAAAGTTTGAACCCAGAGCAGATGAAGGAATACTCCTTGGTTACTCCTCTTGGAGTAGAGCATATAAATGTTACAATAAAAGACTTCGGAATATTGTTGAATGTATTGATGTTGTTATTGATGAGTCTCCTGCAGCTCCAAAAGAAGAAAAACAAACAACAGATGAAGATGATGATGACATATATCCTTCTACATCAAATAAGGATGATATAGACAGTGAACCCAATGAAGAACCCGAAGATGATTTATCTGAAAAATCTCCATCCAGATATGTTCAAAAGAATCATCCAGAATCTCAAATTTTGGGAGAAAAGGGATCAGGTGTACAAACAAGAAGGACTCTTGTAGGATCTTCTAGCAATCTGGCATTTCTGTCCACTATTGAACCACACAATGTCAGTCAAGCCTGCAAAGATGATTGTTGGATTCAAGCCATGAATGAAGAGCTTGATCAAATTGAGAAGAATCACACTTGGGAATTAGTACCAAGACCTCATGACAAAAATGTCATTGGAACTAAATGGATATTCAAAAACAAGTTAAATGAGAATGGGGATGTTATAAGAAATAAAGATAGACTTATTTGCAAATGGTATGCTCAACAAGAAGGTATAGACTTTGAAGAAACTTTTGCTCCTGTAGCTAGACTTGAAGCCATAAGAATGTTTCTTGCTTTTTCAAGCTTCCAACAAATCAAAGTTTATCAAATGGATGTTAAATCTGTTTTTCTCAATGGAGATCTAGAAGAAGAAGTTTATATAGAACAACCAGAAGGATTCATTTTGGGAAATGATGAAAATCTTGTTTGTAGACTTAAAAAGGCTCTATATGGTCTCAAAAAAGCTCCAAGGGCATGGTATTATCGTCTTGACAAATATCTTCATCAACAAGGATTTTCAAAGGGGTCTGCTGATAGCAACTTATACACAAAAACTGAAAATAACAAACTATTAATTGTGGTTGTATATGTTGATGATATCATTTTTGGAAGTAATGAAGAGTCTATGATTCAGAAATTTGCTTCTGATATGCACCAAGAATTTGAAATGTCTTTACTTGGGGAACTAACATTCTTTCTTGGCTTGCAAGTGCAACAAGCAACAGATGGCATATTCTTATCACAAGAAAAATATCTTAAGCAAATCTCAAAGAAGTATGGCATGGAATATTGCAAACCTGTAAGTACACCAATGATAACCGAATGTAATCTCAGTTCTAATAATGATTCCCCCACGGTGAATCAACCATAATACAGATCTATGATAGGAAGTCTACTTTATCTCAATGGGACAAGACTAGACATTATGCATGCAGTTGGGATTGTTGGACGATTCCAAGCTAATCCAAAAGAGTCTCACCTTCAGGCTGTGAAAAGAATATTCAAATATCTACAAGGAACTCAAGACTTTGGACTATGGTATCCAAAGAATGCTGATCTTACTATTCATGTATACACTGATGCAGATTGGGCTGAAAATGTTGATGATCAGAAAATCACTAGTGGTGGTGCATTCTATATGGGGCCCCGGTTAGTATCTTGGTTCAGCAAGAAGCAAAGCTCTATTGCCTTATCAACAACAGAAGCAGAATATGTGGCTACCGCATCATGTTGCACTCAACTTCTCTGGATGATGCAAACCTTACAAGAATTTCAAATCAAATTTTCACCTCCTATATCCATTATGTGTGATAACACAAGTGCCATCAGTATCTCAAAGAATCCTATTATGCATTCCAAGACCAAGCACATTCCCATCAAATATCACTTCTTACGTGAACAAGTGCTTGAACAAAAAGTGAAATTGGAGTATGTTCCCTCCAAAGAACAAGTTGCTGATATATTTACCAAACCTCTACCCAAGGAAGCGTTCGAATATCTTAGAAAGAAACTAGGAGTACTCTCTGCCATGCAGAGGATCAGATCTACTTAAATACAGAAGATTAAATTGGTTGTGAGGTGTTGTTGGGCATCTCTGAATGTACAGGCTAAGGGGTAGCATTGGTCATATGAAAAGGATGCATTTTTGGCATTTATAAGTCATTTTTGTTTGAAGATACAGCATGATCTCAGGGGGAGCATGGTATTGTCAGTTCAAAGGATCTTGATCAACTCTTTGCCATTGATGTCAAAGGGGGAGGAAAAGAAAAAAAAGGGAGCTTCTATAAAGACAATCAGAGGAACAGTATTGCCATCAATGCCAAAGGGGGAGATTGTTGGAAATGTTGTCATTGATGGCAAAAGAATCAATTCCAAAGAAGGAGCATCTGAAACTGTAACCATGAAAAGAGGAAAATCAAAGTAGCAGCAGAAGAAGAGTGCATAATTGAAGCAAAATTGTCCAGAGACAAAGTAGGAGAAAAAGGCCATCGAATAGAAAAGAATAAGTGAATGTTATAGTAAATGGTAATTCACCCTGATGGAATCCGTGATAAGTAATAAATTCGTTGAATGAATTAATGGTTGTGGAGATATGATGGTTTTGCTTGCAGAATCAAGAACTTGAATGTGCAGTTAGAAGCAGAACTATGACAGGATAGAACTCCGAACATGCAATGGAAGGTTGATATATTATAGCATAATTGAAGACAGAATGACATTGAATTTTCTAGATTTTATGTTTGTGAGGAAATCCCATCCATTGGTTCTTCATTCCCCTCATAGAGGAAGCCTGCGTATAACTAACTCTATCCTAATGGTAGTGAAAATCCCGTCGGAAGAGAACTACATTTGTTTGTTGTTTATTGAAATCATGCCGAAGATACACCAGAGTTAACTAAGTAAGAAGGATAGCACAAACCCATACTAACCCTTTGGAATCATGAACGGAACTTGGAAGGAAAGAGGTAGAACGTAACAAAAGGAAGTGCGACGGAACCCTGCGTGGAAGAGCGGAACCGTGACCGAGTGAACAGTGAAGGCGGTTTATGGTTTTCATCGCACTACCTATGCAGAGTGAGCAGTATTTGAGGAGTTGGGAGCGATTCCATAAATCATTCGACACGTGGCAAGGAGGACCCACGGAAAACCACTTGTCACTGTGCGCCATCACGCGTTATAGTTCGACCTAGGATGCCCAGCGATATTGATACATACCGTTGATCTGGGAAGATGCCATCGGACGGTGGCTATGTTCGGAAGGTGCGCAAAGGATAACCCAGGTATGGCATGCCATCGCGTGTTATTGCCCGTGCAAGTTACCCAAGCGATATCCATCGATTTTGATGTTGCGGCGCGATGGAACATGAGCCCTTCGATCGAGTCGATTGTTAGCGCTAGGCCCCAATTTAATTTATATTGCTCATTGTTAAGGTCTATTTAAAAGTGCTGGTTATTAATATAAAGTTCTATTATATATTTTAAATTGCCAAAGGTTGTGGATATTTATCAAATTCCACGAATTTGATAAATAAAATTCCAATAAAAGAAGGAATACCATCAGCGGTTGGATGGTTTTGACTCATGGTTTTACTAAAGGCAAAAACTATATAAGGAGAAGACGATTATTGTACAAGGTGTGCATGCATAAGGGTGGTGAATGAATAAATTTCTCTAGGGAATATCTAAATGGACGAACTCTGTTCTTAATTGATAAATATAAATCTACAATGCACCCATGGATATAATGATCTGACGATGATGAATCTCTGGTTTGATCGATTGATGAAATCATGAAGAACTGGTGCGAGTGTACTGAAGAAAATGAATAAATATGGTGGCCTGCAAGGTATGTTGTGTGGAAACTGGTGGATCCAGTATGAAAATTGATGGAAAGTGGTCCACAGTGGTGCTGAGGGTCGAAGCCTTCAGTGATGGGGTTGTAGCTCCCTTCCAGTGGTAGCTGGTAAACGAGAGAAGGTTGTAGCCTTTCTGCAGGTAGGTGCCTGCGTGCTGGTATAAGTCTGTGCCAGCATAAATTGTAAGAAGTTTTCTTTATAATAAATATTGAAGACTGAGATAACAACAACGGTGGTTTTCTCCCAAATTGGGTTTCCACCTTAAATACTGGTATTCATATGTGTGGCTTATGTTTGATGGTTTGTTCTGTTATTTCTGTTCATACTTACTGCTTACTAAACATCTGATGAATGAATGATGCAATGATCTAAGTAAAGACATAATAAGATCTCTGGACATACACGTTGGATTCGGTAAAATAGCATATGGTTTTAGGAGAAAGAAAAAGTAAAAAAATTTCAGCCCTAAATACTGATTCACCCCCCCTCTCAGTATTTTTCCCAACAAGAATCTCCCTCCTCTGAAAGATGAGACAAGGAATGGTGTTGTGGAACCCCTCCACTACAACACCCTGCAACACAACGTTACACTTGAGCAGAAAGAGCGTTGTAGCTGAAGGAATGGATTTGCGCTTGAGCCTAGATGTGGAGAAATGAAGTCCAATCCTTCAAGAGGCCTCTCAAGAAGGAGAATAATTCCTAACCATGAATCTGTCATGCTAAGCATCACTACAACTCAGCTAAACAGTCAAAGACTGTAAATAGTCTAAACAGACAAGAAATCCAATACTCAAACATGTCTCACTATGGCTGCCTCTTCCTCCTTTTATGAAAGTGAATGTATCTTTTCCCCGAACCCCACACATTAGGGTTTCTTCCACAAAGAATCTTTCTCCCTCTCAAACTGCGTTTTCTTCCCAGGCAAGCCACACCCTCTTAGGCAGCGCTGTTGACTTAGTCAAACTTGACCTTGTCCTCATGCAATTGCCCCTTTTCACACTGGAAGGTGAAAAATAAAGCTAATCCATAGATCTCTTTCACACTATGAGGGATTTTATTCCTACTCATGGGAATTTTACCCATTTTATTCACCTCCTAGATTATATAAGAAAAAATTAATATTCCAATTTGTTGCTTGCAAATTTTGGAATATTACACCAGCGCATCCATTCTCTTTGTTGCCTCGGGACATAGTTCTGCAAGTAACCTTCAAACCACTTCTTTACTATCTCTTTCTGTCCATTGGTTTGTGGATGATAGCTGGTACTTGGTGTCATCTCAGTACCCACTAACTGAAAAATCTCCTACCAAAAGCCATCGATGAAGCGGCTATCCTGATCACTGACTATGGTCTTTGGGAGACCATGGAGTCTAAACACATCTCTAAAGAAATGCTCCGCAATCTGTGAAGAATTATATTATGTATAAATATAAATTAAATGTGAATAATTTGTTAATCAATCAAAAAATACATAGATACAATCCTTACCCTAAACCATAGGTAGACTGGTGATGAACTCCATGGAAATAGTTTCCCATTTTACATCCAGAATAAGGAGTGGCTGCAATAATCTTACGGGATGCTTGTGCTCTCTTTTGTTCTACTGTAAAACTACACACCCCTTGATGTGTTGGAGCACATCCTCCTTGAGACCCTTCCATGATAATCTCTCCCGAATAGCCCGGTATGTCTTTGTGAATCCTTGATGCCCCGCAAGTGGTGAGTCATGTGATGCCTTCAAAATATTCTTCTTGAGCTTAGAATCTCTAGCCAAGAAGACTCAATCTCGGTAATAGATGTACTCATCCATCACTCTACACCTCTCATTAGTCACCTGTCCATATAGGATCTCACATGCAAAGAAGTCTTTGGAATATTTGACTAGCAACTGAGCCTTCCAATCAGTATCCATGCTCATTAAGGACATTGTTGTTGGCCTACGAGATAGAGCATCTACCATTACATATATCTTCCCCTTGAAATATTCTATGTCAAATTCATATGATTGGATATTACTCATCCATTTCTGCTTCCTCTCCTGAAGCTGCTTCTGCTCAAGAAAGAACCAAAGACTATTGTGATCAGTCTTCACTCGGAATCTATTACCCACAAAATATTGCGAGAACTTGGCTAAGGCATGCATAATAGCCAACATATCATTATCATAAATGGTATATATTTTCTCATGTGGCAGCAAATTCTGACTCTCAAAAGATATGGGGTGTCCTCCTTGCATCAACACTGCTTCAATGCCTTCTCCCGAAGAATCACATTCTAACACAAAAGGTTGGGTAAAATCTGGTAGAACTAATATCGGGCAGCTACTCATCACCTCATTGAGCTTATAAAAAGATATCTGTGTTGTAGTTTTATAACTGAAAGCTCCCTTATTAGTTAGATCTATAAGTGGTGCTGCTAGTTGAGAGAACCCTTTAACAAACTTTCGGTATAGGTACATATGCCTACAAACCCCCAAAGTTCTGTGAAATTCTTTAGCTTGGGCCAATCTCTGATACCACGGATATTATTTTCATGAACTCTCACCCCATATACTCCAATGATGTGGCCTAAATAGAGCATCTCTATGAGCCCAAACTCACACTTGGAGAGCTTAGCATAAAATTACTGCTCTTCAAGAATGTGTAATACTACCTCTATATGATGTAGATGTTCCTACCATGTGCTGCTATAAATAAGAATGTCATCAAAGAAGACCAATACAAATTTCCTCAAGTGAACATATAAAATGTGGTTCATGAAATATTGGAATGTTGTTGGAGCATTGGTTAGCCCAAAAGGCATCACCAAGAACTCAAAATGGCCATAGTGGCATTAGAATGTTGTCTTGGGGATGTCTTAATCCCTCATTCTAATTTGGTGATACCCCAATCTCAAATCAATATTGGAAAAATATTTGGATCCTCATAGTTCATCCATCAATTCATCAATCCTAGGAATTGGGTATCTATTCTTCATGGTCTTTTTTTTCAAGGCCCTATAATCAATGCACATCCTTAATGTGCCATCCTTCTTCTTCACCAAGACCACTGAAAAAGCAAAAGGACTGGTGCTAGGCCGAATGTGTCCTAATTCCAAAAGCTCCTGAATGGAATTTTCAATCTCATCCCTATAGGCTTTGGGATGCCTATAGAGTGTGGTGATCACAACTTTGATCCCTTTTTTCAACTCAATAGTGTGCTCAAATCCTCGGTTAAGAGGTCTCCTGGGTGGGATATCTATGAATACTGTGGAATACCTATTGGAGAAAGGTCTCCCAAAGGCTATAAATTTTGTCCATTTTTGTAAATTTTGTATTGTTTAAGTCTAACATAGGGGTTTTGGGGTGGGCAAAGCCCCTAACACATTGTAAATGGGTCAAGGGTAGACCAAGAGTCCACAAACCATGGTTTTTGGACCATTGGATGTGTAGGCCAAACCGCTATAAATAGATGAAACCTTTTTGAGTCATAGGTAGGAATGAATAGATATTGATGTGAAGTATTAATTGTTAGATCTGTGGTAGGGTTGTTTGGGTTAGGAATCCTGCTGGATGTGTGCGCGAAGATCCTCTGTCCTGCTGTGTGTGGACCCTGCTGGTTGTGTGCACAGGTGGTAATTTGGGAATGTAAGAGGATTTTTGGTAATGATATATCTATATCTATATATATATATATATATATATATATATATATATATATATATATATATATATATGCAGAAGTATTGTGGACGTCTAATGTTATCTAGATCTGTTCTATTATGTTGATGTGACTTGAGTAGATGATTACGTATCTTTTTGTAGCTGCAAACTATTTATGTTCATGGTACATATGTCTGTGATCTATTGATTTGCTACAATTATACTTTTATGTGATTATAAATAATAGTGCGCACATGGATGCGAACCTATTGAGTATATCTGATAAGCTATATTCTGGTTATTTATTAGAACCTCTGCGAGAATCCAATTTCTGTATAGATCTGATAGTTGCGGACCGGCTTGACATACCTAATCTCTCCCAGGGTGTGGAAACCTGGTTCCAACACCCTCCTATACTACTTCGAGTGAGACTTTGGCTTGTGTAAGCAGGTTACTACTGAAAGGGCCAGTAGTATAGGGGTTTGTTGGTAAACCTTAACCTCCAAACCTGGGTCAGGACCCCTCGAGCCAAAAAATGGTTCCGTTGCCGGGATAGGGAGCATTTTGAGAGAGATCGGGTAATGCCAAGGCCATATTGGAAAATTGAGAGAAAGGAAATCGATGAATGGTTTGAAACACAAGTTCAGGAATTAGCAATAAAAGAAAACCGGAGTAAGAAGTTGAACACCGAAGAGTGGAAGAATAAGTATATTTTCATGGAGATCTATGATATATTCTTTGTAAAAATTTCAATCGAGCTCCAGGAGTGGCTCGCAAGGCTGGTCAAGTTTCAGAAGTGTTGGAAAGACGAGCGGGTCACACAGTGGACCCCAGAATGAATCCTTCAGCTAGAAAAGACCAACAACACCATTATTCGCACAGTAGATCATTGGGTGGACAGTGTCATAGGAGGATTTGTGACAGAATTTGCAGTCGATCAATTCATATCTTACTCAGAAGTGGAGCATAGGTTCTTCAAGGGTTTCCAAGGTAAGTTTTTGAAAACTTTTCCATTGCTGATTAAGATCATGTTGTGCGAAAAAAGCATTTTGTGTATCCATACAGAGTGAATGAGCTCCGACCAGAGCGAGGGCACAACGCGTAGTGGTAATTACTACAGAACTAACTAGGAGGGGGATCGATCTATCTACAGTCTAGTAAGGAATTTTGCTATGCATATCCCTCCGTCAACGCCACCATCGAACCCTCATAGGGGTAAAAACTCACCCCCACGCCCACTGGAAGACGATATGGCTGCACACATGAATCTACCTACTTCCAAAGGCGTGGGTGATGAGGACATGGATAGGTTATAGTTTGTCATAGGATTGGTATGGACTGCGCAGAACGTAGTAAGCGATGCGGTGAAATGACACAGTTATCCCTTGCTTTTGAAGGGGAAGCCATGGATTGGTACATGGGATACATTGACCAACATACGAATGTAACTATCGAGGAAATCAAGAATGCGTTAAAGCAACAGTTAAAGAAACCTAAGTCCTACTCTCAGATAGTAAATGACTTGAACGATTTCAAGCAAGGACCGTCTGAGTCCGTATGACAAGCAGATCAATGGTTAAAGAAAGTGGTCAGAGAAGGAGGATTCTAGTTTGATGACAGGCAACACATGGAGTGGTTCATTACCATGTTGCTACCCCACCTGCTCGTACATATGGGTCATCGAGCCATTGAAACATAGGAGAAGGCCTTGGAGGTTGCCATGAAACTAGAAGCTGCGCCAAGAGATGAGACCCAGTTAGGAGTAAAATAGATACAAGGCCAGTTAGAAGCAATGCACATAGAGTTCCAAAATCTGTGCAAGGAGCGAGGGATGGAGGCCAGTCCCGAAAGATGGTGCATACGACACAGGGTGAATGGCCATAGCAAAGAAAACTTTCCACTGCTTGCACACTACATACAGGTCAGGAGACCCAGCCCACTGTGCCCTAGGGATGTTGCGGGACCAAGTGGGTCGATGCTATTTTAATATCCCAAAATAGGAAATTTCTACACTATTGGGAATATCTTAAGATATTCCAAATTTGGAGCAACAGTAATATGCAAACACATGAATGAAGTAGCAATGATACATTAACACATGGGATGCAAGAAGATCCACATAACCATCATATTAGATTATAGCAGCAACAATGTATACAAATCCTCGAGGAAACAATCATTCAAGCTAGGCAATGCAACCTCAAAATAACATATACATGATAAATGGAAAATACTACTACATGAAAGAAGCCATGGCTATGACTGCATAGTCTATGGAGAATAAATGCTGCCAAATAATGTCAATACATGGATATAGAAAATTATATCTCAAAATAGATGGGGGAGCAAGATCTCAACCCCTGGAAACAACAATACACAATCCTTAGAAGGATTGGCTAAAATATGCACAAAATGGAAAATCTACAGAAATGCCGAAGTTGCAGGGTAGCAGCTGCAACTCAGAAAATAAAAATGGATGAAGATAATTGAAGATGTTTCATATGATATCTTAATCTCATCCAATGGATCTCTTAGGTTAAAGGCTGATCCAATCCCTGAAGATCTGACCCTCCAAATAAATACTGCAATCCTCGTTGCAGATGCTCAATGAATGTAACACAGTCAGTGAGAGGGACTGCACTGTAGGTGACAAAAAATGGTTGGAATGATGCCAAATATGATGGGATTCAGCTCAAATGATCCCTCACTGATCCTCCAAATGAAAAGAGACTCCCTCCTCTGAAAAACAAGCACAGGAAGTGGTGTTCAGTAACCTGCACTGCAACACCCTGCAACACAACTCAGCTCTAACCAGAAACTGCATTGTAGCTAAAGGAGGATGCTTGGCCTCAAGCCTGAATGTGGATAGATGAAGAGAAACTCCTTCAAGAGGCCTCTCTTGGAAGGAGAAGGAATTCCTAAATAGGAATTCCTTATGCTAAGCAGCACTGCAACTCTGCTAAACAGCAGGAGAATGCACAGTCTAAACAGACAATAAAATCAATAACCTTCAACATGTGAAACAATGGCTTCCTTGCCCTCCTTTTAAACAAGTGAGATCCCTCTCACCATGGGTCCAACTCATTAGGGTTTCCTTCACCAAATAAACCTATTCCCATTCATATTTCATTTTTCCTCTAAGTATTCTCCACCTTCTATCCCAGTGCTATTGACTTGGTCAAACTTGACCTTGTCCACTTGAAAATGATCTTGTTCACACATAAGGGTGTGAAATCCAGCTCCAATGATGATCCCCTTTCATATTATGAGGGATTTTATTTAGATTTTTATTATGCATGGGTCTCCTAACCATTTATTCTCCTCCTAAGTGAAATCAGCAAAACTTAATATTCCAATTTGTTGCATGCAAATTTTGGAATATTACAGCTATGGTGCGATGACTACCGCATTGTTGGGTTGCACAATACCAACCACTGCCCCCACCTTTCCGCATATATCCCAGAATTAAAGCAATAGTGATGTAGGTTTTGTAGGTCTGTAGGACATGACGAAAAGAACTACCAAAATTATGGTTTGATGATCAACTGAGGCAACCTATATAGGGTACAGTCAGACCCCTCATCACCTAGATCCCCCGCAGGTATAGGAGGATCACTGGCTAGGGGTAGGGGAGGGGGAGAAGGAGGAAGTGAATGTAGGTTCAGAGGCCAATCAATCTACTATAATTGTGGGGAGATAGGTCACTTTGCGAGGGACTACATAAACCCAACTCGGTAATCCTGCAGATATCGCAGAAAATTGGACCATGTGATCAAAGATTGCCTAATTCTGATGGCCAAGGTACAAGAAAAGTAGCAGGCTCCTACATATAATGTACAATGGGTGAAGTTGAAACCTCATGAAGAAGGATCGAGCATTAATGTAATAACACGCAACGGTCTGGCCACTAGAGGGTCGGCGGAAAGAGCTGATACGGAGTTTGTAATTCATAAAGAAGCTACTAAATCAGAAGGTGTGGCCTTACATAAGGATAAGGAGATATATGTTGCAGCTCGAAAAGACTGTGCTCAAAATGAGACATCAGCTCCAAACATTAACATCGAAGATGGGGTTAAACCATTATTTCAGGCATGCATGAAGCTGCTGCGCAATCAGCAGGATGTAGAAAACCTCCAAGCCTTACTCGACGGTTGCAAAGGGAGAGAAGACCCAATCATGAAGATTAAGGATGTGCACAAACTTGATGAGCAGAAGAGACACACTGGTCGAGAGATGTGATTAACTGTGTAGATTGGTGATTATGAAATGGATCAGGTAATTCTAGACCTAGGATCATATGTGAATGTACTACCTAAATAGACTTGGCAATGAATGGGGGAACCTAAGTTGGAATGGTCTACCATCCAGCTGCACATGGCTAATCAACAGAAGATGATACCATTGGGGAGATTTTCAAATATGGTGGTAGATATTGTAGGGGATAGGGTACGAACCAACTTTGAAATCATTCAGATTGTAGAAGATGCGGACCCTTACCCAGCACTCGTGGGATTGGATCGAGCTATTGATATAGGTGGAATTATCATCCTGAAGAAATGAAGCATGGTTTTTGAAAGCGAGGGAACACGGGTGATGATGCCACTAGACCCTAAAAAAGGAGAAAGGTACACTGAGCCAGTGCATGAGGAAGAAGGGATGGATCACATCTATAAGTTAAATACAAAGGATGAAGACTGGATCAACCATATGACTGACGGTATGCCTTGCTGGTATAAGGACAACAAATGCTTCTCTGACTCCGACGAAGAATTAGAAGATTGGAAAAACCAACTGTAGGAAAACTCCACACTAAGATGCCTATGAATTACTATGAAATTCTAGTATATATCTTCCAAGGTAAGAGAATTACCCTGCTTTGATGGCTCTAGGAATATAAATGAATTTTTGCGAACCTTCAAAGCTAAGGTTCCCAGTGAAATAAGGCTATGGGCTCTTAATCTAGCTATGCGTGCAATTCCTACAAAATGGTGGGACACACATAAGAGGGCATTCTAGGAATGAGAGGAATGTCAGGATATGATGGTAATATGGTTTAAACCTCTGACCGATGTGAGCATCAATAGGTTCCAGGGCCCAGGGAATCCGCGCGAACATTTATTCGCTTGGATGGAGAAATGGTGCAATCATACTAAAAAAGAATGGGTTCAATTGTATATTCATGCCTTGGTACCAATTCCTACTGCCTGGTATCTCAATGTCGAGCTACATCGGTGTTCCCAATAGTGGAAAACCCTAAGAGACGAATTCTTGGAGACATTTGGGTTAACGGGAGGATTGGAGGTGCTTGAGGAAGCTCTGCAGACTATCGATACCGTTGTACCCACCCCCACCATAGTAATGGGAAACACAGATTCAGGGTAATGTAGAGTCCTACAAGGCCACCATGGACGATTATGACGTAGCTCCGTGCAAGGTCTTGATCATAGCATCAGGAGGGTAACGCGCAGTTGTGGGACCTCCGATACATAAGGTGGATGGTACAAAACCATTAAAACCACGGTGCACTAACATGAATATGGTAGTATAACTCAAGTGGGCTACAATTGGGAGTTGCTGGGATAATGGGATAGTAGGCCAAACTTCGAAATTGATCATGGAATATCAAGATAAGTTTTTAGGACCTAAGGAGATCACGGGGAACTTGGGCGGTATGTACATCACTCTCAACTCAGATGTGAGGCCTAAAAAACAATGGCCGGATCATACGCAGAAGGTAAGGGAGGAGATCGGTAATGCACTCATCACACCAGTCACCCAGGGAAAGCCTACGACTATGAAACTGCTGCGCGTGATCTTGGGACATATGAGCTACTATAGAAAGCCCAGTCGGGGATACACGCTGATCACTGCACTTTTGAAAACACTCCTTAAGATAGATATTGCACTCAATCGGGATGGCATGCATTGAAAGAGCTTTGAGAAATTCAGGAAAAGGATGGTCGATGCACCTATTCTCACTTCCTTCGATTGGGCGACGATATTTCATAAGGATCCTTCAGGAATCGCCCGGGAAGCAGGTCGTACGCAGCTTTGCACCAAAGACAGTAATCACATAATCGTATATGCTAGTCAGACAATCTCGGATGTGGAGCGCGATTATGCCACCACCACGAGGGGAGGTTTGGCCCTGCCCTATGAGCTACAGAAGTGTCAGTGCAAGCTACTAGGAAGTCACTATAAGATGATTATAAATCATTGGGTTTTAGAGTGCCTAGGGAATAAGCCTATGTTGGGGGGGGGAAGCCTTCAAGTGGCTACTGCTTCAAGAATACAGTGTTAAAATCATTGACAAGCTAGGAGAGTTGTGTACGGAGTAGGATCACTTGTCTCGAATTGAGACGGGCAAGGAAGGCTTTCCTGATGTGCATTTCACCGAAATCTCTCCGTTCTTGACCATAGGCGCCGAATATTCGGTACGACAAAAGAAGGAGTTGGTTCTTCGAACGACAGACTTTACCACTATTGCACCTCATGAACTCTATGCAGCGATGGCCTCAAACATGTAAACTACACTCTCTTGGTCGAAGCCCATGAAGATATAACAAGGGGTCACTATGCAAGCAAGATGACAACGTAAGAGATCTTGAAGGTTGGGCTATGGAAAAATATAATTTCAATTAGAAGAAATCACATTAGAATGAAGCTGGTGCACTGGGAATGTGGGAGGGTTTCTCAGAGCACAGGGGTGCACTGGGATCGTAGGGGTACGCTGAGCGCATCTCGGGTGTGAAAACTAGCCTTTGAAGCAGTCAAGTCGGGTAAAAATAAAAAATTACCGTTGGATGGAGTGGGAGACTGGCATTTAATACGGTGACTTTGGGAGATTTTTTACCGTTTACTTGATGGTAAGTCCCACGTGATGTCTACCCTATCGTTGGGTAGTCCCCAAGGCTATAAAATAGGTGAGATAGATCAGACACAGGTTCTGTATTTCTCGAATAACTTGTACTTAGCCTAGGCGTCTTGGACGAAATTGTGGTGTAAGAAAATCTGTGCCTCTAGCATCTTGCTCATGTCTAAGCAGCCTGTCCCCTTTGACAGTAGCAATCCTGAGTTCATATTTCGTGCCAGAATGATGGCCACAAGCCCTACCAAAATCTTGGAGCTAGTAACCTCAGTGGAACCAGACATTGAGGAAGTGGTGGAAGTCGAATTTGAAGTCGAAGAGATCCTCTCCACACCGAGCCCTACCACTAGTAAAGGAAAAGAAAAAGCTCAGGGCTCAAGCAAGCCCCAGAAGCCTACAAAATGGGCCATAGGAAAGCCTATACCTCCCTGTGAAATGTGAAATCCCTGCTGGCTGCTTAGGAGGAGGCCCAGCCCTCCGAGCCTATTTAGGAGGAGGCCTAGCCCATCGAGCCAATCAACTGGCTGCCCCCCTTGATTCTCGCACGCATGTAGTATCCCAAAATGGGACTGTCAGCAATGCATGTCCGAAAATGCATTTTATAGAAATTGATGCTACATAAATCCAAATTAGCCCTTGGATCCCTTAGATATGACAATCTAAGTCCTAAATCCAAGAGGAGATTAGAAAAAAATCATTCTCAGTGAGGTAAACAGGTCTCCCACACCAGTATGGCTTCAAAATGACCAAAGAAGGGACTGCAGCAATACAAAATAATACTACTCAGAAAATAACACATTTTAGCTTAACAGGAGTAGGAGGCCAATATGGAGGCTCAATAATGTCATATACATCATCAAATCAGAATTATATTGAAGCCCATGAGTCTTAGAGCATAAAATAGAAGACTTATACAGTAAATTGTGTTATTTTATAGAGTAAATAGAATACTTGACCGTGTTATTTATAGTAAACTGCAGCAGTAGATTACAACTTAGATCTAGAGAAAAATAATGCATGAAAAATCAGATCTATGATAGATCCATACACTATAATGTCTCTACTTTACATTCCCCTTGGGGATTTTAGAAAATCATGAAGCACATGGAGTAGATCTGAGATTCTATGCAGTAGATCTGCAGATCTATTTAGAATTTCTGAAGTATATACAGGAGTATTTAGATTAGATCTAAATATGACATGTAATAGAACAGAAATCCATGGATCACCACAGTGAAGAGAAAATTCCAAACACAAGAGATCACTCCTCAAACTTTGCCAAAACACCTTGCAACTTTCCTCTTTGTAGATAATGCAGTACTGGAAGAGGGACTGCGCTGTAGGCTTGGAGAATAGTTTGGCCTGATGCCAAGATGTAGATCTGAAGCTCCAATGGTCTAGAACACTCTTGCCAATGGGATAGAAGCCTTTCCCACTGAAAAGGGGCACTAAATTGTCCTAGATCTAAGTAGATCTAGCCTCCACTCACTACAGCTTACAAAGACAACCAAACCCTCAACATGATCTGCGTTATAGTTGGAAGTAGAAGCTTGGCTTTAAGCTTGATAGTGGTCAAGAAATACAAGACTCTTCCAAGAGCTACTCAAGGAAAGAGAAAGATTCCTAAACAGGAGATCCTTGTGCTAAACAACACTATTCTCTGCTAAATAGCCAAGAGAATGAGAAATGCCTAAATATAAAATTCTTCAAAATAATATGTTCATCAACAACCCCTCTCTTGATGTCCTCCTCTTCCTTTTATAAGATAGAAATCTTTCCAAACCCTAAACCATCTCAATGATTTAGCTCTATTCACATGTATAGCCTCGAACTAAAACTACGATGTGCATATGGGAGGTTCATTACATCTGGACAACATTTTTGATTTGGTCCTGTTGACCCAGTCAAATGTCTCAATCCCTTTCACACATAAGGGTGTTTTATTAAGGAAGCCCAGATTTAGCCTTGTTCACATGGGGCATTGATTTATTTTGATGTTTTAGGAGTTTTTATGTTCCTCCTTTATACATTTATCTATGAATAGAAAAGTAAAGAAAAATTTAATATTCCAATTAGCTTGAGGCTAATTGGGAATATTACAGTCCTCCCCTCAAAAATGTTTCTTGTCCTCAAGCAACTTACAAGGACATTGCAAAATATCTAATGGATTTGCCTCCTCCCAAGAATACAAGTGTGCTTTTGGTGAATAACCCAAATCGCTGTCATCATGAAGAAATGGGAGATGCATGGAAAGAATCATATTTTGTCCACTGGTCTTCTCAAGGCATGAGAGATGATAATTATGGGTGATTCAACCCCCATGAGACACTCCAAACTCCATGCCATCATCTAAAAAAAGTGAGCCATCCTTGGTAGCTCATAGAAACAATCACCAATCCCCTCCTTATGCAATGTATAGGGGTTGCATGGCTGGAAATGAGAGGTAATAATGTACAATTTACACTATCTCTCCCTCCATTTATGATAAATGTGGAGCTGTTGATCCTGGGCTGTAATAATATAGTCGTCATGAAGCCAAAAGATACTTGGAACCTCATGATTCCCTTCATTAACTCTAGGGACCCTTCTTGCCCAATATTCCATGCATATAGTGAATAAAGTATCATCACCATATGTGCTCCAAAAGAAACATCGACTAAGTGTCATATGATATAATGGATGGTGACAATAGTCCCTCCATTGAGACCAGCGTTGTTCCTCTACTTGCTGCCTCAAAACATAATACAATAAGTGGCCATCCAACCACCTTCTTACTGTCGTAAGCTTATCCAAAGCTTGAAAATAGTAGAGGATAATAAGTATTAGGTGAATATGACTCAATTAATATATGTCTTGCCAAAAATCCTCCCATGTGAGAGACTTTTCCCAAAGACATAAGTCAATCATATGGCTTCTTACATAAGGAAACAAAAGACACAGTGTAACAGCCATACAATGTTCCCTCCTCTTCTTGAAGTATGCATAAATATGGGAAGTTTCATTCCCAATGGACACATCCAACCAATGTGTCATACCTCCTATCATGTCCCCACAATGATCAGAGCATCTTTATCATGTGGGATCAAAATCAGCAATACAAAATCAATCAAATGCAATGATAGAAGTGGATCATAGTCCCATAAGTGGAACCAACACAGTGCATCTCCTTCCTACATTAAATATAGATGTGGTAAGTGGTTTTACCACCACTTAATTTCTGCCCATAACATCTCACCATGGATGGAAGTGGGAGATATATTTGGTGCCTTATGAAAGCATCCATCATGCTGCAAAATCTCCCTTTGTTCACCAAGGGAGTGGCCATAATAAAAAATAGTTTTGGCCCAAAGTTGGCCATGAAGTTTATAAGCTATAACACTCCTCGTAGGAGTCTATTCTATGGTACAACAACCCTCCCCATTTCAAAATTTTAGAATAAATTTTGTTTAGAAATAGGTCCCCTTTCTTTTTAGATAAAATAAATGACTTTGAGGAAATCTGATTATTTTATAAAACAATAAAAAGATTCATTGTTTAAAAGTCATATATCGCATATCGCATATATCAAATAAAAGTGAACAAATGTGACATTGAATTTTTCCGATCCGATGAATTATCAAGTATTATATCACATCAGCACAAAGCATATAAGTATTCATGTTAGAAATCCCGATGCGATAAAGTAAATCACAATCACAAATAGGTAGGGTCTTAAAAGCTTCACTTTTGTTTTACAAAACTTCGATGCAATGCGATTTATCACAATCACATTTTGGAGAAGCAACATCAAATTTACTTGATTTATAAAATCTCGATGCGATGGACCCTACCATCATCGCAATCGAAAATCGGTGGAAAATATGAGATGTCATTTAATTTCCCTTTGAAAACTTTGATGTGATATATCCCATCATCATCACAATCGGAAATCGGCGAAAATCAATGTACAACTTAATTCCGTTGGAAATATCCGATGCGATATACCATCATCGCAATCGAAAATCAGAGGAAAATATGAGATGTTATTTGATTCCCTCTCGAAACCTCCGATGCGATGGATAGTTAGTCTTTGTTTATCTTCGTTTGCATTGCGCATATATTATTTATTAATCGCAATCCGAAAATTCAAAAGGAAAGTTTTACGTTAACATATCAATATCGCCGATCTCCTATTTGTATGATATTCATTAATTATAAAATCAAACAAATTATGGTGATTGATTCTAATATGAATGCGTGAATGTGACTCTTATGGAGGGCATTTAAGTTTAATACGAGTTAATCAATTCAGATCATTAATAAAAATATTTCCACATAGTTGTTCTTCTAACTTCATTCCTTCTCGTTATGAAAGGTTTTTATCATTTGCAGAGTCATAGACCATCCAACCCTCTCGTTCACCTAGCCAGTGAAATGATACCAGATGGGAAAATGTCTAAAAAATTTAGGAAAGCAAGAACTGCTACCGCCGCAAATAATTTTTTCACTCCCACATTACCAAAAGAAAAACCAGCTAAAATCAAGTTGGTTACAGATACTACATGCCAGGGTCTTGGGAAGCTTTCATGGGAAGATGTTTACAATTTTCTTGAAGCAGAAAAACCTACTGTTACAGTGGCAAAGGCGACAGTACCAGATGAAGATGACTCAGATTCTGATTCTGAGACTCCTCTCAAAGCACTTGCAAATTCTTTTCTTCACAGAATTGCAGCTCGGGAAAATATATTCCCCTAATATGATGTAATACGATGGGTGATAGATAATATCACTATCACAAACAAAAAATTTGTTTCAGCTACAGGAACAAGTTTTGGGTCTTTCAAAGCAGAAGACATAAAAGCAATGTACCATCTTCCAGACCCTCAAAAAGTCTATAACAAAGCCTTCATTAAATATTTCGCAGTACGCAATGAAACTCAATCAGAACCAATAAGGGAATGGAGACGAGCTCCAGAAAAACACAAAAATGAAGCATCAGCTATGTACTTCGTGGAGTCTCTTGCACCCCCATATTGCTATGCTGCTGCAATGATGTGTAGGCTTTTCATAAATGACAATTCTGCAAGGTTTTAAATCCAAATAGTACCCTTGATTCATTTTGCCTTGAATTCTAAGATTATGGATTAGTCAGTTATCCTTTCTGACAATATAGCTAATAGAATTCTGGAATATAGAAAAGATAAAGAGACTGGAAATACAACCCCTTTTTATTTTTGTGCCTATGTCTTAGATGCTCTTTGTTTTAATTCTGAATTCCCTATTATGAGGTGGAAATGTACTTCACAGGAACATATCTCGATTCACATTTACCATAAACTTTTGTGGAAGGCTCATTTCAAAAATCATGTATATAGGATTTGTCACAACTTTTTTTTACCTTTCTATCAGACCATTTTTAACCAATTTCCTCCCCGGCTCTCTAAAAAAGCAAAGAATGATATATCCCTTATTGGCAATTGGTTTGGAGAAGAAATATTTACCTATATCAGAGCTTTTGGAAGCATTGTAGAACCCCATATCTTACCTCTATATATCCCTAACAAACTGTTAGCCCAAGAAATTTCTTACCAGTTGATAGAAAGAGGGATGTCAAGATGTTTAAAGAATGCTAAGAAATTGATGGGGCCTACCTTTCCCTTTCATTGTGGAAATTATACTCTCAATGATTTCAAACATGCTGATAAGGAAGTCATTAAAATAAGAGATCTTGAGCTTGCAACTGTCACAAGGAGACAATATGATCTAAATAAAGTAGCTTTTGATTTCACAACTTTGGTTAAAATTGTTAGGTTTGAGCATGAACCTAATGAATTTGATTATTTATTTGTTTCAATTGAGAAATTATCCCAATTTTATGACTTGGCTAAATCTAAGTTTCAACAAGAGGATATGAACAAATTCATGCAGTTTGGAAGTCAGAGATTGCTGAAAGATCCCCTTGACTAGCTAAGGATTCCTTTGCAAGAAGCTGAAAGTATAGAAACAAAACAAAAGAAAAAGGAAGACACAGCTAGAAAGATAGAAAAATAAGTGTCTACAAACAAGCCTGATGTACATACTGAGAAGGAAAGAATGCAAATCTTCCCAGGATCGAAGAAATACATAAAGAAATTTTGTTTGTTGAATGGGAAAAACAATTGATTAAAGAAGAACAAGCTACATCAAGGGCCAGAGCTATGATGAAAAATCTAACACAATTAGTTAATGATAGCTTATATGCTACTAATTTAGTTTCAGATTGTATTCCAGGTAAATTACCAAAGGTGAAAGAAACTGATACCAAGTGGAAGCAGGAATTAATCAACAAGAATTAGAAAATCAGCAAAATTTAGGAAATTATATGGGATGTCATGTGGACATATTTAATTAAACCACATAGTCAACAGATGACAATCAAATGCCTTTCAAACGCCATCAATTGCATCATTCCAGAGTTATCCAATGCCACGTATACTGGTCAGTTTCATTTGAGGCTAAGTCATCCAACCAGAGTTAAGGATATGCTCAAAATCTGCCATCTCAGCACATTGAATATAGGAGAAAATCAATGAATCTGTTTTATTTGGATATCGCAAGTCTTTTTCAGGATCTCTGATGATAGTTTTTAGCATAAGTTATAGATAATTTGTTTTGTTAATTTCCTATTTAAACCCCTTTCATGCATTTAGAAAGGGGTCCTGAAATTGTAATAATTTTGGCTTGGATGATACATTTCTGTACTCCATTGACTATTTTATTTTTATAAAGGATCACATCCTGTGATTTATGGCGAATTATCTTTAAGAATTTCATTTCTGTATCTTGAAGGTTGTTCTAAGTTAAAGCACAGGATCTGGATATTGAGTTGCATCAAGAAAATATCTCAATGAATCTGGTATTTCTATCGATTTACTATTATTTTCTTTATGTTATGAAGTATTCTCTTTGAAATTTACTATCATTTATATATGCTTGTTTTCACAAATATTTCTTTATCATATCATTTCTGAAGATATAGAAATATTCATCTATCATAGTATATATAAATGATATATAGAATTATGAATGCGATGTGTTATTCTAACTCTGTTTAATTTCTTAAACAGAGTAATCATTATATGATACTGCATCTTTCTATTAAATAATAATACATTTTCATGGTTATTTGTTTAACTGAAACCATCTTTAAGTAGTATTCATACTTAATGCCCGGGTTAGTTTTACAATTATTTGCAAGTTATAATTTAAGTTAGATAGATTATTTCAGTCAGTTAGTTCCATTATTCACCTACAAAAAACACTCCATCACCAATCCACTCATTATTAGGAAACTAGTCCTCTAAATCCAGTTGGAGCCACCACACCAAACAGAAAAGGAGTTTTCCTAAGGTCCCGACTAGGTGGTTTTCCCGCGATGCTTGAAGCAACGGTTTTTCGAGGCTTCAACAGAGTCATGGCCTACATATACATAGTAAAAGAAGGAATACAATCAGAAAATAAAATATGATTTACGTACGTATGCTCTTCACCAATAGCCCTCCACAAACAAATGGAGTGGTGCATAGTTCTATTTCATTCCTCAAAAAGAGAAAGAGAGGGTTGAATTAACTCTTTCATAGAGTTATGTTGCTGATCCATCTCCATATGGTACATGCATCTTTGATAATGCTGATATAAATATTCTTCAAAACCTTCCCACATGAATCCATTGAAGATAATATGGTGTGTTCTAATGAAATCAGTGGGAGTAGAAAGAAAGATATCATAGGCTACATATAATAGTTTATCTTTGAGTATTTATTATTTAGTCAAAAAGACCCAATCATGAAAGTAAATGACTCCATCAACTATTCTATACCTCCTATCTTCCATTTTACCATCAAGAACCTTAAATGTGAAGAGGTTCTTGGAATAATCTACCAAGAGTTGGGATTCCCAATATGGATCTAGGCTTCCCAACAATGACAGCGCTGTAGAATTATGGAATGAAGCAGTTGTCACATCATCATTCTCCTCTTTGACATGCTCAATGCCAAAGTCACATGTTGGAGTATTGTAGCTCCATCTTTGTTGCCTCTCTTGCAACTGATCTTGCTCAATACAATATTGAAGTTTAGGGAAGTCAACCTCCTTTTGAAAGGTCTCTTTCTTCCAAAACTTCCATATTTTGGCCCATGCATACAAGAGTGTTGGTACCCTCTTGTCATCTTCGGAAATATTCTTTGTATATAGAGGTATCATTTGCTGCCCCAAGACTATGGAGTGTCCATTTGAAATCATGCTAATGTCATCATAGATTTCTAAATTCTTCTTTTCCAGTGCAAATAGATGAGTTGAAGATAGCAAAGCCAGTTTCAGAAAACTTCTTAGCTCTCCTTGGAATCTATCAATAGATCTCAGTGCTATGGTATCTCCCCTGAAGGCTCCTTCCTTAGCCAAATATGTCACTAATGCATAAGGTTGAGAGAACACTTTATTTTTCTTCTAATCAGGGGGTCTCCCTAGTGGAATGACTCCATGTAAATAGAATCAAGATCTGAAGTAGACTGTATGAATGAGTGGACTGATTTGTCCCTCTCCTTGCTGCATATATCAATCTCCTTCTCATGAATAGAAACCTCTTGAAATAAACAAGGTTGCATGCTCCTCATAATTGGATGCTAATCTATCCTTCCTCCTCTTTCTTGGATCAAGGTGTCATTGCCCAATAATGCTGTCACATAATGCTCCTTGGGAATTATTTACAGAGATGCAAAATATCTTTCCCTTGAAACAATAACTTCATGTCCATTCCCATGTGGTGATGGGTCCTCTTCTAAAGTGACAGTGTTGTTATTGCCTGTAATGTTCCTAATTAGCCCAAGCTAATAGGAACATTTAAATTTTGTTTCATTTTCCATTTGCGAATAAATGACTAATGGAGGACTTGTAAAACTCCTTAGATTAATGAATAAATCAATGCTCAATGCAAACAAATATATATCTGAGCAAGTTACATAAAATCCACTTGTGTGCGAAACAGGTTTGAGCTATTTGACTGGGTCAACAGGACCAAATCTATAATGCTATCTAGGTTCAATGTATCTCCTAAAAGAGGTAGCACAGTTCTAGAAGGAAGACCACATGTGAAAAGGGCTAAGTGGTTCAAGGTGGTTTAGGGTTTGCACATATTCATATTATAGAAGGAAGGAGAAGGCTTAAGGAAAAGATTGTTGATGTTAATTATATTTTGAGATTTCTTGAGAAACTCAAACTCTCTTGGCCGTTTAGCTAGAGAGAGAGGAATTTCCTGTTTAGGAATTCCTCTTCCTTCCTTGAGGGTCTCTTGGAGGAGATTGTGTTGCATTGATCCACTGTCCAGAATTTTGGCCAAGCTTCACCTTACATTACAGTGCTGCTCATGTTGAGGTTTGAGCTTTCTTGTGAGCTGCAGAAAATGGAATCAAATATATTTAGATCTGAAGAGTTCTATTGCATATTTTTCAGTGGTGAAGTCATCTAAATCACTGGCAAGAGTGAAATAGCCATTTTGGGGCTTCATATTATTATATTGGCATTAGGCCAAAGTGTGATCCACTTCTTCAGCATAGTTCCTTGAGGAAATTGCGCCCTTTTGCACGCAGAGTTGCAGTGTTGGTTTTGCATCAGTTTGGAGGAGAGATCTCCGATGAAAGGGCTCCTTTCCTTCACTGAGGTGATCTATGGATTGGCCAACCAATCCATGTCCTATTTCAGATATGATCCACTGTGCATCATATTCTTCAAAAAATTCTGAAGATTACTGCAAGATCTATGGTGTAGATCTCAAATCTATTCATTGTTATTCATCTTCTGCTGAAATCCCCAAGGGGAATGTATTAAAAAACTCTTTTACATAAAGGTCCCATTCTAATCTATGATTTTATATTCAAATATTTTGTAGATATAAAATATAATGAAACACTGTTTCAGCTTCCTGAATATTACACTGTCTATTTTATTGGGCATTTCGTTGTAGCATTTTGCTAGGTTTTAAGGCCTTTCTTCATGTATAAATCGGTGTTTCCTAATATAAAGCAATTGAATCATATTATGAACTTTTCATACTAATTTTCCATCATTATTTTAGTTAAACCCTTCAAAAAATCACGTTTTAGAAGCTTCAACACTTTCTGCATCATTTAAGCCATGGGAAATTAGGGTTTTTAAGCCTAGTTTGGGAAGGAGGAACTGTTTAACCTATCTAGAATTATTTTTTTGAGCTGAAATTCAGAGAATAGTTCCCTCATGACCTAGTAAAAAATAAAATCTCGCCATTTCCCTTCATTTTATGCATATTTCTAAATACACTCATTTTAGGTCCAAAATCATCACTTTTCCCCATCTTTTGGTGTATAAAACATTATATAAGTTTGTTGCTGCATATTTAACTGAAGGTAAAGTGTTTTGAAATCTTTATAAGGCATATTAATTTATCTCCACATTGGTAATAACTCATATTATTCCCAATAGTGTATCTGTTCCGATTTTGTAACATTACAGTGGTATCGGAGCAAGATCTTTGGCTCAGCCTGTGGCTTCAAGCCAAAGTGTTGTACAGCAAGGCCAGAATTCCGAAGAAGATGATTTTTAACTCATCATATTCCATATACATGAAGAGATTCTTCAAAGATTGTAGACAGACAAATGAGAAAGAGGAAGAAGATGAAACTCCTAGAGGGTTTCAAGGAGAAGAAAGTTGCAGTGAGACATACAAAAGGTTTCAAGAAGGAGAGGAAGACCCATGCACTTCATACCCTCACAAAGAAGATGAATTTTATATAAAAAAACAAGAGCATGGTTCCACCACTTCGAAGAATGACAGAAGAGGAGATCTCCCTGCTCCTTTTCCAAACCATGAAGGGTATTGAAGAAGATCTCAAGGAGATTGATAGGGTGGAGACTTGTGCTAGTGCTGGCACAACCTTGGAAGAGAAACCTTCAAGTTCAATAATGGAGGAAGACTACACAGTTGAAAAATAAGATCTTTCTTCTATATCTCACCGAGGTATGATTAAAAATCCATCTATTGTCATTTCAACACATTGTATGAAGAGATCTACATCCTTGCATGCTGTTGATTTAGAGCAATAGAGTTGCACTACAATGTATGAAATTAGTGAGGAAGAAGAGAGAAACCATTCCTCATTGGAGCATTCACATGGAAGCTTCATTCATGAATCAATAGAGGGTGGAATGATGGATGGTAGACATATTGAAGTGAGAAACCCTTTCTCCCTTCTAGATGACCCTTTCTCAATGAGCACACCCTTGCTCAAAGAGAAACATATACTTGTAGCAAATCCAAGGCCCCTTTGGTTTTGGAAGGCCATGCATTAGGAGAATACCTCATGGGAAGAATTCATTGGAGGTGCACTTCAGCACATCATGGAGTGCAAAGTTCTTCAACAGTTTGAGGAGGATCTTCCTTTCTCACAGGAGAAGATAGTAGATGGAGGACATCTTCGGATGGATAACATCTCTCATGACTGTGTTGGAAATTTCTCGATCCATGCACATCATGATGGGAGCTTTTTTCCTACCACCTATTTGGGTCCTCATAGGGTCAAATTGATCCTCGGGAAGATTGCATTTCAAGATCCCATGAAATGCAGGAATTTGATTTGGGATAATGGTAGCCCTCATGGGAGGAGTATCAAGATGAAGGGTGGAAGGAGACATCCACAAGTGGTTGAATGGATGTGGGTGGAGAGAAAGAAGCTGGAGAGCTGCTTGCAGATCTATGGCGCTGGGCAGCAGGAGGCTTCGCTGCGTTGGTTGCACTTGAAAGAGTTTGGTCATCACTCTCTTTCTAAGGGTATGTGGTAGAATACTTGCATCATGGGGCAACAAAGAGTATGGGAACATTGTGTTGGCATAAAATTCTTCATGTCAAATACCATGTTGTCACTACATGATTTGGATGATGGAAGTATGAGGAGGCAACATAAGATTTTGTTGCTTGGGATGTTCTTGAGAGAGCAAGGAAAGATTTTCTCTCACAATTTTCATGATGTTTCCGGAGTAGAAGATGGCACTATCATAGTGCAAAGGGGTTACTCCTTGGCCTTAGATGTTCAAGAAGGAATTTATTCATTGGAAGGACTTATCATATGTAGTAGCATTATGGGAGATGCCTTTGACATTGTGCATGTAAAATATTGGAGCTATGTGTTGATGGGAGACTATTTTCATAGGCCAACAACATTGTCACTTTGGAGATGGGATTTATTGATGGAGTATTCCCAGGATCAATTCTCATTCGATGCACTTAGTGAGCAAAGAGGAGGTGAAGAAGATGAAGTGGTAGATGGAGAAATCTAATAATGTGATGTGCTTTTATTGACTTGGGTTTCCAAGCATGAGGAGAAGGACTTTCCTACAGCACTTGGTTCATTCCCCTTCATGGGAGTGTGCCAAACTATTATTGAGGATTCATTCATGGATCCATGTATCTTCTTGCTTCCAACATATGGTGAGAGCTTTTTCTTGCATCCTCTTACCATCTTTTGGCAGTGCATTGCTCCACAAGAGGGCAAGTTATTCATTCAGTTCCATGATCTACATTGGGCCAATTTATATGATGGATACAACCATCTCTTATGTGGCCTTGGGAAAAGATTTTTTTCTTACATGTATGTTCATTTGATTCATATTATTAACCATGTAACATGAAATAATTTGCCATGTATTCTTCTAAAGCAGCAGCTTGCAAAATTGCACTGTGAATACTTGGGAAACTGTTGGTACTCTCTTGCATCACATAGAACCTTCAGTATTTCCTTCATGATTATGATATTCATGTTCTCAATTACTGATATTATTTTCATCTTGATGGGAGACATGATTTTGAGTGAGGCACATGGTTTGGATGTGTCCTTTTGGGGAGTAGGTTCCCACATTTTCTGCAGTACATGTTCTAATGGGAACATGGGAAGAGTTGTGGCCACCATGACCAAACAATTTTTTCTCTTGGAGGTGGGACATGTGTGTGATGGAATACCTTATGATGATACCCTTATGTTCATCACATATGGAACATTTTGGGCTAACTGGTTTTACAACATTGGAGGGAGGATATTTGCATATCTAATCTTCATGATGCCACTTGAGGGCAATATCCTTGCAGCCCAAGATCAGTTTGCACTCTACACTTATCTTAAGTGGAGAGGATAACAGAGTGGGGTAGGCTATCTTGTCTACCATGTGCAGATTTTCAGCCCACCTATTTTGCGGGAGCTCAAGGTGGAGGAACATTTTCAAGAGTTGCCATGTTTGGAGGTAACTCATTTTTTTTGGATAATTTCTTGGGGATGGAGGATCCACATGGGAATGTTGTTTCCAATACATTTCAGATCCCATGCCTCAAGGGAGCCTCTAGGCAGCACCCTATTTCCTTCTTGAGTACTCTACTTATTCATGATGATATCTATTCAGCTAATTTGCATGCTTAGGAGAGGCAATATGGAGACTCATTGTTGACACATCATCTCATTATTTGGAGGAGATCATCATATGTGGATGCTATAGTAGGAGGAGGTGATATCCTTTAGTTCTATCCTTGCAGTTGCTTGAGGAAAAGAAACATTTGGGAGGGGAGGACTGTAATGTTCCTAATTAGCCCAAGCTAATAGGAACATTTAATTTTTGTTTCATTTTCCATTTGTGAATAAATGACTAATGGAGGACTTGTAAAACTCCTTATATCAATGAATAAATCAATGTTCAATGTGAACAAAGCTATATATGAGCCAATTACATAAAATCCACTTGTGTGACAAACATGTTTGAGCTATTTGACTGGGTCAACCGGACCAAATCTACAACGTTTTCTAGGTTCAATGTATCTCCTAAAAGAGGCAGCGCAGTTCTAGAAGGAAGGCCACATCTGAAAAGGGTTAAGTGGTTCAAGGTGGTTTAGGGTTTTCACATATTCGTCTTATAAAAGGAATGAGAAGGCTCAAGCAAAAGGTTGTTGATGTTAATTCTATTTTTATATCTCTTGAGCAACTCAAACTGTCTTGGCTGTTTAGCTAGAGAGAGAGGAATTTCCTATTTAGGAATTCCTCTTCCTTCCTTGAGGGTCTCTTAGAGGAGATTGTGCTGCATTGACCCACTGTCTGGCATTTTGGCCAAGCTTCACCTTACATTACAGCACTAATCATGTTAAGGGTTGAGCTGTCTTGTGAGCTGCAGCAAGTGGAATCAGATTTATTCAGATCTGAAGAGTTCTATTGCATATTTTCAGTGGTGACGTCATCTAAGTCACTAGAAAGAGTTCAATAGTTGTTTTGGGGCTTCATATTCTCATCTTGACATAAATCCAAAGTGTTCTCCACTTCTTCAGTGCAGTCCCTTGAAGAAACTGCGTTCTTTTGCAGGCAGAGTTGTAGTGTGGGTTTTGCATCATTTTGGAGGAGAGATCTCCAGTGAAAAGGCTCCTTTCCTTCACTGAGGTGATCCATGGATTGGCGAACCAATCCATGTCCTATTTCAGATCTGATCTATTTTGCATCATATTATTTAGAAATTTCTGAATATTACTGCAGATCTATGGTGTAGATCTCAAATCTATTCATTGTTTTTCATCTTCTGCTGAGATCCCCAAGCTGAATGTATTAAAAATCTCTTTTGCATAAATATACCATTTTGATATGTGATTTTATATTTATATATATTTTTTATCTAAAATATAATGAAACACTGCTTCATCTTCCTGAATATTACCCTGTTTGGTTTATTGGGCATTTCCTTGTAGCATTTTTCTGGGTTTTGAGGCCTTTCTTCATGTATAAATATGTTTTTCCTAATATAAAGCCATTGAATCATATTCTGAACTTTTCATACTTACGTTCCATCATTATTTCATTCAAACCCTTCATAAAATCATGTTGTAGAAGCTTCAACACTTTTTGCATCATTTAAGCCACGGGAAATTAGGGTTTTTAAGCCTAGTTTTGGAAGGAGGAACTATTTAACCTATCTAGAATTATTTTTTTGAGATAAAATTCGGAGCATAGGTCCCTCATGACCTTATATAAAATAAAATCCTGCCATTTCCCTTAATTTTACGCAGATTTCTGAATACACTCATTTTAGGTCCAAAACCATCACTTTTCCCCATATTTTGATTATAAAACGTTGTATAAGGTTGTTGCTTCATATTTAAATGAAGGTTACATGTTTTGACATCTGTATAAGGCATATTTTTGTAGCTCCAAATTGGTAATAACTCAAATTATTCCCAATAGTGTAGCTGTTCCAATTTTGGAACATTAAATTGCCCTCTTGTCCTTCCTCCTCATCAAATTTTGAAAACACCTCATTATCAATGAGAGACCTTAGATCTTGGTATTATCTTGAAGGAGGAATCTCCATGACTTCCCTTTGAGAAGATATCTCTTCATGCAATGGGGACCTTTCCCTTAGCAAAGTATCACACAGATTTTTATCCCCCTCAACAGAAACATGAAGTGGAGTTGGCATAACAGATCTTTCTAGCTCATGCAATGGTTTTGCATGTTCATGCTTTTCTAGCTCAATCAAATATGCTTCAGTTTGTTTCACATCAAATATCTTCACTAATATCCTAGTGAATCTTGCATAAGTAGATATATTTGCATTCTTCAATGAGAAGGATTCAATTAACCACCAAGCATAAGCTTTACCTTTAAGATGAAGCACTGCTACTTTAAGGGATTATTTTTCTAAAACTTGACATAGATCAAAATATGAGTCTAGTTTATCTATCCATTCTTTGACTGTGCATGTGGTGGATCCATCAAAATTTGGTAGAAGAATCTACCTCTTCTTCTTCTATTGTACTTGTTGGATCTCCTTTCCTCCTTGAGCTGGAAGAACTCTTTGAAGCTCAAGTGCTCCTAGATTTTACAATATTTAGATTCATACTCCTGAAGATAATCACTCATAGTATCCTCCTTTGGTGCACCTTCTTCCTTCATTTCTCTTGCAATAAATCTGGGCATAGAATAATGTTGTAGATTTGATTGTGTAGCTAAGTGCTTGCACATATAATATGAAGAACTGGGGCTTTCTTCATGTAAAGATATTCTTGAGGGACCTTCATGTCTTGCCCGCTTCATTTCTTTGATTTCTCCTTTAAGCTCATATAGAGTTTGGAACAGAGTTTTTGAGAACTCTTTCCCTTTCATTCTTCCAGGTAAAGGGGTTGTACCCTTTTCTTCTGTGTCTTTAATGTAATCATACTTCTTTTGTATTCTTCTTAGATTCCCCTTCTCTCTGTCAGTAAGAGACTCTCCTTTTGTGGAAGGAATATTGGCTTCTTAATAAAGCACACTCTGTGCCAAGATGATGCTCCGATACCACTGTAGTATCCCAAAATGGGATAGTCAGCAATGCATGTTTGAAAAATGCATTTTCCATAATGGATGCTACAGAAATCCAAATCATCACTTGGATCCCTTAGATATGACAATCTAAGTCCTAAATCCAAGAGGATATTAGAAAAAAATCATTCTAGGTGAGGTAAACAGGTCTCCCACACCTGTTATGGCTTGAAAAATGCCCAAAGAAGGGACTGCAGCAACAAAAAATAATACTGCTCAAAAAATAACGCAGTTTAGCTTAACAGCAGTAGGAGGCCAATATGGAGGCTCAATAATGTCATATAAATCAGCAAATTAGAGTTATATTGAAGCCCATGAGTCTTAGAGAAGAAAATAGAAGACTTATATAGAAAGAAATCCTCAAAAAGAGGTGTTGCAACACATATATTGACTGTAAAGGCTTGAAAATGTTATTTTATAGAGTAAAATCTAGCAGTAGATTACAACTTAGATCTAGAGAAAAATAAAGCATGAACATTCAAATCTATGAAAAATCCATACACTATAATGTCTCTACTTTACATTCCCCTTAGGGATTTTAGAAAAGCATGAAGCACATGGAGTAGATCTGAGATTCTATGTAGCATATCTGCATATCTATTCGGAATTTCTGAAGTATATACAGGAGTATTCAAATCATATCTGAATATGACATGGAATATAACAGAAATCCATGGATCACCATAGTGAAGGGAAAATTCTGAACACAAGAGATCACTCCTCAAACTTTGCCAAAACACCCTGCAACTTTCCTCTTTGTAGATAACGTAGTACTGGAAGAGGCACTACACTGTAGGCTTGAAGAATAGTTCTGCCTGATGCCAAGATGTAGATCTGAAGCTCCAATGATCCAGAACACTCTTGCCAATGGGATAGAAGCCTTTACCACTGAAAAGGGGCAATAGATTGGCCTAGATCTGAGTAGATCTAGCCTCCACTTGTTGCAGCTTATAAAGAAAACCAAAACCTCAATAGGATCTGTGTTGTAGTTGGAAGTAAAATCTTGGCCTTAAGCCTGATAGTGGTCAAGAAATAGGAGACTCTTCCAAGAGCTACTCAAGGAAAGAGAAGGATTCCTAAATAGGAGATCCTTGTGCTAAACATCACTATTCTCTGCTAAACAACCAAGAGAATGAGAAATGTCTAAACAGACAAATTATTCAAAATAATATGTTCATCAACAACCCGTCTCTTGATGTCCTCCTCTTCCTTTTATAAGATAGAATTCTTTCCAAACCCTAAACCATCTCAATGATTTAGCTCTATTCGCATGTATAGCCTCCAACTAAAACTGCATTGTGCATCTAGGAGGTTCATTGCATTTGGAAAATGTTGTTGATTTGGTCTTGTTGACCCAGTAAAATGTCTCAATCCCTTTCACACATAAGGGTGTTTTATTAAGGCAGCCCAGATTTAGCCTTGTTCACATGGGGCATTGATTTATTTTGCTGTTTTAGGAGTTTTAATGTTCCCCCTTTATACATTTATCCATGAACAGAAAATTAAAGCAAAATTTAATATTCCAATTAGGCTAATTGGGAATATTACAACGCAGGACATCAATGCGCATGCCAAAGAAACTCGATGTCTTGATCACCTACCTGCAGATGCCGTTGAACCCAGCGGAGGCCCCCATCATAGGTGAACCTTTTGGATGCCTTCATGAAGTTAAGTTCGAAGATCATGATTTGGCCAACTTTGAGGCCTTCCGTGAGCTAGTACTCGAGGTATACCTTGATACAGTTCATGGCGCTAATGGGGTCAAAGTTGTACCCCAATGCTGGTACGTGGTTTGGTGGGGTCTGGGCTCCTAAACCTGCTCAGGATGCCCCACTTTGGACACTACAATGTAACGGACCGGCTCGCATGATAATTTCTCGTGCTAATTCATGATGGATTCCTGTGGATCCAAGATAGGATCCCCATTGATGCTGTGCTAGTGCATTGGATTACTGGTCTCCCCATGAGCGAATCGAACCCCTTGGAGCACGTGGGTAAGAAATATGAGGGGGAAACTGCTGAGTTCATGTGCCAAAAGTATCATGTGGACCGTAATACTCAGGGGTTTATCATAAAGACCATCAGTGACCGAGGTACATAGTTGGGAACCATGCTGTTAGCATGTAAAATGATGAGGAAGTGTCAGGTCACCTCCGTTCCAGCCTACATCATTCGGTTAGACAGCCAATGTGCGAAAGGGGTATGTTTTAACTGGGCACAGTATTTGTGCGATGAGTTTCTAACTAATGTTTGTTATTCCCAGGAGCAGGGACGCACCTTTTGTTACTCTTATTTGTTGTTTCTTATAGAATTGGTTGCCTGGGAAGCTCCTCCAGAGTCATTCCTCCTTGATATTACCCCAGACATGTGCGAAAGGGCTCGGTATGCACACTTATGGGATTGCACGGATCCACAATGACTCAAGGAAGACCAGGTGTTCTGGGTCCTCTTCCATAGTAGCATGGCCACAACTATTAATTCCCGACCACGGTTTTCCCCTGCCATGTACGAAAAATACAAGGGAATTGTCGCATTTCAGGTCACTCTGCACAATGTTCAAATCAAAGTGCACAAGGAGAAAGCCTGTACTTCTCTTCCTTACATGGTGATGGACGAAGAAATCGAAAATGTCATTGCGCTCTGGCCCCCTAACTAGAAAATTGGCTTTAAAACTAGTACGAAGGGCATTGGAAGCACCAACACATCCCAAATCAAACCCCCTATCGTTGTCCTGGATATCAGAGGTATGCTGAAGATTAGCAGATAATACACCGGTGTGAGCACCCAAAATAATTCGCAGCAAGAGAAGGACGTCGAGGCCAAGACCCAAACAGAATCACAGATCGATTTGGGTATAGAAGGTCTAGATGTAGGTGGACCTACCTCCCCCCATGACACAAAGCGCACCAGCGAGCCGATTAGAACGCCCTGCAAAAAGAAGCGATCTTAGCGAGTGGAACAGGACAAAACAGT
The DNA here is from genome assembly GCA_034641835.2 of Pinus albicaulis. Lineage (NCBI taxonomy): Eukaryota > Viridiplantae > Streptophyta > Pinopsida > Pinales > Pinaceae > Pinus > Pinus albicaulis. The sequence goes on from CM076569.1 coordinate 314,977,048, forward strand.
CACCTTGACTGACAGAGACCTCAAAAAAATCGTGGATGCAGTCACTGTGGTTGCAGAAGACAGATGGGCCACCTTATAAGAACATCAGCGGGCCATGGTCAACACAATTCAGGCTAAGCTGCGAGCGCTACAATTAAAGATATACACGTTACAAATTAGTGCGACCCCGGTATGCCCACCATCCGCCTCCAGTAGCACAACACTAGTTATAGATGACAACCACATATTTTCTTTCCCTGGCGTAGCTCTAGTGCTCAGTCCACCTGCTCTGTGACTTCAAGTCTAGGCCAGTACAAAAGTCCAGTTGAACTTAGCTCAGCTCCCCCATGAGGCCCTGTAGGATCTCCACACCCCTGTATTTTAGGAAATCCACCATCGAGACCAACAAGTGCACCAACAACTCGGTGTAGCTGCACAAACCATCCTTAAAAATAATGTTGAGGTATGCCTCACCATCGTGAAGCACAAAAAACTTAAAGACACCATTCACCGACTTTGCGTAGATGTTCCCACAGAGATCCCGGCATCAGCCACCCCTCAGGAAAAAGTAGAAATACTGGTCGCAGCACTCAAGGCCTCCCAAGATGAAATTCAGGTTGTCAAGACACGCATGGAACAACAGATCGCAGATCTGCAGGCTAAGTTACAACCCGAAACACCTCCGGAGGTCCAGGCCCAACAAACTGCACTGGTCACTACAACTACGAATTTCATGACATGGCATATCGCGTAGGGTCCCCAACTACTGGAGATCGCTATGAATTTATGGACTAAGGTCCAACATGATCTAATCTTGTAAGGGATAAACTAGGACCTCCGACAAAAAGAGGAAGAGTTTGAGACAATCGAAGCCACCTTGCCCATTCTGGTACCTACTTAGTGCTTGCAATGACCGCACACTAGCCAAGCACTCCAAGTGGATATTGATGACCTTCGGCAAAAGAAGAAGATCCTTGGCAAACAATTGAAGCCATGGGATGACGAAGCTCTCAAACTTTCACAGGATGCAGATGCTGCTATCAAGAAGCTAAACCAAACTTTGGAAAGTGTCACTGCCATGACTGAAGGACCGCTATCAAAAAATTTGGTTAACATTGCACAGAATTCATCTATCCAAATCAAAGGCGTGGTGCCTCTGTGAGCCGAGGCGATTAGAGTATTGCAAGTGCAGGTTGAAGCCCCACTGGCACAATGACTCGGGACGAGTCACAAGATTATGTTGGGGGAGTGTTGGAGTAGGGTCTCCCAAAGGCTATGAATTTTGTCTAGTTTTGTTAATTTTTTATTGTTTAAGTGTAATGCAATCGTTTTTGGGTGGGTCAAAGCCCCTAACACATTTTAAATGGGTCAAGTGTAGACCAAGAGTCCGCAAACCACGGTTTGGGGACCATTGGATGCGTAGGCTAAATCACTATAAATAGATTAACCTTTTTTGAGTCATAGGTAGGAATGAGTAGAGATTGATGCGAAGTATGAATTGTTAGATTTGTGGTAGGGTTTTTTGGGTTAGGACTCCTACTGGCTCTGTGCATGGAGATCCTCTGTCATGCTGTGTGCGGACCCTGCTGGCTGTGTGCACAGGTGGTAATTTGGGAATTTAAGAGAAATTTTGATAATGATATATATATGCGGAAGTATTGTGGATGTCTGATGTTATCTTGATCTGTTATGTTATGTTAATGTGACTTGAATATATGATTACATATCTTTTTGTAGCTGCAAACTGTGTATGTTCATGGTACATATGTCTGTGATCTATTGATTTGCTGCAATTATACTGTTCTATGATTATAACTGATAGTGCACACATCGATGCAACCTATTAAGTAGATTTGATAAGCTGTATTCTGGTTATTTATTGAAACCTCTGCGAGAATCCCATTGATACATAGATCTGATAGTTGCAGACTGGCTTGACTTACCTGCTCTCTCCCAGGGTGCAGAAACCTGGTTCCAGCACCCTCCCATACTGCTTTCGGTGAGACTTTGGCCTGCACAAGCAGGTCACTACCGAGAGGGCCAGTATTATAAGGGTTTTTTGGAAAACCTTAACCTCCAAACCTAGGTCAGGACCTCTCGAGCCAACAATACCGATCCAAAATAGATTGTGCATCCGGATGTGCTAGTGAATCCTTGCCTCCTACTTCTGACATACGAAGTTATATTGCCCATTATATGTCCTCTCTTTGAAAATCAGCCTCCATCCTGTGTGCTGAGACAATCTGGGGTGGATAGGTGTGTATGCCTTTGATTTTCTGATGTTTACCACTCCCCTTTTCTGTCCATTCCATCTCTAATGTTTCCCATTACGTGGTAACCTTCCCTAAGGTGATTAACCACTAGAAACCAAATATCACATTAGTGTCTGGAATATCAACCAAAAAGAAGTGGTCTATCAATGTGTTGGTTCCCATAGTGATGGTTAATGCTGGGACATATTTGGCACATTGCATGGTTCTAGCTCCTGGAGCCAAAACCAAGAAACCTTCAAAATATTCTATGTGAATGCCCCTCCTCTGCACCAACTATGTGTCAATAAAGTTATGGGTAGCCCCACTATTTACCAATACTGATACTCTTTGTCCCATAATAGTACCTCTAACCCTTAATTTTAGATACTTGGGAACTCCCCGCAAAAGCTGCAAGAGTCCCTCCCATTGGAGAAAATGCTCCCACTACATCTCCTTTGGGTGGTGCACCTCCTCCTGCTGCTACAACACTAGTCTCCTTCTCTTCATCAGAAAATATCCCAATACAATGTTCCTTCCCTGCAACACATTGGTGGTTTGGTACCCATGGCTATTGACAAGTGAAAAATATTTTCTTCTTCATTAGATCTCTCCGGGAATTATCATCAAGAGATTTATTCTAATGATCCTCCTTTGTTTGAGAGGAGATATTTTGCTAAAAAGGGGCTTTTGCCGTGGGTAAAGCATGTTGTAGGTCTCTAGCCATCTCCATAGCTTTTTTTATCACTCATAAAAAAGAGAAACATCATTTTACATAGTACTAGAGGTACATGTGTCAAAGGTATGGTTATAGAACTCATTTTTCATTACTTGGTTAAGGAAGATTTTAATTTTTTCTTAATATCTTATCGTAATGTCCAAACTCACCCCCATTCAAGTCTTTTCATGTCACATCAGTCATTATTTCCTGACATTTTTAATTTCCCAAGATTACAACTCTGAAAAGGTCATTTTAGCCAAGAATCCCTACTTTCTTAGCAAATTACACAGAAAAGACACACTTTTCGCTACGAAAATGCTAATACTTTCATAGCGAAACTTCCCATAAATACACTAAGAATGGTACGAAAGGAGGGATTCATGTCTGTCTTGTCAAAACAGGTGCTAGATGTCAGTAAATGATTGAAAGGGATAGGGTAGATTCCATTTGATTCTGGTAGGGTTAAATCAAGGTACAATGGTCATGGTTGAAGTCATAATTACCATTTTAAGCATGTATGAGCCATCATTATGCCATGAATTATCATCCAACTTTAAAATATTTCCCAATCAGGTCTTTTTTCATTCTCCACTCCTTCTTTACATTTTATTGAGCTCTGGAGAGTTATTTCACTAAGCCCAAGCTATGGCTGGTATTTTAAAAAAAAACAGGTATCACTGATCAAGTGAGGCAGAGAAGACATAAAAGTACCATGGCTGCAAAGAGGAAGACCAACAATGGTGGCCACTATCTAAGATATGAGCCATCAGACATGAACATGATAAATTGAGACCCAACAACTTCATAAGTTTTCAGAAGAACATAGTGTTTTTAGTTTTGCAAAGATTTCAAGGATGACATGTACAGGTTTCTAAAGAGTTTGCCCTAAATTTCAATGGGACAACTGCAAAAGTGGGAATTTCGAACCTCACTATAACTCTAGATACCATTGCAACAATAACAGGAATTCCAAGAGGAGAAGCAGGATGGTTCAAAGGTTTCAAATTCAACTTGCAGGAATGTAAATAATTTATCCAGCCAGAACATATTGAGGTTGACCTTAGATATTCCATTCCAAGGAGCTACATGAAAGATAATTTCTCAAAGCTACTACTTATCATTCAGAAATACTTTATTCTGAAGGGAGGTATCATAAGTTCTATTCTTACCACTTCAATATTCTACTACATTTTTTTGGTAAGAAATCTCTTGATCTACCTTTTTAATTATACAGAAGTTTAGAAAAAATGGCAGATAAAGTTCAAGCTAAATCTGAAGGAAGTGAAACCTTAATTTTTCACCATGGTTTAATAAATTTGTTGGTTTTATATGAGTTAAAAATACTAGGAAAAGACTGGTCCTCTTTTCTATTTGTCAGTGGTTTTTAAGTGGATGCCATCACCCCTAAAAGAACTCCTAAACCTAGAGGTATAACATCACCTTCAGTGGCATAGCAAAGTGAACTAGTAATCATGGAAACAGAGAAATTGGATAAACTTGATACATCTGTTGTTTTACCTGCAAAACATAAGTCAACTATGAGAAAACCTACAAAAAAAGAGCCAAATTTATGTAAACATGGCATCAAAAGGATTACAAGAAGCCAAATAGTGGCTAAGGGAAATTTATAAGACATTCTACATGTTATTGATATTGAAGATACTCCCATAGTCCAAACTAAAGATATAGATGAGGGAGGAAAGAAGCTCAAGAAAGCCAAATCAAAAAAGAAGTTAGAGTTTGAAGGTGAGGATGCAGGTTTTATGTTTCAAGCTAGGAAAGCCATGAAAAGATATGCTATAAAACTCTTGGAAATTATTAAAGAAGTTCAGAGGGTTACTGACATTATCCAGCCACCACTAAGTATCATTGACCTATCATCACCTGCAAAAGAAGATCTAGTCATCAAGAAAAATAAAGGAAAGGATAAAATTATTAGAAAAATAGAGTTTGAGGTCCTTGAGGAATATTTGAAGTTAGAAAATTATGAAATATAAGTATTGAATATAGAGGCAAGGAAACATAATGTCCAAAAAGTGCAGTTTGAGAAAATGAAAGAGATTTGGGAAGAGCATGTTGATAGTATATCAAATACCTTAGATGATACACAACAATTAATTAAATGGACTATGCCATTGAGGAAAGAGGTGAATCATGTTAGAATAATGAACCTGCACTTGAAATATAGCAAAAAAAAACTGAAGGACCAAGTTAAAGACCTCCAAAGGCAGTTAGAATTGATACATGAGGAGCTAGAGAAGAAGGGTTTAAAGATGATTGTAGTTGAGGAACCCATAGCTCAACTCATCATTAATGAAGAGGAAACACTTAAAGGCTCTTAAGTTGAGTTTGTTTACGTTTTGAAGGTTAATGGAATTTTGAAAACCAAGTTTATATAGCTGGAAGGTACCTTTTTGAAAGAAGGTCAAAATATGGAAATTACACAGTTTTCCATAGTTTCGTAGCATTTCCTAAGCTTGAAGCCAAGAAAACGCTACAAAAATTTATGTAGTTGTATTTTTTCCTTTAAAACCACTTTTTGTAGATTTTAAGAAGGAATAATTGTGATGATGAAGTTTCATGTTATGATGGACACCATGCAAGAGCAAAGAAGCATAAGTTTTGTGTGAAGAAGTCATTTTTTGGACGCTACGAAATTGCCCTATTTTCGTAGCGAGCTATCTTTGAAGGTTCCTGAGTAGTTTAAGAGAATTTTTGGACAGTTGGATACATAAAATAGGTCAAGGGACCTTGCCAGCAATAATCTATGTCTTGAAGACCATGAAATGGAGACAACTCATTAGTTGAAGCATTCGTTGAAGATAGGGTCCTATTTTACTGAAAAATAGGATTTGTTTTCCATATGTTGAGGAGGATATTTAAGATGTCAAGTAGTGAAGAGATATGACATAGCCCATTCGAAAATGTGAAGCATTAGTTGTCAAATATGTAACTTTTTTAAGAGATAAGGTAGTTTGATGTAATAAATAGGAGTTTGAGTCCTATTAGGAAAAGGATTGTTTTAGAGTGTAGCTGTTAGTTTCTCATTAAATCACATGTTTTCCTGTTATGCAAGGTGTCATAGGAAGAGTTTGATTAATCTAGCCAAGAGGCAAATCATCTCTGATGTAATAAGGTCTATTAAAGGGCAGATGATCAAAATTGTAAAGGTTGGATATTTTTTTCACTACTGCAGCTTTTTGTAATTTGACTGATATCAGTAATACAAAGGACTTTTTCTTGACAGTCATGAGATTCTCCTGGAGTTTTTAATGATTTTCTGATCTATATTTTTATGTGTACTACTTGCAGTGAATTTCATCTTTATTACTTAGAATTAATATGTGTATGCTCTGAATTCCTTTATCGATGAAATGGTTGTGTTGCTCTATGTTCTATGTGTGATTTAACTTTGTTAAAAAATCTTACCTGCCTCAGCTTCCATGTCAAGAGACCTTACCATTGAGCCTACTGATTTTTTGACTCCATAAGTCTAATGGTTTCAAACCTGTACTCTTTTCAACCTACATACATCACAATCAAGTTATTTTTCAAATAGAGTTAGCCATCTAGTTTCATCATTATCTAATATCATACACCTCTTTGAGAGAGCCCTCTCAGACTAAAGAGGCTAAGTTTCAGTCACAAGCTGGTTTGAAGAAATTACATAGAGTTGTCTGATTAGTAGCCAATAAAGTGAAAATTTTTGATAACAACTTCTTTGAGCTTATTTGGTCTAGTAGATTTCACCAACCCATGTAATGGTTCAACCATTCCATCAATGAACATGCATACTCTCTGGATCACAGTAAGGTCAGATACCATAACTGAAAGCTTTAGAAACTTAGAGATATAAGTCTTTATATATCCTATTTTCTTAAGTTTGGTTAGCCCCACAAAATGTGCTTCTAGATTCCTGGGATCAAATATCTCCACCAACCTCTGGGTGAAGTCTGAATAAGAAGTGATACTAGCATGCCCAATTCTATATAGGCCATGAAACCACCACTCATGTGCTTCATCTTCTAGGTGCAGCGTTGCTATTTTAATAGCCTCCATTTCTGAAATTCTATTGAGTTGGAAGTAGGTATCTAACCTTTCTACCCAAGCCTTAGTTGCGCACTTGGGTGATCCATCATAAGAGGGAAAAAATAATCTTCCCAAGATGTGTTGTGGATCTTGGTTCTGCATGTACCCTCCACTTTTATGGTGATTGAAGGATATCCTACCATCCTTGATCTAACAGAACTACTAAAAGTCTAAATGCTCCTTGAACCTCTGGGATTGAGATTCATATTCCACAAAATAGTCACCAAGGGTTTCTTCCCTCAATGGTCCTCCCTCCTCACCTTCCAATGATAGGAATTTGGGCATTATGGAGCGTTGTGAAGAAGGTTGTGCTACTGATTTCTCCCAACATAAATGTGAAGTGAAGGATCTTTCCCCATGGTGAAAACCTCTAGGAGATTCCTTCTTTCTTTCTAATCTCATCTCCTTGATATATTTTGCAATGTTATACATTTTCTGAACAATAATTTTTGGGATTTCTTTCTCCTCCATTGCTATATATGTATTGCCCCACAAGATGAGCCAAGTTTAGAGCTCTGATACCACTGTAATATTCCAAATTAGGAAGGACAACAATATTGAACACTAAATTGAAATGTACAGAAAATAATGATGCAAAACACATTATAAAATCATATATCCATTAGATTATGTATTATAACAGCAAAATATACAATGTGTTGAGGAACAAATCCCTAAAAATAGGCAAACAAGCCTCCAAAGCCCAGAAATAATAGAATCCCAAAGGATGCTGTAATACAGTAATGCTGGAATACATGATAGCGTAGTCCCAGTAAGGGTTATTGCTATAGGAAAATGGAAAAAAATGGATCTATTGATATACTACCCAAAAGGAGTTGAAAATGGAGAACTAGTCTCTCAAACACAATCCCAAGGTAACCCGGCAAGGGTTTCTTGAAAAACACAAGATGCAAATAGTATAGACTGCAACTCTGTGGCTGAATCATGTTGTATCACTGAAGGTCCACTAAAATATGGTTGAAATGACAAAGATATGGATTTAACTTCTCCTCCCTGGATTTCTAGGTGAAAGGTTGCTCCTTTCACTAGGAAACTAGCTCATAATCAGGGTTTTACAACCCTCCACTACAACACCCTACAAAATAAAGCAGTTTCTCAAGGAGACTGTACTGTGGATGAAGCTGACTACTTGGCCCAAAGCTGGATGGTGGAAATGAAGCTCATAATAACCCTCCTAGATGGCCTTCTCAAGTTCTCCAAGATAGATTATGGGATTTCTGCCTAGAAATGCCCTTGTACTAAACAATACAACAAACTTAGCTAAATAGTTGAAGCATGCAAGAAGTCATAAGACTCAAACATAAAAAATATTCTGAATGCCTTTCATGGCTGCTATCCCTTCCCTTATATCCTTTGTGAGCTTCCCAACCCTTGGCCCCACTCATTTATGAGGTTACTTCCATGCAAAGACTCCTCCTCCAAAACTTTGTTGTCCCCACTAGCTCCACTCTATTCTTCGGCAGCGCTATTGATTTGTTCAATCTTCACCCATTCTACATGCATTTCCCCCTTTCACACCGAAGGTGGCTTTATTTTGACTATATAAACAAATCCACATCCATATTGGAAGTGTTTAATTCATACTAAAGAGATTTAATGGTCTCCCTACCCCACTTATTCATCTAGACTATGAATAGAAGCAACATATAGTATTCCAACTAGCTAAAAGCTAATTGGGAATATTACAATATAACATATGTTACTGAAAATTATAAAGTTCTTAACTATTGCAGGTTTTTCATGTCACATCTCATAGGGTTTTTTTTCATTGTTTGATATAAAATGAGCTTTAATGAGGATAACTACTATTGAATGAATATATTATACCAAAAACCTCTAGCGAACATTCTGTTTGGTCATCATGGATCCGGATAATATTGCACCAATTGTTTGATATTTTTTCTACAACAATTTTTTGGGGATTTTATACTATTGCAAATCGCCTTTTGATGCTATTCTTCTTGAAAAATTAATTAAATTATTTTTCATTGAACTCACCTCTATTACTTGACCTTATGCTTTTTATTTTTCAGTCAGTTTCATTCTCATCCATAGCTTTTTACTCTTTAAACTTCTCAAAATATTAGGATTTCTCTCTAAGGAAGGCAACCCACACCATCCTGCTAAAATCATTAATTATTAGCACAATGTATAGCTTACCCATGGGTTTTTGTGTTCTAGATGGTCCAAACAAATTCACGTGCACCAACTGCAATGGATTTGATGACGAGTTATCCTTTTCCTTGAATGGAACTCGAGTTTTCTTTCCGAGATAGAAAGATTTATAAATTGTATTTTCTGGTTTTGACAACCTATGAAAATCCTTGATAGCGTTATTCTTTCTCATCTTGACCATCTGATCAAAATTCAAATGCTCAAGTATTTTATGCCACATCCAACTTTCATTAATCTTTGATAAGAAACACCTCTTTGTCTTCTCTTTGAGCACATAAACATTATTATCTGTTCTCACAAGTTTGGCAACTATCTCACATGTTCCTGTAGACTTGATTTTACAATTTTTGGCTTTAAAAATCATATCATATCATTGATCACACATCTAAGATACACTAAGCAGGTTATTCTTCAACTTATCAACATATAAAACATTCTTGGATTTACCTTTTCCATTCGATAGACAGACCACACCTTTTGTAATTATTTTCCTGGAGCATTGTTGTCAAAATTCACATTACCTTTATCAACTTCCTTCCATGTCAAAAACTTGCTTATGTCTCTAGACATGTGCCTAGAACAACCTTTTTCCACATACCAATGGCTCCCTTCATTTTGATCATACAAAGCAACATCACATTGCTCTGAATTATCCTTTTATTTCCATACTTTGGGATTTTATTCAATCTGCTCAATAACTAACTTTGTCTTCTTCTCCTTAAGTCTAAAATTGAATTTTATATTGATCTGAACTTAAAAAAAAACACAATAGAATACGGATATAACCATAAATACATAGATGCAGCAAAAATAACACTTCATTTCATTAATATCAAGGAATTGAAATATGCTTACATACACAATGGAAACAAACTAGCTTAGGTGATGGTATCTTATCTCTGAGAAGAGATGTGGTAGCTACATGCCTCTAAACTGTGTTACAATGAGGCGCAAGGGAAATTTTATTCTTTATCAACAAGGGAAAACCATAAAAAACCAAAAACCTAACTCCGAGAGATGGAACGTTAAGAGTTTGTGGGCCCCATTGGGTTTAGTTGGTCATTATCTCCATTTGGCGTGTACATTACCTCATTGGAAATATATATCTGAGTACTAGAGGGTTTTATATAAGCCCCTTCCAATGGCCTTGGGCTTGACAAGGACCTCAAAAAAACATCATTTAGGGGGTCAAAACTTTTCTAGAAGTTCAGGACCCAAAAAACTAATAAAAATAGTAAATGTAGCTATAAACAAAGAAACTGATGAAACCGAATGGAGCTCTAGGTGTAATAGGTGAGTGGTCACCAATATCCACTTGGATCAGTCCTCCCTCCTTAGGAAGAAATGGTCCCCATTGCATGTAGAGCCTCCATGAGGTGAGGAAACATTTTTTTGGACCCTTAGTTAAACTAAGAGGGGGGGGGGGGGGTGAGTACGTTTAATACATTTATGGACTTGTAAAAATTTCTTTTAAACTTATTTACACCTTCATTTAATAATAAACTTAATGTGTAATGAAACAAAAATCTTAATATTTGAGTGGCAAGTATTAAGTATATTAAATACAGAACATCAACACAGAATCATCATGCATATAGAAAACAAATATAAGTGGAAATCCATAAGGGATAAAACCATATCTTATTATTGTTGTGATGAAAAGGTAAGCTCCAACTCCTTCTCACCATCGATTTTCTGTAGGCTCCAAAATACAGGAGGCTACTACCTCAAATTACGCAAGCTACTACTTACAAGGAAGCTCGAACTCCCATCTATCTTCTACAGGCTACAACCCATAGGAGGCTCCTACCTCAACTAGCTACAACTAGACATATATAAAGCTACAAATTGATATGGGAGCACCAACTTCCTCACACCACCTTAAAATCATATGTTTATTTACCTGGATATCAACTCAGTTTTTCTCCTTCTTAACTGTTGTCCTTCGAGCCTTCAAATCTTCTTTATATTATCTCTCGATCTTCACAGCTTCTCTAGCTTCTTTGTCTTATTCTTCCACTCTCTAACCTCTCTATGCATATAAAAATAACATAATTTATAGAGTTTAATTCATGGCTATTTGTATTCTATAGGGAATATGAAGTCAATAGGCATGATTCTTGCCTTCCACCCATTCATTTCCTCACTAAGCATATTCAGGATGTTACAACACTATATACACTCATTTCAGTATTAAATTGGATTTTTTCTTTGCCTACGGAGACTTGCCTTTGCATCACAATCAATATGAAATAATTAATACATTTACAGTTACAATAAAAATATTCCAATTCAGCCCTTTCAGCTTCTTACCTTTCCTATGAATTTGTCCTCTTTTGCTTGTTGTTACTTTGTCTTTTATGTTTCTAAAATTATGTTTCAACTGTGCTGCATAACTACCCTTTTTACCTGACTTGACCCATGCTATTGCATGGTTCTGCACAAGCTCAGGGTCCTTTTTCTTACCTAAGTCTTTCTTTGTTGTGTTCAGAATTTTATTTTAACACACAGTTGCAACTGCATAACACTGTTCATCTTGGCCAAATCATTTTAACCAAAACCACTGCAAAATATTAGAGTATGCTGCAAAAAATGAATTTTAAAACTCCACACAAATTTTCCATTTATACGCAATAGGGCTCAACCTTGGAAGGTCGCAACATACATACACACACGAATCAAAAAATGAAATCTCTTAACATACACAGACAATATTAAATTCCAAACCAATGCGTAAACGCCAAACCAACACAAATACGCGGGATTTTCTTACCGAAGGGTCCCACACTGTTCTGACCAATCGAGGCCAATCATGCTTTGAAAACTTCACAATGTAACATTAAGAGTTAAACTCTATTTCTTACGTGATGTGATGTTGCACAGAGTCGACACGTGTCCCTGGACTTCACATCGCAAAAATTTAAACTTCCAGGCTTTCGGTCACCTTAATGCTATCCCCTAAATGTTGCGATGTGCGATATTGCTTCTAGGCCACTGGAATCTTCGTCGTTGGATTTTCCTGGATCTAACGGTCCATGCAATGTCCCCACTGATTCGCTTCAGATCGAAAAACTTTAAAATTCCATTTTGGTCACCTTAATGCTATCCCATAAACATTGTGATGTGAGATATCGCTTCTAGGCTGCTACAATCTTCACCATTGGATTGTCCTTGATCTGACGGTCCACGCAATGTCCCCACTAATTCACTTCGCGTCGCAAACTAATAATTTTAACTTGCGAAAGTTCTTAACTGATACTCCTGTTTTCTGCGATGTGCGAAAATGCTTTGGTAAAGATGTACTTCATCACCGTAGATCGGTGTTGGATATACGGTCCCCATCCAGTTTGGAAATCTAATTGGTTCCATTCTACATTAACACAATATACAAGTCCTATGGCCTCGCTTGTGCCTGCAAATCTGATTAGTCCTCTTGATGTGTGATAAAATAAAAATGCTCAGTTTCAACAGAGATTTAAAACAACTGATTCAAAACAGGGAACCCGATCAAAGCAACAACACTCAGATTTTGTTTGGAAATGAAGTACTGTTCTAAAACACAGATCCCAATGAAACACAAAACACTTGGAGTTAAATTTGAAATGGAAAACTTAGAGCCAAGCCCTCAGATGTTTGGTTTTTACATTTACTTCTACTTTTCTATTCTCTACTTCTGCTTCGCTGCTGCTCTTGATAATCTCTCATGAGCTTGTTCTTCTGGTTATTCATATAACCAGTACACTGTCTCGAGCCTTCATTTTCTGCCTTTCATACCTCTACTTCTTTACTTCTTTGATGCATTTGTTGCCTCTTTATGCATTGTTGCCTGATATGCTCCTTTGTCTTATTGGTGCTTCTAGTGCTCCTCCTTTATGCTCCTTTGCCATCAAGGGAAATATTTCCAACAATCTCTCCCTTTGGCATTGATGGCAACACATCCACCAATACTCCAATACTACCTCTAGGACTTCCTCCCTCTTTCATTCTGAGAAATGTCTTTCTTCCTCTACTTGATTTTCCTCCCCCTTTGTCATCAATGGAAAAGTGTTGCAAATTTCCCAATGTAATATCTATCTTTGCACTATTTCTCTCTGAGTTGTGTTTAGGCCTTGTTCTTCTGACTTTATACCTTGTTTCTCCAGAATGGTGTACCAGAGTTGTTGGGAGAACAATTTGAAAATTATTGAGATTGCATGGAAGGTTTGTCACCATAGAATTTTCTATACTTATGTCCCTTCCTACTTGATAGAGGTGATATGTGTTGAACTTTTGATGTACTTCTGTCATGATACTCCGATCTTGAGGACCTGTACCATACCACTGCTCCATATCTCTTGCTTTTCTGTGACAACTTTTATGGGCTGCTCTCCCCTTGGAATGATGCTTTCTTTCTGATACTGACTTATCTACTGCACTATTTTTGTTCCTCATATGGCAGCCTTTGTTGGTGTATCATCATTTTTTTTTAATTCTTTTTATTTATTTCTTTCTTTCTTTCTTTCTTTTTTCTGATCGTATCAGAGAGTATCATCTGTAGACACTACCCCTAGTTTGTCTCTTAGACATTTAAAAGGTTCTCTAGCGAGAGTTTTTGTGAATATGTCTGTTGTTTGTTCCTTTGTTGGTACATACTCCATCTTTATTGTTTTATCTACTACTTTTTCTCTGAGGAAGTGGTACTTTATTGGGATTGGCGGTTTATGAATGAAGTACTTGATTTTTTGATATAAGTATTGCACTTGTATTGTCACATTTTATAGAAATGGGTTCATTGATGCTTACCTTCATCTCTTGGAGAGTTTTTTGAATCCACAGTACTTGTGTGCAACAAGCTGCTGCTGCTATGTATTCCGCTTCTGCTGTAGATAGAGAGACAAATGTTTTCTTCTTTCTTAACCATGCCACCAGACTTTCTCCCAAATAAAATGCACCTCCACTTGTGATTTTCTTGTCATCGACACATCTAGCCCAATCTACATCTATATATGTTGTCAATGTGAATTCTTTGCCTTTCGGATACCAGAGGCCATAATGTGCAATTCCTTGCAAATATCTAAACATATCTTGATTGCTAGCAAGTAATTTTGTTTTAGTGCTGCTTGATATCTTGCCACAAGTCCTACTGCCAACATAATGTCTGGTCTAGAAGTAGTTAGGTATAGTAGACTTCCTATCATAGATCTGTAAATTCTTTGATCTACATCTGCAGATTCATCATCAACACATAGTTTCCATCTAGTGATCATGGGAGTTGACATAGGTTTGTGGTCTTCCATTTGGAACCTTTTCAACATGTCTCTTAAGTATTTTTCTTGTGAAATGAACATTCCTATGTTATTTTGTAGAATTTGAAGTCCTAAGTAGAAGGTAAGATCTCCAATCATAGACATCTCAAATTATAACTTCATCTCTTCTACAAATCCTTTTGCTAACTCATCTTTGTTGCTACCAAAAATGATGTCATATACATATACTACAACAATTAAGAGTTAATTTCCATCATCCTTTATGTACAGATTGTTTTCTACTCCACCTTTCTTGAAATCTTGTTTTCGTAAGTATTTGTCTAGCTTAGAATACCATGCACGTGGAGCATGTTTGAGACCATGTAAGGATTTATCTAATATGCACACATAGTTGTCTTTATCTGTTAAGAAAAATCCTTTAGGTTGTTCCATGTAGACTTCTTCCTCTAGATCTCCATTCAAGAAGGCAGACTTCACATCCATTTGATATACCTTGAAATCATGATAGCAAGAAAAAGCCAAAAACAACCTAATTTCTTCCATTCTTACTACAGGGGAAAATTTTTCATCATAATCAAGACCTTCAATTTGAGAGTATCCCTTGCATAGAAGTATGGCTTTATTTATGATTACCTGGCCTTTCTAATTCATCTTATTCTTGAATATCCACTTTGTGCCAATGACACTTTTCTCAGTGGGTCTTGGCATTAACTCCCAGGTCTTGTTCTTCTCAATTTGGTCTAGTTCTTCATTCATAGAATTTACCCAATTTTTGTCTTTGTTGGCTTCATCGAAATTATTTGGTTCTATCTATGACAACATGGCTATGTACACTTTCTCAGCCTGTTCAACTTGTTGTCTTCTAGTTTGGACCCCTGCGTTCTTGCCTCCAATGATTTGATCTTCTGGATGGTTCTTCTGAGTGTGTCGCGAGGGTCCTTTTGAGTTTAATTTGGTATATTTTGTTGTCTTAATTTGTTCTTCATTTTCTTGATTCTCATATTCATGATCATCTGGAGGATTGGCGCAGCTTGTGCTTCTGGTTCTGTTTGGCAGATCTTCATAGAGTCTCTCATCAACACTTTCCACAATTTTATGCAGTCTTTTGTTGTAGCACCTATATCCCTTACTCTTGGATGCATATCCCAAAAATATTCCTTCATAAGCTCTTGCATCATACTTCCCCAATTTTTCATCCTTATTCTTTATGAATCATTTGCTGCCAAAGACTCTAAAGTGCTTGATTTATGCTAGTTTTCCATGCCACAATTCATATGGAGTCTTGTCACAATTTGGTCTAAGATGATCTTTGTTAAGAATATGAACAGTTGTGTGCACTGCTTCTGCCCAGTAGGTTTGAGGAATGTTACTTTCTTGCATCATGGCCCTAGAAATTTGTTGTAATAACCTATTTTTCCTCTCTGCCACTCCATTTTGTTGAGGTGTACCTGCAATTGTGAACTATTTCTTTATCCCACATTCATTGCGCATTCCTGAAAAATTATCGTCAGTGAATTCACCTCCTCTGTCTGATCTAATGAATTTTATCTTACATCCAGTTTGATTTTCTTCCAGTGCTTTGAATATCTTGAATTTCTCAAACGCTTCAGATTTATATTTGAGGAATGCCACCCATGTCAATATGGAAAAATCATCTATTATCAGCATGAAATATGATTCTCCACCTGGTGCATTATTTCTTGAAGGTCCGCACAGGTCCATGTGTATAAGTTGAAGAGGCTTACTTGTATATAGTTGGTCTTTAGCTTTGAATGATGTGTGAGTTTGTTTACACAGTTGGTGGGACTTACATATGGTATTTGGAGGCTTCTTTCTTAAAGGAAAATCTCTGACAGATTTCTTCTTACTCAACTTGATGATGTGGTCAAGGTTTATATGTCCCAATATTCTATTTCATATCCAAGATTCGTCAAGTTTTTTGATGTGGAATGCTTCATTCTCTTCTTCTACTATATAGAGATTACTCTCTATTCGAACACCTTTTATCAAGGTATTTCCTATGGTGATAGAACTTACTTCACAATCTTGGGCTCTTAAAAGGACCTCACAACCTTTATCACACATTTGAATGACACTTAGTAGATTGGCTTTTAGACCATCCACAAATAGTACATCTCGAACCTCTCCTCTTCCATTATTCAGGCTAACTGAGCCTTTTCCCTTTATTTTCCCTACTCGATCATTGCTGAATGTTACATTTCCAAATTTCTTTTCATCAAAGGTTGTAAAATTTCTTCGGTCTCCAGTCATATGTTTTGAGCACCCACTGTCCACATACCATTGGATTTTCTGATCTTGAGCTATTAGAATCAAATCACACTTATTTATTTTCCTTTTCCATTGCATGTAGCTGTTTGTTTGGTAAATTTCCTAAGGAGATGGACCCCAGTATTTTAGAGGACATTCATGAGACTTGTGACAAATTTTATGGCAGAAAAAACATTTGATTGTATTTCTGAATGGATTATGTATACGAGTGAATCCACCATTGTTCTTAATTCCCCTTGAGTTTCTATACACCAGACTCTGTATGTACGTTCTGCACTCCATGGATTTATGACCAAACCCTTTACAATAAAAACAATACCCATGGAAGTAGTATCTATCTTTAGTAGTGAGAGTTGTTTGAGGTAATCTTTTTGTTTGTTACATATTTTTCTGGTTGGACAATATTTGCTTTATCTTACAGTATTCCGCAATATGTCTAGGTTTGTGGTAGACAAAGCAAGTGATACTTCTCACAGGAGGAAGGAACCTCCTTTGACATCTTGAAAATTGGTTCAATTCATCCTTAGGAGTGCATGAGTCTTTTGCAGTTGATTATTTCTTCATTTCTTTCTTTGTCACTTGAGGTTGCTGCTTGTTTCTAATTGTTTTGTTATATATCATGGTCTTGCTAGTTTCTAATTCTATGGATTCCCTTTTTTCTACTTTATTATCCTTTACAGATTTTACAAAAATGATATTCTTATTATCCACTACCTTGGATTTTCTTGTTTCGCCTTCATATCCTATCCCAACCTTTATATGCGGAGATCTTTGAGCATTAAGAATTTGTCCAAATGAACAGAGCTTTTCATTTGAGAAATATTCATAGTTAGTTCAATTTGGACCTTTTCTAATTTCTTCCTTAGGCTTACCACTTCCTCTTCCAGCTTTGCTGCTCCTGATTTTTCTCATTTATTTCTCTTTTCAGAATATCCTCTATTTTCCTTGATTCTTCTAGTTCAATATTCAATTTAATAAGATATTTTGAGTCTGGTTCTGTCTTTGCATATTTTAGAAGAATGTATTTATGTTTCTTACTCTTAATTTTATGTCTTCTTATTCCCTCCAAGGAACGAATTAGCTCCCCCTCAAGATCTACCTCACCTTCATCTTCAAATTTCAAGAGATCTTCCTCAAGCTCTTCCTTGGTCATCAAAATAAATTCTGATGTTCCTTCTTCATTAAGGGATTCATCTGAACTCTTAGATGCACTGCTTTATTGTTGAACATAGAATGATCTTCGATTAAATCTATCCCCTTACGACGTATTGCTAAAATTGGTTTTCTCTTTCCCTCTTGACCGATTCTCCATTTTCTTGTGAGGACATTTATATGCATGGTGCCCCACTCTTCCACTGTTAAAGAACGTAAATGGAAGTTTACCTTTATACTTACCTATGCCTTTCTCCAATCTTCTGAAAAAATTGGTCTCTTCTTCATCAGAGTAGGAGCATGTACCTTCCTTCTCTTCTCTACACATATCATCCTTAAAGGCTGCCTCCCTCACATTTTACTTCCCTTTTTGAAAGTTTCATCTCATAGGCCATCAAGTTTCCAAGCAATTGGTTCATGGTCAATATTTCCCAGTTTGATGTTTCTTCTGTGGCAGAACCCTTAGGGTTAAACCTCGATGGTAAAGATCTCAATATATTTTGTACAATTACACATTCCTTAATGGTTTCTCCTAGAGCTTTCATGTTATTCACAATTTCAGCAACATTTAAGAAGAAACTGGCTATATCTTCATCTTCATTCATTTTTACATTTTCAAACTACGCTTTATAGGCTTGCAGTTTTTCTATCTTCACCTTTTTATCTCTCTCATGGATATTTTCTAATGTATCCCATATTTGTTTGGCTCTCTTACTGTGCATTACTTTGATAAATTCTAACTCACATAGACCACTCAAGAGTGCATTCGTTGCTTTTGCATTAGCAATGAAATCTTGTTTGGCTTCTTTCTCTGTGTTAGTATCCTTTGGATCATATCCTATTTCCACAACAACCAAAACTTCTATTCCTAGAGACATTATGTACATTGTCATTCTTATTTTCTATAAGGCATAGTTTGTGCCAATAAACAAAGGGGCTTTATTTTTTTAGCATCCTTCTAGGCTAGCCATCTGGGGACCTAGGATCTCCTTCCAGTTGTTAAACTGATATAGAAGGAACTAGCTCTGATACCAATTTTTGAACCCTTAGTTAAACTGAGAGGGGGGGGGGGGGGTGAATCAGTTTAATACATTTATGGACTTTTAAAACATTCTTTTAAACTGATTTACAACTTCATTTCAAGATCAAATTAATGTATAACGAAAAAACAATCTTAATATGTGAGCAGCAAGTATTAAGAAGAATAAATATAGAACATCGACACAGATCATCATGCATATAGACAACAAATATAAATGGAAACCCATAAGGGAGAAAACCACATCTTGTTATTGTTTTGATGTAAAGGCAAGCTCCAACTCCCTCTCACCACTGATTTTCTGTAGGCTCCAACCTACAGGAGGCTACTACCTTAAATTCTGCAAGCTACTACTTACAAGGAAGCTCCAACTCCCATCTATTTTCTGAAAACTACAACCCACACGAGGCTCCTACCTCAACCAGCTACAATTGGACATCTATCAAGCTATAACTTGATATGCAAGCACCAACTTCCTCACACTACCATAAAATCATATGATGATTTACCTAGATATCAACTCAGTTTTTCTCCTTCTTCACTGTTGTCCTTCCAGCCTCCAAATCTGCTTTATATTAGCTCTGGATCTTCACAGTTTCTCTATCTGCTCTGTCTTATTCTTCCACTCTCTAACCTCTCTATGCATATAACAATAACATCATTTATAGAGTTTACTTCATGTCGGTTTGTAGTCTATATGGGAATATGAAGTGAATATGCATGATTCTTGCCTTCCACCCATTCATTCCCTCACTCAAAATATTCAGGATGTTTCAACACTAAATACACTCATTTTAGTATTAAATTGGAGTTTTTATTTGCCTACAAAGACTTGCCTTTGCATCACAAAAAATATAAAATAATTAAAACATTTACAGTTACAATAAAAATATTCCAATTAAGCCCTTTCATCTTCTTAGCATTCCTGTGCATTTTTCCTCTTATGCTTGTTGTTCCTTTGTATTTTATGTTTCTACAGTTATGTTTCAACTTTGTTGCATAACTGCCCTTTTTTCCTGACTTGACCCACGTTGTTGCATGGTTCTGCATGAGCTCCAAGTCATTTTTCTTACCTGAGCCTTTCTTTGCTGTGTTCAAACTTTTCTTTTAACACACAGCTGCAACTGCATCACATTGTTCATCTTGGTCAACGTGTTTTAACCAAACTCACTACAAAATATCAGAATACGCTGCGGAAAATGAATTTTAAAACTCCACACAAAATTTCCCTTTACACACAATAGTGCTCAACCTTGGATGGTTGCAACATACATACACGCACGAATCAAACAACGGAATTTCGTAACATACACGGACCATATATAATTTCAAACCAATGCATAAACCAAAAACCAACACAAATAAGCAAGATTTTCTTGCCGAAGGGTCCCACACATGTCTTACCAATCACGTCCAATCACACTTTGCGAACTTCACAATGTAACCTTAAGATTTAAACTCCATTTCTTGCGGGATGCCATGTTGCGCAGGGTCGCCACGTGTCCGTTCACTTCGCATCGCAAAATTTTAAACTTCCCTTACGGTCACCTTAACGCTATCCCATAAATTTTTCAATGTGTGATATCGCTTCTAGGCCATTACAATCTCCGCCTTTAGCTTGTCCTAGATTCGGCAGTCCATGCAATGTCCCCACCGATTCACTTTGCATCACAAAACTTTAAAATTCCCTTGTGGTTGCCTTAATGCTATCCCCTAAACGTTGTGAAGTGATATAACACTTCCAGGCCACTGCAATCTCCATCGTTGGATTGTCCTGGATCCAACCATCCACACAATGTCGCCACCGATTCAATTCATGTCACAAACTAATAATCTTAACTTGCGAAAACTCTTAACCGATACTCCTATTCTCTACTATGTGTGAAAACGTTGTTGTTGTGACGTACTTTATCACCATTGATCGGTGTTGGATCTACAGTCCCCATTGAGTTTTAAAATCTGATTAGTCCTCTTACTGTGCGATAAAATAAAAATGTTCGGTTTCAACAGAGATTTAAAATAACAGATTCAAAACAGGGAACCCGATCAAAGCACAAAACACTCAGAGTTTGTTTGGAAATGAACCACTGTTCTAAAACAAAGATCCTGATCAAAAACAAAACACTTGGAGTTAAATTGGAAATGGAAAACTCAGAGCCAAGCCCTCAGATGGATGGTTTTTATATTTAATTCTACTTTTATGTTCTCTACTTCTACTTATCTGCCACTCTGCGAATTTCTCATGAGCTTGTTCTTCTGGTTATTCATATAACCATTACACCATCTTGAGCCTTCATTTGCTACCTTTTTTGCCTCTGCTACCTCTGCTTATTTTCTTATTTGCTGCATCTGCTGCCTCCTTGTGCATGGTTGTCTGATCTTCTCCTTTGTCTTATTGCTGGTTCTGGTGATGCTCCTTTGTGGTCCTTTTCCATCAATGACAATATTTTCAACACTTTTGTTGAGCCTGGTCCCTAGTGAACCACTTACCCTAGTGAAGGAGTTGGCATGCTTTTAAAAACTGATATATTTGATCCTCTATTGGTGATTTTTCTTGATACATGTGTCCATGATCGATCAATTGTGGCCTATTCAATGTAGTCTGGGTTTAGATCCATTGGTGTGAGTTTTTATGCAATGTCAGTTGTGTCCAGTAATGGTGGAAAGTATGCCCGAAGGTGCTTGACATTGAACACTGGGAGAAGGCCAAGGAAAGGTGGAAAGTTGAGCTTAAAGGGATTGTCCTTTATAGAATTGATGATGATGTATGGCCCATATCGGAGCAGTTGAAGCTTGCAGTGGGGTCCAATGAGGTGCTCCTTCGACAAATGTAACCAAACTTTGTCACCCACCTGGAACTTGTGTGGCACTTGATTCTGATCATGTTATTGCTTGTAATTAGCATTGGATTTGTCCAATATGTCATGTACTTGTTGGTGGATGTGTTGGATGGCTTAATGAAGTTGTTAACCCTATCAACTTCAGACTTTCCATGGGATGAATCTTCCTGAGTAGCTACAAATGGTATGGTCACATCAATGGGACATAGTGGCTAGTATCCCAACCCCACCCGAAAGTGGTTATGGCCAATTAAGCTATGGAGGGCTTTGTTGTAGCTATGATGGACATAGGGGGGGCTTTCATCATGTTAACACTCTGTAATTTGTAATATTGGCAAGAAAAAATGATAGAGGACAACATCAAACCACTTTGGAGTCTAGGACCTAGCCTTCCTAGACTTGGAGAGGGCTCTCTCTATTTTTATGATTTAACTTGATAATTTATAAGTGCTAATATTAGGCTAGTTATAGAAATTTATGAGGGTTGTTTGTTTTGATTGATTGGGTGGTTGGATGAGAAAGTCTATAGGAACTATTCCATTGAGCTATAGAGTCAAAGGATGGATTGTCACATCAACGTTCAAGAGCATCATAAGGCAAGCTAACTATGTTAAATGGATCTTTAGAGTTGTATGAATTATGAGGTGGAAGAAATAGTAAGGTTCAGTAGTGAATAAAGAGCAGTTAAGAATTATTTAATCATAATTCAACAGAAAACATTAATATTGTAAATGCAGACAGAATTAAGGTGCTTTGACAGCAAATATTTATCTAAAATTTCTGATTTATAATTAGATGAACAGATGCACAACAGGGAAAACAACAGAAACATTTAAAATAGAGAAGTAGAACATCACCATTTTAACATAGCTCAAGAATCATGTAAATGGTCTTTGATTATGTATGTCCAGCTCCATAATTACAGTGCTCCAATATAGTATTTCTTACAGTGCAGGGGCTAACAATATCCAACCCCTAATACTGCAAAGGCATGCCATATTTATCTAAAGACTAAGTCGGTTTCCCTACCTTACTTGAAAACCTTTCATTGATTACAATTTAGCAGAAAATGGATGTGTGGCCATGCAAGGTCTGATAAAAAATCTCTGACAAAAACATCGCCTGTAGAATTCATTTTGGGAAGCTCTTCATGGATCCAAATGCTTCGATGGCTCTTCGGGAGATCAAAAAATGAGCTTGGAGGTGGTTGTGATGGTCCTATTTTCTTCCTCTAATGTGGTTTAACAAAAGAAATGCCTAACCTCCAAATTTGAAAAATTTTGGAGTTCACTTTTGAAACCACATCACATTAGCCTACACCTTGCATTTCACATTTCACTGTTTTTAACTTTTCTTTAGCACTTATCTTCTAAGAATTGTGATGTGTGCTATGCGATTAGATCCCACCTGGTATCTCACATTGCAGTTCGGTGACTTTAACATGAACCATTTGCACTATAATTTTAAAACTTGTGATTTTTGAATGCGATCGGGTCCCACTATCATGGCATATCACAATTTGGAAAATTGAACTCTTACCTCTGCACTTATTCATTAAAACTTGCAGTTTTTGATTTGCATTCGGGCCCCATCGCATCGCATATCACACTTCGACAATTATAACTCAAACCCTTTGCACTTAACCTTTAAAACTTGCGATGTGCGGTATGCGGGCCAGGGCCACATCATCGCATATCGCACTTCGACGAATTTAACATTTACCTTTGCACTTTTTCTTTAAAACTCGCAATTTGTGCTCTGAAATTTAATCTCTGCTGTCCATCTCTCCACTTCAATTATGCACTTTCATCCTGACCGTCTTTTTTCCCTTTTGTGCCTCCTCCAAACACTTAAGTGTCTAAGGAAAATACACCAGTTCTTCACCTTCTCTTATTTGAACGTAAAGGGCGTGGGCTCCAATTATCACCATGTAATGTCTTCATTGAAACCTGAAACCACTTTCAGGGGAACTTAAGTGGTTTTTGGATTTTGAAGAGAGTTTTCCCGAAGTTGATGTCAGCCATCGATTTTTAGGTGAGCAGATTCAACGAGACCGTTTGCAGGGGCACTGCTTGGTATAGATCTCGTGAAATTTGTGCTCTGTTAGTCATCAATAATTTTTACTATATGTAGATGACCAAATATTGGTCCTATATTTCTAAAAACAAAATTCCCTGAATATTGTGATTTTTAGAAATCTCACTACCTTCATTATCCTGAAAGAAATTTTTCACCATCCTATCATTTTTCCATTCCATGGTCACCCTGTCACTCTTTCAAACTCTTCCCAAGGTTATAACTATCATTTTTAGTGTCCTTTCCTATCCATGACCTCTTTACTCTGTTTTCCATTTCCCATAATTCCATTTGCCACCTAGGGTTTTCCTATAGCCAAATCATTCCCATGATTCACCAGTTTCCTCAAAACATTGATAGTCTCAAAACTATCTCTGTAGGCTCTTTAGATAAATCAAGTACATTGGAATTTGGATCCTCATTACACTAATTTTTCAATACTCTGTTTTTACACCTGAAGCCTCCGAAACTAATTTTTAGTCAAGGACTAGTTCAAAGAGCCCCTAGTAGGTCAATTAGGGTTTCATGCAGACCAAGGTCATCATTTCCAAAGAGGAATACCATTCATTTTCAAGGTCTGCACATGAGGTAATGGAAAAGCTTGACACTTTTGTGGAAATTTTAAGAGGTCAATCAACAGAAGAAATTGATGAGGCAAGTGTTTTTTTCCTAAAGGAGGACATCTTGCAGCAAGGAAGACAGGAAAACTAGGGTTTTACACTTGACAATCTAGCAGAGTGCCAACACAGTGGTCAAATGCAGAAATGGTATGAAGAAGGTGTTCAAGCTGCTGCTATGACAAATCCTCCCAGAGGTGTTTAATGAGCTGTCATGACTGAATGAGAAAAAGAGATATGTTAGACTTCAAGATGGAAGTAAGGGAGGTTTTAAGGCTGGTGCTATGTCAAGATCAATTTTTCATGCCTCCATGACTAAAGGAAGAAGTCAAATTCACCATCTCAGTCACCTGTGAACAAAAGTGTTAAAGGACATCAATGATCCAAGAGAAGCCACCTTTATGACTTATAGTAAACCTGCAAAATGAGAAGGTAAAGAGTATCAGTGAAAGGAGTTTCAAATTCATCATCTTCTATCACCTACAAGCAAAAAAGTCAGTGAAATATCAGTGAAAGATAAAAAAAAAGGCTTAAAAAATTACAAAATGGATTTAAAAAGCTAAAAATGATTCCTAAGCCTATATTTGTATCCATATGGATCATTGTGCCCTTACAAAAAATCATTAAAATAGTCAGAGGGAAGAAAATTTGAGTTTTTAAGTTAAAACTGGGCAAGTTTTGTTGGCACTGCACCCTTGGCTCGGCACTGCACGCTTGGAGTCAGGCGCTGTGCCCCTACTAAAAATCCTCATGTAAATTTCTAAAGTGTTGTGCACCTATGAGTATGCACTACGTGTTTGGCCGAACGCTGCGCTTTCACCCGACATACCCGACAAGCCCGACACAAGAACTCTGGCACTATGCACCCAACACACACATTGCATGAAGCTTGACCTGACTCGCCAATGATCCACTTTGTGTTCACCCCAACCTGACAACCCATTCAGCGCTGCACGTTTGGCTGACCCAACACCCTTACTCACTGGGCAGGGGCTGCGCGTTTGACCATGATGGCTTCTAAGCCCTGGAAACGCCCAAATCACCTCAAAAAATTATTTATTCTTCATCCAAGGGTCTTCAAAAGCTGGTGAAGGTGAGTAAAACTCATGAAGACTTTCTTCAATCATTTTTGGTGTTTCATAATTAAAGGGAGCTAAATACCTAACGAGTAAACCCAAACTTGCATGCTTAAAACATCACTGTTTAAACACTTCTCTATCTTCATACTAATAAGACCAGTGATAGCCAGAAGGGTACCTTATTTAAAAGCTGCTCATTCATCTAAAAATTTCTGCCTACACTCACCCCATTCAGTCATAAACTCTATCCCCTATACTACAAATAGATTGACATATTCATCCTCTTTTTCCTATCAGTTTTATATCAGTGCCAACAGTTTCAACGTTGATTTTAAACCAGCGACAAAGTTTTGTCACTAAGTTTTTCCTCTCACTCACATGCCCTCACATTTTAGTAATCCTCCTTCATCACCATTTCCAAATCCTTCACTTTCATCTCATGTCTCAAGTACGTCTAACAATAAAGATGATGGCCACAAAGGATCAATCAAGGAGGAAGAAAACAGTGGGACCAATGCAGATCAGGAAAATAACAATGAGGGAGAACACAATAATGAGTCAAACAAGAAAATATCAAGCAGTGAAGAGGAATTCATTGAGTCTAAAAAAGGTGAAGCTCATGACAGTGATAAAGGCAGTGCAGGAAAGAGCAAGGGAAATGAAGACAGTGAAAAAGTGGCAATGAATGGAGCTGATGCAAATGAGGAATCAAAAATTGTTGATAAGAGCCCTGAGGTCAATAAGGATACAAATGAAGAAAGAAAAAATGGTGGAGGGGAAATTATAATGATGATGATAAGTCAAAGGTTAGTGATAAAGTCAGAGAGCATTAAAAACAAAGAGCAGTGAGGATGATGGCAGGTCCAAGAGAAATAAAATCAATCACTGAGGCAGTTGTCAATGAAGAAAGAACAGTGAGGGAAATAAGGCCTATTGAGTAACATGATGGAACCAATGAGGTTTAAAGATAAATAATACTTGGTAAAATTTATTATTCATCCCCTACTAGCCTCCCAAACACAATTAGCTGAACAGAATCCAACTTTGGGCACATTTCCGCACTTATGAATTTTTTACTATTTTTAAGGGCCAAGGGCGCTACGCATTTTCTCAGGGCATAAATTGGAGGTAAAATATATATTTTTGGAATCCTTGGGCCAAGGGCATCATGGAAAACAAGTTTCAGCTCATTTGGAGAAAAAATGGTCCTCCAAAAGGGCCAAAAACATGTAAAATTTCACCTTTCTGCCATGTTTTTAGGGCCGACGCTATGCCTTTAAAAGCATTTGAAGTTTTTAAATTTTGAATAGATAAATGAAGTCCAATTAGAAAAAAATGGTGTTTTTGGAAAAAAATACTTGACGAGATTTCCAACGATCCATCACAAAGCTCATTCCAACACCGGGAAGGCCTTCACAATTTAGCTGCAAGGTGACCCATTTTTCCAGTGCAGGTGTTGTGCCCTTGGACCTCCCTGCTGCGCCCTTATCTGCAAAAGTAAAAAAAATAAAACACTAATTTATGGAAAATAGATATTTTATGGTTTTTTGGGAAAATCACTCCAAATTTAGGTGTTATAAGTTATTTTTCATTTATTACATTAGATATTTTGTGCCTTGGGCCTTGCATGGTCTTAATGGGAAAAATTGATATTTGTGAGCAATTAATGGCCTCCAAAACCCTAGCTAGGGTTTTGAATCTCCTTTGCATGATAAATACTGGATGAGGATCTCATTGTTCATGTTGGTTGGTTGTTGGTTGTTACTTGTTAAACTGAGCATAAGATCTAAGTTGTAAAGAGTTTTTAGCTTTGGAGCCATGTAATCCTTTTGGATTGAATGACAATGGAACCAAGAACTTCACAAGATTCATGAACATAGATAACGGTGATGTTTTTCTCATTTTGTTCTCATTTTCTTATGTTTTACATCTTGTTTCATCTTTCCCTTACATTAGAACATAAATTTTAGCTTAAGTTTTGTTGTCTAAGCTCATTAAGTCTGTCTGTTTCTCTTCCTTTCATGATTTCGTCTGCTATGTTAGTTTGGAGAATTCTTAGTTGCTCTCTAAACCCACTTAGCTTTCTTATCTCATGAATGATTCAATGGAGTCAGTGCCAAATAGGTTTATGGTTAGCCTTTCCCTTTGGGATCACTTTAAACATTTCTTTTGAGGTCTTTACTTCGAAGTATTTCTAGTTAGGGTTAGCTAAAGATGCTTATGATTTTCCATGCCCTTCTATTCATCTTAAATAGTTGATTTAAAATTCTTTATAGTATGATTAAGGAATATTAGGATTTCCCTACTTCTTGATCATCACTTTTTTTATCTTGCATGCTTTCTTTCTCTGAAGGTAGATATATAGAGAGGTTAGGAGTTCCCTACTCTCTAGGGTTTACTGGATTGTTGCCTTGATGTTTGCTTGCTAGGGTTTGGTAAAAGAAGTATAGTATGCCCTGTCTTTGGTTTTGTCTTCATGCATAGTATTATTAGAGGCCTTTATTGTTGTAGTATTTGAAAAATGATTCTTAACTTCCCTTTGCACCTACTTTGTTCACTATTTACTGTTCACTTCACTCACCTAAGCCTTGAAGATCCATTTGGCCCTATTAACTTGCACTCTAAATCATCCTTGGCCTGTTGTTGTACCTTTCTAGACCTATTTCAGACTCCATAGCCCAATGGTATGAAACTCTCCTAATCTATATATTTTCCTTGACAACCTACTTAACCAATCAAAACAAACAAACAAACCCTAAACCTAATAACTAGGCTAAAATCAAAACCATAAAATCTATCAAGTTCACATCCTTTTCAAAAGCATAGAGAGAGCCGTCTCTGAGTCTAGGAAGGCTAGGTCCTAGGACTCCAAAGAATGGTTTGATGTCACCCTTGTACATTTTCCCTTGCCAATCTAACAAATTATGGGGACCTAACATAATGGCGATCATGGTGGGACATTCTGAGTAAATAACATCCTAACCACTCCTTAAAACCTTAGAACACTCCTGTCAATACTATCCACTGATTCAATGCCATAACATAATGGAAAACACAGTGGGATCTTCTGAGTCAGTGCCAATATAAGTATTTCTTAGGACCTTAGAAAACCCACAAACATCCTTAGATTGGTATTCAGTTGTTGATGGTGGACAATGAGTACATACTTAAAACAATAAACATCATCCACCTTGTGACTCCTCTGGTCTTCAGTAGCCCTGTTGACCCCACTAGTTTGTTAGTCATCAGTAAATTTTGTTGATATCTAAGGATTTTAAGTTATAAATCCTAGATTTCTAGAAACAATATTTGAAGAAACATTGTGAGTTCTAGAAATATCATTGCCTTCATCATCCTAAAAGTTTGACTATTTTTCACTAAACTTTCCTACCTTTTACCTTCTCAAAGGTTCACCCTGCTGCTTTATGGAAACTCCATTTTTTGGGCGTAATTCCCTCATTCATCACGCCACTAACACCCTTATTCATTTCCATTTTTCCTTCTAAAAAACCCTTACAAATCCTCCCTTAGTCACCTTTTTCTTCTAAAAATTCATAAAACAATCTAAAAAATCCTTTTACATTGTTTTTTCCTAAACTTCCTAACGTATCAGATCCTCTAAAAGCCTTGCAAAACTCTATTTTTATGATAAAAACCTAATTTTTGTAAAAAGTTCCTTTAAGCCCCTTTTTCAGCTTAAACCCAGCTCCCTCACCCATGTGACTCTAAAACCATGACCCTTCGCCTATTCCTAAACCCCTTGCGCCATATAACTACACCTCCACCCTTCTATCCTTATACACCCTTGCAAAATTAATAAAGGCCCCTCCATAACATTTAAAAAATCAAAGATGGGATTTCGCTTTTGTTATGTCTGGCCAAATCCCCACTGTTGATTAGGGCCTGTTCCCCTGATCCAACGGCCATCGCATTCCCACCCTTCATCCCATCTCCTAACTTAACCCCACAACATGAAAAAGCTGTCACATCACCCAACAGGGCCACACTTTCCATTACCCCCTGTCAATCAACCGCAGTCTACCACCTGTCATGGGCTCCACTCCACAGACATGCGCCCTAGCCCCAAAAACACTCTGCACCATCGATTTCACCTCTTGAGATCTGACGACTCGCATACATATCACACATGATTTTGCACCGAGGTTTAACACTCTTAACCCGCACGAAAAAATGGTTACGCCTTGGACACACAGTAGTTATTCTATGGTATCACGTAGCCTCAGGCTAATACCACTTACTACCCTATGTTCACGTGATAAACCACCACGGCTTTTCCAAAACCACCTTCCTCCTCCAGCACCAAAATTCAAATTTCTTCATCCTTCCACCTGGTTCTGCATACGAAACCTTCCCTCAGTGCTCCCTCCTCCTCTACAGATTGCCCCCAAAACCTCAGAAACCCAAAAAATACAGTTTAAACCCCTCCTGTAGGTTTTAAATTAACGTTGTTTTGTGTTTTGTGCAGGTTTTAATGGCGGATAAGGGCCTAAATGCCCTCCCATAGTAAAAAAAGTGACAAATTAAACCTCTGGATGACGATCTGAGAGGTGAATTAATATAAAAGAATTAGGGGAGCCCGTATAAATGTTAACACTTGATGATTCATGATCATTAATGGGTTATAAACCCTTATACCAAAATAATCACCTCCCTGCACACAGAACAAACAAGCAAAGTGAAGAACAAAAGGATGAAAGGGCTAAATTGAGATCAAATGATAACACAGAAGATTAGCCCTTAAAGACAGTGATTAAAGATGAAGGTCAAAGGCTTAAAGCAAAGAGATAAAGGACAAAGCAGCCATAAGTAGAAATGAAAAGACAAAGGTAGTAAGACAGCTTATCAAAGCTAAATTAAGGTTCAAAGGTCTAATTACTGAGTTTTATGATTAAAGCAAAGGAAGATACCCAAAGATAGCCTCAAATAACTCAATAAGGAAGCAGTTACTCCTCCAAATACTAAACTGCCACCTACAACATGTTTCCTTTCCATAAAGGCATTTGGGCAGTTATTACACACTCAAAAGATATTTTATCTATCAAGGCAGTTATTGTAATAGTTAATAATATGCCTTAAAAGTCAAAAATTTTACCCCTTCTTCTCTAGAAGTTAAGATAGAGTTATTAAAAACAGAGAAGTAGCTGCAGATATTCCTGCCTTATGCCTTGCATGGTTTTCAAGGTTAGGAATGCATTTACTCTAAAATTAATGACACTCAAACCCTATCTTGAGCTCCACCTCCTCATTTGCAGCATAAATACTACGTCTGAACTCATTTTATTGTTGGCATTTGATGACTCTTTGAAGTAATAAATAGTCTCTCAGAAGTTGAATGAAAATTGATGTCTTGGATCTTGTGAATGTCCTGATTTGTTTCTTGATGGAGGAGGCTAGATCACTGGATCCCTGAGCTTAGCTGTTGGTGAAGTGCTTCTATCTGTTATTGTTATTTCCTGTTTTCATTATGTTTTCCTCTTCCTTTGTTACATTAGAGTAAAATTTTTAGGCTAAGAAATTTCTCTTGAAAGAACCTTAGTTCTGTTTACTCTTCACTGTCTAAATTTTTTCTTATGCAAGGTCTGATTGGAGGATTCTTAATTTCCCTCTAGTTCCATCTAGCTTGTTATTTTAGAAATTATTTAATAGAGTATAACCAAGGAGTTTCCTTTCGTTGAATCCATGCTCCTTTGAGTACAACTTGAGATATTGTTTTTAAAGACATTTTCAAAGTATGCTTAGTAGAGTCTAAAATAGGGAAGTCTATGGTGAGCCATATCCTCTAGACTGCCTCAAAAGGTTGCTTTAAATATTCCTAAAGAGTTGGTCAAAATCAGATTAGATTATTTATGTTTGATATTAGGCTGATGTTACTATTTATCTTATATGTTTTCTTATCTTAAAGCAGTATTTTGATTGTTGGATTGTTATTTGAATGGTTGCTTATTAAAAGTTTGTCCAAAGAAGGCTATCGTTTTCCCTGTCCTTTGGCCTACTTCAAAACATAAACCTTGAAAGATATTTCTTGTTTAAAGTACATGATAAAGAATTCTTAATTTCTCTTTGTCCTACTTTTCATCCTTATCCTTAATGTTCATCTCATTATCCCAAAAACTTTGAAGATCCACTGGCCAAGTTAGATTTTCCCTATGATACTCCCCGATCCTCTTAAAAAATTATCATGACTTCCATTTTAATACATTGCCAAATGACTTAGAGATTTCCCATTCTATCTATGCTCTTTGATCATCATGTCCAACCAAAACAATTAAAAAAACCTTGTACTTAATAACTAGCCTAAAATCAACCCTCAAAGCAAACAAGCATATATCCTTTGCAAATAATCTGAGAGATCCCTCTTTGAGTCTAGGAAGGCTAGGTCGAGGAAATATAAAGACTGGTTCCATGTTGCCTTGTCATTTGGTATGCCAATCTGCCAAATCACGAGACCCCAACATTCTGGTGATCACGGTGGGAATTTTTGAGTCAGTGACAAACTAAGTACTCCTTAGGACTCTAGAAACCATAAGAACCACATAAAAACTAAAAAAAAACCAAAAAAAATTCTTAGATTGGTTTTTATTACTTGTTGGTGGTGGACCATAACACATTTTACCTTCAAAAAAGCTAAAAATTTCCACCTGGCGACTCCACTAGCCCCAGTAGGCCTATTAACCCACTAGTACTCTTAAATTCCCTTAAGATTTTTTCAAATCAGTCCTAAGAAGTTTAAGAAGCCTAGTCCCATATCTTAGAAGATTACTAAACAATAGGAGAGTTCAAAACATTTGAAAACAATACTTAAAGAATTCAGCCTCTCTAATTTTTGAACTTGAAATCTAGCTTCACATAGGATCAATACCAGATCTCATCCAGACCCTAATCCTCCTACAATAGTTGATGATCCAGAAAAGATTTTGTGGCAAACTTCTAAAGCTGTATGTTAGTATGATTCTTTCATTGTAAAAGATCACTTTAGCTACGCATAACAAATAGCCCTAACATCGATTATGGCTGCAAAATATCTTTAAGTCTGCTGAACAAATTCAGATCTAAGCACAAAATACATTAAGCAGATAAAATATAATATGGCTCCATGCATCCAATAGAAAAGACAAGAACAAAGTGTTTAAAAGAATGATTTGTATTATATTAAAGGATGGGGCACTTGAGAGGAAAACAAGAAAGGTGTTTTCCGGTTCTCCTCAGTGGGATGGGTTCTTGGAAGTCCTCAGTGTTTCAGATCTAAAAATTCCTCTCTCTTATTGTGGTAGAAAACCCAGACAAACATAGAACTCAATGGGAGCTCACAAGGTAAAAATGGAAAATGGTGACCAAGAATAGATCTAGTGTGATCTAATGCAATGAAGGTGACTAATGAATGGGGAAAACCCTTCTTTTTATAACAAAATATTGGGGTTTTCTAGAACTCGGTGCATGAATAAAATATTATTACTTGAATTCTAGAATCACCCTTTAGGAATATTTTATTATATTTGTTGGAGGGAAAAGGATTTTTGACTTGGGTCAATTCCTTTATTTATAAATAAAAAATAAATAAATGATTTATTTATTATTTTAGGGGAATGATGGCAATATAATTAAATAAATAATGGTTTATTTAATTATTAAAGAATGATTTAGTCAAATTTAACTAGGAATAGTATTTAAATAGTGATTTAAATAACTTATTCTTAGGAAATAATCAAATAAATAATGATCTATTTAATTGGTTTCCTTGTTTTGGGTTAAATATGACCATGAAATATTGACCAATGTTGTGAAAGCAATTTTACTTAGGGTAAAATTGGTCTTACATGGTGTACTTGGGTTCATCTAATGATAATAGGTTAGATGACCAAAAAAAATGGTGTAACAGATTGCCCCCCAATGTATGAGTGTTAGGAGAAAATCGTATGACCGAAGTACGTTGTAAGAACTCAATCACTAGATAGGAAAATGGAAGTGAGAGAGAGGAATGTAAGGGAGTCTAAAGTGTTAGAGGACTAGACCCTGAGGAGACGAGACTTACATGTGCAACAAGTCTCAAGATTATGAAGTGGTACCAATGTGAAAGGCAGCGGGGGAGGCATACCTATGCCCGTCGAGACAATAGTACAAAAAATAAGGCGCCCGGAAAACCACAGAACGCAATAATGGAATAGGTGTTGGCCTAAACATGAGCCAAAGAAATAGAATGATGAATCCCACATACAAGGGATGCCTGGAATAACCGTCAGGATTTGTACAATAATATTTTATTACATGAGATACAAATATACCCAAATGCCCCCTACACACGGGGAAGGGCTCACAAAATCTGACTGATACAAGAAAATCGAAGAGGCACGACAATCGACTGAGGTCGATATCATCAAATACGAGGAGCCGCATCAAGGGATGTAATGAAGAAGTCATCTGGGCATGTGGGGGGGCTACCTACAGGGCCACCCCCTCATGAGGGTTGAGACATCTCACACACACCCGAGAATCACCAATAGCTGTTGTTGTATCACTGAACCATCAAGTGTATAGATCACGATAAGGCTGAAAAGAGCTCAAACCAAGGTACACTGCCCCCTAGACCTGACTTCTGGAGTAAATGAGCTGATGTCGACAGAAGTAGGTCTGCCATAGGTGAGGCAATAAGGGAACCCCAACTCAGGCACGAGAGAAAATAGTACAGCGATCAACAGATAGACAGTAATGATGATGATGGAATGAGGGATACAGATGAGCAGTTGGACGACTTCCCTTGTTAGAGCATAGAGGGTATGAATGGCTTGGTGGCAGCTGACACAATATCAAGGATGAAAAGTGATGATGGTACTGAAGGCCATAAGGTGCAACATGAGAGGGGAACCGAACAATGAAGGATGGAGGGCTATGTCGGGATACAAAGGGATCTGATATAGAATTATAGGACAGATGAGGGTTCAACTCGGATGCTCTAAATAAGGGCGAATCGATGGTGTTGCCATGTAATAAAGGTCTAATGGGGGGCCGTAAAAGCATGAGTACAATAGGGTATCTCATGACAAAAATCGACACGAACAAAGACGAGTAAGGAGGCAAAGTGGTGCCCCAAGTACAAGTATTGTAAGTGAAGAAATTCGATTTTGAGAAGAGATGAAGAGACCCTTCATGGACAAAATGGGTCTTGGTGAAGTATCAAAACATGAAAAACTAACAGATACCCATTTGAGTGCTCGATGAGAGCTTTCCAACGGTGCAGACAGTTTGTCAAACGGGGCTACGGTTTGGTCACAGTGGGAAAAATAAAAAAAGGGGTTTTCTTCTAATAAGGCATTTTCCCTCAAAAATCATTCATTTTCTTGTGTAGTTGTGGTGAATGTGGAGAGGAGAGAAGGCCCTAAATCTTGCGGCAATCATAGTGGACAAACCGACCGTTGGAATCGTGATCCGTCAGTTGCAGGTAAGAGGTCTAATCCTACTCTTTGTTTTTGATGGATTCAAAGTTCAGATTAGGGCCTGAAATCTCAGTAACTACCCCTACTTCATCCTCACGACCAGGTCGCAATTTTTCGGGCAAAAACTGCAACCTGG
This sequence comes from Pinus albicaulis, assembly GCA_034641835.2. Classification (NCBI taxonomy): domain Eukaryota; kingdom Viridiplantae; phylum Streptophyta; class Pinopsida; order Pinales; family Pinaceae; genus Pinus; species Pinus albicaulis. The sequence goes on from CM076569.1 coordinate 315,012,205, forward strand.
GACACAGGTTTGGGCCTGAAAAGTGCGACCTAGCCCAGGATTTTGCCAAAAAGTGCGACCTGTGAGAAGGAGGTGGCTTCAGAGCTGTTATGGGCTGAGATTCAGTTTTGGTGTGATTTAATGTAGTTTTGTTGATCTATAGACTGACAAATATGATTTTTTTGTGCAGATATGGCAGATATACGGATCAAGTGGAGAGAGAGAGACTTAGGTACATTACGGACAGACATCCAAGCGGATCAGGGTGTCTGTCATGCATTGGCTAGGTATGGGGTTCTGAAATTTTTGGAGAACCCTTTGATGCGGGCTGGAGAGCCTTTGTTGGCTCAGATTATCAGTTATTGGGATCCAGATCATGAGGCGTTTATAGTGTAGGGGCATAGGATCGAGCTAACAGTCCAGGATCTATATTTCTTGACTAGTCTCCCACCATTAGGGATGGTGGGAAATATGCAGCCAATGTTACCATGGGGGCGTAACATTATGGAGTTTGTGGAGCAACATTGTTGACCAGGTGTCCAAGTCAAAGGGACTCAGATATCCATTAGGGATCTTGAGAGGTTGGAGACCCGAGCAGTGGCTGCAGTAGTGTTGCGGGTCTTGGGGAGCCAGGTGTTCCATCACATCACTGGAGGGCAGATGATGATCGTAGAGAGTGTGTTGGGGGGGACCTACTATGGGTGGGCCCAGATGATGTTGGTGTCGATGAAACAACAATTTTCGCTATGCAAGCGGCAATTGAATCATGATTGTGCCTATGGGACAATTTTTTTCTCTTTCTTCTTTGAGAAGATCCTAACCTTGCGACCTCGTATACAGTTACCTGATGGAGGTCCGAGAGAGCCTCGGATGCGTCGGTGGGGACGATTACTGTGTAGAGGAGGAGGAGGGGCAGTCGGACGGGTGTTCCGACTAGAGTTCTTCGCCCATTGGGATCAGATGCCACTATACATATATGACTATCCCTATAGTGGGATGAGTTATTGGGGAGATCCAGACTTGCCGCTTCCGCCTAGTCGAGTGTGGGGGGCCGATGGTAAGTGACAAGCTGCTAATATGTTATGTGCATGTTATAATTTGTGACTAGTATTCATGGTACTAATCGTTATATTTTTTGAAATGCAGATATAGCACCGGTAAAACCAGCCGGATATATGGGACGACCGGTAGCAGCAGGAGCTACAGGTGCAAGTGGATCAAGGACATCACAGAATGAGAATATGGCTGCTCTGTTGGAGGACATCCATTGTAGATGTGAGGGGTTGCTGACTGGGGTGTTGGAGCGTGGTTGGCAGGATTTAGACGACCAGTACATAGAGTTATGTATTGGGCTACCCTCGGAATAGCGAGGTATCATGTGATGCATGGCAATGGCTGGTCAGACTGTGCGTGATCTACGAGCTGCGAGAGTAGAGCTGTTGGCTCGGGACCCTCCAAAGAGTGATTAGATGTAGGGCAAGTGGTGCCCCCCAGCGTTGATGTAGGGGCAAGTGGTGCCTCCCATTTTGTAGTTTTTTTTTGTACCATGCTATGGGAATGTTGTATGTTTCAGAGCAGATGGACTCTCAAAACACATGTTATGGAATATATATATGATTTATGTACATTTTGTTGATGATGTGAAATTTTATTGTCGTGTGTGTGATAAATGCCAGTCTAGAACATGATTTGCGATTTGATCTATGTAGTGATTTTGATGTCGAGGGATATGGGTGAAAGTAATGAATCTGAATTCACATATCAAAAGTTGCACCCATAGATATTGTCTAAACATGATAGGGTTATGCACACGATAGACACCATTAAGTTGTAAGACAAGAAGCAGGGAATCGAAATGAACATGTAGATGGAGGATGTGATGAGAGAGAGCATCGGCTAAGAGGCCACGTAATGCATCATATTCGGCCTGATTATTGGTGGCATTACCAATGCAGAGCCCATTTGCAAGAACCAAGTTATGCAAGGGGGTAAATATGGCCCATGCTGTCGAAGCGAGATTCCGGGAAGAGTGACTTTCCCCATCAGCATAGCCAAGATAATGGGTGGAGGAGAGGGCCGATGTAATAGTGTCGCAGGACAACAAATGGGAGGGATGAGAAAAAGGATGGCAGCGTGAGTAGAGGGTAGATATCCACTGACGGCTATGGGAGGAAGTAGTCTGGGTAGAAAGTCTAGGACTCAGAGATCGATGAGAGGGAGATTAAAAAGAACTATGTGATGAAGAGCGGGAACTCAGGTTGCGAAGAACATCGAAGATACGGATGGTATGATCGTGATTATGGGAGGGAATGGAAGGGTCAATGAGACCACATGACGCTGCAAAGCTACCTAAATCATCAGTACGGGAAGAGAGGCGCAGATACGGGTCATCACGGGGGATGACAGAAGAACAGGTAAAAGGATGGTTAAAATATGAAGAACCCGTGTCTGGAGGGGAATCAAGCAGAATAGGTGGAGTGGATTCAGAAGGAATGGACTCCGGGGGATCGTGCGGATGATGATAGGTATAGAAGGGAAGCAACAAGGTCCGACATCTCAACATCATGGGGAGGAATGTCTATGGTAGCAGGGGGATCCGCGAGTAGACTGGATGCATATTGAGCAAGAATGGGAGAGGTGGATTGATTTTGTTCAACTTCGTACTCGCGGATGACCTCTAAAGAGGCTCGGTAATGCGTGAGGTGAGGAAAATGGTGAGAATAATGGCATGGACACCACACAGAGCACAGGGTTTTTTGGTGCGAAGAGTCTTTGGTTTCTTGGCTACGGATGAGGAAGAAACAGAGGTTTCAGGGATCATAGATTCATGGAACGTGACTTTAACCATGGGTTGGATATGGGGAAACTCAGGACAAGTGTGGGTGGGATGACCAATACCATCACACAAGGCACAAGGTTTGGTGGGTGGGGGAGGGGTAGGGTCAGGTGTTGTGGCCTTGTCATTGGATGCCCCCTTGTGAGTTTTTCGTTTCTTGCCTGTAGCTGTCACAGCATTAGGAGGGTGCTGTGGAGGGGCTAGGGGCACAGTGGTGGTGGAAGGAGCGAAGAGAATCGGTTGCACTAGTGTCACGGCTATGTATGGTTTGGGGTGGCTGGGTGGGGTCTCGGTTGGAGGAGTAAGATACCATACTGGAATTACTAAGGTTAAATTAGGGAGGGAAAGGGTGGCCATGACGGGGACCGAATAGATGCCGAGGGGGCCAAGGAAAGGTATTTGACCAGCGGGGTAATGACCAGGGGGGATGGCTCCCATATGATGGAGACCTGAGGGAACTGACTCAGGAGGGTAGGGAGGTTCTTGAGTGTGATGGGAAGGGTCAGGTGAAAAAGGTTCGGTGGACTGAAGCGAAGGGCTAGGAGCAGGAGGCGGTGGGCAAGAGTGAGGTTGTTGACTAGCTGGAGCAGGCTGTGGAAGGCTAGCCTAAGACAATTGTATCATGCAAACATTCACTAGGCTGGGGTCAGAGACAGGAGGAGGGGGAGGACCAGAAAAAGTTCCAAGCAAAGAGAAATATTTGTATACGCCAGGGGAAACACTGGTCAAAGAATCAACAGTTGGTTTATTAGTGACAATAGAGATGGTGGACTTAGGGGAGGTCTGAGATTTTGGTTCATGGTAGGTCAATTGGTCAATGGTGACAATCTTGCCATTATGAGGGAAAAACATCTTGCGATGGACTGCGGATGGGACAACTGACATGGCATAGGTGTAACTATGGTCCAAAAGGATGTTGTAGTCAAGAGGGGCGTCGATAACTTCAACGCCGACACAAACATTCTTGCCGACAAGGGTGATAGGACAGTTACGGAAAAGGCCAATAGGCTGGGAGGCATGGCCATCCCACGCGCGAAGGGTGATGGTGGAAGGGGCCAGCTCAGGGGATCCGAGTTGTTTCCAAACTGAAGCAGACATTATGCAGGTAGATGCCCCCTCATCAATAATACACCAAGCAACATTGGCGTTTCGAATTTTGACTGGGATTTGGAAAGCAACCGAAGGAGGAAGAGGGGGATGGTCTGACTGACGGGCGTCGAAAACAATCAATTGGTCATCAGCAGGATCTACAGCACCCATGGCAGATAGTAGAGCCCTCTTTTGAGAAGGACATGACTGGAGGAGTTCTAGTGTCGAAATGGCAGTAGGAGATTGGGCCAGATCATCTACTATGTTGTATGAATGGGAAGCCTGACCAGAGACAAAATTTCAGGATAATGGACCCTTAGGAGGCTTGGGATGAACCTCGGCTTGGGGCATAGGAAGTTGCAAGGGACCATTCCGTGTCGATAGAGGCTCTGTAGGACCTGACGATGGAGACTCGGAGACAGATGCAACGGGAGGTGTGGAATACTGACGGGACCGAGTTTGAAGGTTGAGGTCGACGGTGAGATGGGGGTCAGAGGCCATCATGAGAATCTGGTAATCAGAGGAACCAGAAGGGGAAGTTTGAGTGGTTACCAGGGCATGAGGGGGTTGAGTGGCTACAAATCCTTGTTGAGGGAAAGGATCGGTAAACACACCGGGTTGAGAAGTAGATGGGGTGGGAGGGACATTAGGGGAGGAGTGGTGTCCCCACACGATGGCCTGAGAATCCCACATCTGCCACATTTTTGGAAATAAGGGACAATCGTGAGTGTAATGACCATAAACACCGCAACACGAACATGGCTTATTGGTGCGAAGTGGCCTATTCGGCTTGGGCTGAGAACCCTGGGGCTGGTTAGCAGTGTGATGATCAATACTCGAAGGATTGGGTCCATGATTACTAGGGGAATATTGATTGCATTTCCTCTTTCTTTGAGAAGGAAGAGACTTGGTCGCATCCTGCTACACAAATACGTGCCCTGGAGGGGGTAGTAAGTGCTGCAGCGGGAGTGGAGAAGGCAAGGAGTTGAGAGGTCCAAATGCTGGAGGAGCTGGGACACCAGGCTGTGGGTAAAGATAAGGGTTAGGATGGGCAACATTGAGGTAAGCAGTAGTGTGGGAAAAAGGAGGAGGCATGCCGTATCCTAGGTACATGCTACCTGGAGGGGGGAATGTGCCAGAGGGGCTAGCCCGTCCTGGAGGGAAACCGTAGCCCACAGGATGTTCAGCAGAGGTATGTGAGAGGCCTCCAACGATACCATTGGCAGAGTGAGATGCCCTTAAGGCATTAGAGCCACCGGGCTTGGGGAGGTCAGGAAGGACGGTATAAACATAACCAGATTGGGCGTAGATGAGGTCATATTTCAAGGCTATTTGGAGGGTGGCTTCTTCGGTTTGGGGAAATGGGATGCGACATATTTTCCAATGGGAGGTAAGAGAGAGCAAATGAAATAGTCCATGTAAACCAGATCTTCAAAGGGGGGGGCACGACACAAGCTCCGTCTTCGCCGCCATTGCTGGACATCAGCAGAAAGGCAGGTTGAAGAGGATTGATGGAAATAAGTTAAGAGTTCAATACCAGCATCGTATCGGAGGGGGAGATGCAAATAAGATAGAAAGGCTTGGGCAATGGTCGCAAAGGTGGTATGGGAAGAGGTGGCTTGGTCAACATACCATTTAGAAGCTTCGCCGGTAAGCGTGCGTTGGAACAATCGAAGACGGATGGAGTCATCGGTGATGGAATTGGAGGAGCACCACATGTGGAAAGATCGGATATGGTTGGAGGGATCTTCACTAGCAAGGCCTTTGAACATGGGAATGTCAGAGGGGAGCTTGGTTGGCATAGCAGGCCAACTGACATCGTGGCGAATAGGGTCATTAATGAGCTGATTGAAATCGTGGAGACTGAGGCCAGCCATATAAGGGACTAATGGGGCAGTCGAGGTAGGTCCCGTAGGGGTTCCACTAGACACGAACCCAACAGTAGAATTGGGGTTAGGGCTAGGTCTGGAACTAGACATGGTGAAGGTATTAGGGGGGGAACCAAGAGGAAGGGGAGAACCCGAACAATTAGAGGAAGAGTCGGAGTGTGGACTCAGGGGAGGACTTACTCGATGATGACGGGAACGAGGAATTTGACCAATCAAAAACTGAGGGCGAGGGCCAAGAAGTCTCCGGGAGAAGCGCCTTGGGGGCGCAATGATGACGGGAAGAAGAAAAACCGATAAGGTCAAGGAGGGACAAAATCAAGTGAGGTCAAGGGCGGAGAGGTGCAGTGACAATTGATTTTAAAGTCTTTGCCAGGCGGTGTTAGCCAGGCTCTTCTTCACTTAGGGTCAATGTGTGGCGTGAATTAATTTTAATTGTTTAAACCTAGATGTTTTGAGAGTAAAAGAAAAAGTGTGCTGTGTAACTGAAAATAAATCTGCAGTAAATAAAACTAAAAGAACAAAAAATTAACAGCTACTAATGCATCAATATAACCCAGGAAGGCGGGTCTCTCAAAACTGGTCTACAAGAGGGAAAAAATGAAGCAAATCACGCTAAAAAGAGGCCAATAGATTGAAGTTCGGGAGCGACAGGGATCTAAAGGAGAAATCTGCTGAAAAAAGGTGCAGAGAATAGCAAAGAGGCAGAGGCAAGGTTATTGCTAAAAAATGGGAAGATCAGCTAAGAAGAGAAGGGGCAATGAGGCGGCCCTAGAAATGAACCCAAACAAAACTATATGAGGTGATTTGAAAGGGGGAAGAGCTGATCGAAAGAGATATGAAACTAAGGTATTAGATCTGAAAGCAATAAGGCTGAAACTCTGGAAATTCAGACTTCTGAAACAGCAAAAACTCGCCCACAAAAAGTGGAGGGTACTAGAGCCCTAAGGGGAAATATTCCCACTTAGTTGAGTGAAAAAGATCAGAAACATGTCTAAATGGGTGGAGACAGAGGCTAGAAAACCCTGATAGAAGCTTCAGACAAACCCAAAAAAAGTTCTGGAAAATTGCAGAAAAGTGCAGGTTTCAGGTTCTGACCTGTTGGTTGTCCATGACGCAGAGTTAGGGCAGAAAAGTGCAACCTCAAGGCCAGGTTGCACTTTTTGGGCCAATAAGTGCGACCTGCAGATCCGGCTCTCTCGGCAGCAGATTTCAGAAAAATTTGTCGTCTCAGCTGCGGCTGATGTCTGTCACTTGTGCAATAAGGCCAGAATCACACGAAAGTTAAAAATTTGACTGTTTGAGGGTTTTAGAGGTGTAAAGCACCATAAAAATAGGAAAAACAAAAAATGGAAGAGAAACCCTAGGGTCTGAAATAGATGGATATGCAGGAATATATAAAACGACAGCAGTCGCAAATGAAAACCCGTGTGGAGTTGCCAATTGTTAGTATGATTCTTTCGTCTTAAAATATCACTTTAGCTACGCATAAAAAATAGCCTTAACATTGATTATGGCTGCAAAATATATTTAAGTCTGCTGCACAAATTCAGATCTAAGCACAAAAGACATTAAGCAGATAAAATATAATATGGCTCCATGCATCCAATAGACAAGACAAGAACAAAGTGTTTAAAAGAATGATTTGTATTATATTAAAGAATAGGGCACCTGAGAGGAAAACAAGAAAGGTGTTTTCCGGTTCTCCTCAGTGGGATGGGTTCTTGGAAGTCCTCAGTGTTTCATATCTAAAAATTTCTCTCTCTTATTGTGGTAGAAAACCCAGACAAACATAGAACTCAATGGAAGCTCACAAGGTAAAAATGGAAAATGGTGACCAAGAATAGATCTGGTGTGATCTAATGCAATGAAGGTGACTAATGAATGGGGAAAACCCTTCTATTTATAACAAAATATTGGGGTGTTCTAGAACTCGGTGCATGAATAAAATATTATTAATTGAATTCTAGAATCACCCTTTAGGAATATTTTATTATATTTGTTGGAGGGAAAAGGATTTTTGACTTGGGTCAATTCCTTTATTTATAAATAACAAATAAATAAATGATTTATTTATTATTTTAGGGGAATGATGGCAATATAATTAAATAAATAATGGTTTATTTAATTATTAAAGAATGATTTAGTCAAATTTAACTAGGAATAGTATTTAAATAGTGATTCAAATAACTTATTCTTAGGAAATAATCAAATAAATAATGATTTATTTAATTGGTTTCCTTGTTTTGGGTTAAATATGACCATGAAATATAGACAAATGTGGTGAAAGAAATTTTACTTAGGGTAAAATTGGTCTTACATGGTGTACCTGGGTTCATCTAATGATAATAGGTTAGATGACCAAAAAAAATGGTGTAACACTGTAAATTTAATTATTGATAGGACTATCCAAAGAACAAGATCTGTCCTTGAAAACCTTACAGTGTTGATAGATCCTCAATTTGACTTGTCTCATACAAACAACCTATTTAGAACCAAGTCACATAGTGATATTGACCAATATGACCTTGAGACCACAAATTTGTAGCAGAAATTTAACAAAGAAGCCTCTCCTTCCACTCCTCCTGATTTTCAGCTTCTTAACCACTTCAGTTCTCTCCATAACAAATCTACTCATAATCAGCTTGATGGTCCAAGTACTTCCACCACTCCCATCCACACATCCACTATTCAAAACAATCCATTCCATCCCACTTTTCCTTTTACCAATCCACCTCTTGTAAATCCCCCATTTTTTCCCACCATGGAAGCATGGTATGCCCCATTAGTGTTACCTCAACCTTTGGTTCCTTTACCAAATGATTATCAACCTAGAATTCCCCATTTCACTGGAACTTAATCTACCACTGCCCAACAGCATGTAGAAAAAATGGATGATGCCTTTGATTACATGGAAATAGAAGAAGAGACCATTAAGATGAGAATCTTTGCCCAAAGTTTAGGAGGAGAAGCCAAAAAATGGTTTAAAAGCTTAACTCCTAATAGCATAAATGATCTCCCTTCTTTATATCAAGCATTCATAAAAAAATGGGGAAATTAAAAAGAACCCTCTCCAAATCCTTTCAGAGTATAGAAACCTCAAAAGGAACACTGGTGAAAGTGTCCAAGATTATTGCACTAGATTCAATAGTGTTTACAATGCACTTCCCCCAAATATGAAACCTCCACTAGGCTTATCCTTAGCTAAATTTCTTGAAGGCTTTGATCCAGACATGGCCTACCAGCGAAGAGAAATAGACCCCTTAAATTTATAAGATATGCAGAGGGGATCCATAAGTGTAGAGGAAAATCTGATTGAGAAAAGAGCTAGGTTGAAATTAGAGAAAAGAGTCACATACAAAGATGAAACAATGGCATCAACCTCATTAGCTGATGCTAAAATTGACAACTTCGTAAGGGTGATGGAAAGAATGCTTGAGAAAATAAACTTAAATGATAGACTGCCTCCAAGAGAAAACCAAATAAATTCCCAAAAAATAAATTGAAATCCAAACTTCAGAAGGGACCCTATTCAAAATAGAAAAAGAGGTAATGACTAACAAATTAGGCCTCCCTTTCAACAAAACTATGTAGATCAAGAAGAAGAAAGGGAAACTGAAAGGTTAGAAGAAAATCATGTAAATCTGATAGGATCTGATGGTGAGACAGATGTTTTCCTCACTGAAGAAGAACAATGATTCTTCTCCTCAGAACAAATTGAAAACAATCATGAGGATTCTGAATATTACCAATTGGGGTTGGAAAACACAATAACGGAGGTACACAGACAATATGATCTTAGAAGCAAGAGGAACCCATAAGTTTCCAATGATAAAAACACTAGCACTACTGTTAGGAAAATTTTAGAAAACCTTCCTAAAAAGACACCAAACAGTAATTACACTTTGACTAAAAAGACTGATTCAAACATAAACAAAGCCAATCAGCAAAGTGTTGACCCAAGCTACCCTAGTACTTCTGCTAGTGGCCCTAAGAAATATGTCCTAAACAATAGTCCTAATAAAACTCAGCAAATCAAAATTGCTGAAAAGACTATGCTTGACAAAATAGATGTAAATGTGTCAAAAACATTAGTCCCTTTCATCCTAGAGGGTGAAATTGCAAAGATCAATATTAGCATACCGCTAGCTGAACTGGTAACCCGGGATGTATATAAAAACAAATTTTTGAAAGCCTTGAATATAGGAAATGACACTGATACTTTGAACTTGATAGATGATAAGCCAGAGTTGTTGTTTGGTCCTGAAGTAGAAGGAAAATACCAAGAAGGAACCATTCCTCCATTTTATGTCAGCTTAAATATACATGATAAAATTTTACACAATGCCATGCTAGACTCTGGTGCCTCTCACAACCTTATGCCAAAAGTGGTGATGGAGAGATCAGGCCTAGTGATTACTAAACCTTACAAGGACCTGTATTCCTTTGATTCAAGTAGAGTCAAGTGTTAGGCCTAATCAAGGATTTATGTGTCAGACTAGCACAAATTCCTGCTAAAGGTCTAGTTATGGACATAGTTGTTGCTGACATTCCCCTGAAATATGGAATGCTTCTATCTAGATCATGGGGAGAAAAACTCCAAGGAAGCCTTCTAATGGATATGTCTTATGCTACCATACCAGTTTTTAACCAAACTAGAATATTATACAGAGAATCTCATATGAAATTTATGGTAAGCAACATAGATATACCAAACAACACTCCTATTTATGTTATTCATTTAGATTTATAATCCTTTATCTTGTACATTGAAGATGAAATTAGGCAACAATAAAGGACAGTTAGATAGAATTAGGACCACTTGAACATTCAAATCAGTTCCCAAAAGAAAAATCTAACAGCCCTAACCTTAGCAGCACTAAACAGAAAAATGAAAATGAGTATGAAATAGAAACATTGTGGGAAATGAGCTTTGATGGCTCTTACAGTAAAACAGGCTCTGGAGCTAGTGTATGGATACACAATACAAAATAATGACATTCTTATAAACTTGATTTCCAATGCACCAATAACATTGCAGAATATGAAGCTCTCCTCCTTGGTCTACATTTTCTAAGAAACTTAGGGGCCAAGAAAATATCAGTCCAAGGAGATTCAAAGTTGATCATTAAGCAAATAAAAGGGGAGTATTTAGCCAAAAATCCAAGATTAAGATAATATAGAAATGCTGCCCTAGAACTCCTAAAAACCTTTGAGAATTATGAACTCACTGTCATCCCTAGAGCTTAAAACAACCTTGCAAATAAACTTGCTTTTCCTGCCAACAATTGCTAAATACCACAAATAAATGAAAAATTCAATATCAAAGTAAAGAATAGGCCAACATTCCCTGACAATGAAGACTATTGGCAAGTATTTAAAGGAGATAAACACATTGATGATTTTCTGCAATCAAAGAATGATTTTACTGAATTAGCACCTAGCTCAAGCCATGAAGAATAAAGTTCTGATGATAAACAAGCCCATGAAATAGAGCTATCCTCCACTACTGATATAAACCAATGTGAAAATATTTATACAACAGGATTATCAAACAAAACAACCCAAAAGGACCTTGAAGTTTTACAATGTAAAAATGATTCAATACCAAGGGGCCTTACACCATTAGAGGAGCTTTTTGATTTCAACGATGTAGCTAAAAAACCAAATATGGACCAGCCTACATAAATTAATGTAGAAAAACATAACATAGGCAGCATAAATGAACCCAAAATGATCAAGTTATCTAGCACTCTTCCTAATCATATCAAACAAGAATATCTTGAAATTTTCAGGGAGTTTGGAGATGTGTTTGCATGGGGGTACAAAGACTTGAAATCATATGATACTAGCATCATTCAACACAAAATTCCTCCTAAGAAAAATAAAAAACCTTTCAAACAAAAACTAAGGATAAACCCTATTTTATTGCCTTTAGTTGAGAAAGAGATCAAGAAGATGTATGATAATAGGATCATAGTTCCCCTTAGATGCTCACAATGGGTGTCCAACCTTGTGTCTATTAGGAAGAAGACTAGGGAAATTAGGCTTTGCATTGACTTTATAGATCTGAGTAGAGCCTCCCTGAAAGATAATTATCCCTTGCCTGAAATGGACCACATACTTCAAAAGGTGGTTGTATCTAAGAGAATATCATTTTTGGATGTTTTTTCAGGCTACAACAAAGTTTTATTACTCCCAAGTGATCAACACAAAACTGCTTTCACTACACCTTGGGGTACATTCATGTATGTAAAAATTCCATTTGGTTTGATGAATGTAGGAGCCACATTCCAAAGGGCCATGGACATAGCTTTTTTAGAAGACATAGGCTATTTTATAATCATTTACCTTGATGACATTACTGTTTTCTCCAAAAATGATAAATAACATTTGATTCATTTGAGAATTTTTTTTGAGAAATGTAGAAAATATGGCTTATCTTTGAATCCCAAAAAGACACTCTTTGGTCTCCAAGAAGGCAAACTTCTTGGCCACATAATTTTTGAAGAAGGAATCAAAGTCGACTCTAAAAGGATTGAAGGCATTTTGAAAATCAACCATCCTAGAAACCTCAAGGAATTGCAATCTTTCATTGGGAAAATCAATTTTTTGAGAAGGTTCATCCCCAACCTTGCTGAAATTTTGAGGAATAACACAAATATGCTCAAAAAGGAAACATGGGTTAAGTGGACCTTAGAAGCCAAATAGTCATTTGAATTGGTTAAACAATCTATCACTCAAACATCAGTTCTTATTAGTCCTGATTTTACTAAGGATTTCTACATTTTCTCATTTGCCTCTGAACATACAATAATTTCAATGTTTCTACAAAAGAAAAATGCAGGGAAAGAACAACCCATATCCTTTTTCAGTAAAAAATTAAGAGATGCTCCACTCAAATATAACATCATCGAAAAACAAGCCATAGCCTTGATAAAAGCATTGAAATATTTCTGAGTCTACATTTTACACTCGCATATCATTTCTTTTGTCCCACACACAGTTGTAAAGGACATTCTAAATCAAGACCCTGAAGGTAAAAGGGGAAACTGGATTTCACTTATCCTAGAATATGATTTAGAGATCAGGCCTACCAAGATGATTAAAGGGAAGGGATTAGAAAAACTTATGGTAGAATCAAATTTTCAAGCATTAGATATAAACATGGTTGATGTTTTAGAAGAAACAAAAGAATTCATAGCTCCTTATGTTGAAGAAATATTTTTGAATTCACCTTGGTATGTCGATATCATTTATGTGCTTCTCTATCTTAACACTCCTCTCTATCAAATACTAAATCTAGATTCTTGAAACAAAAAGATTTAAATTACTACATTTTAGATGGAGTGTTATATTTGAAGAATGTTGTTGGCATATTACTTAAATGTTTACTTGAGGATGATGCAAGAAAAATTATGCATGAACTGCATGAAGCAGAGTGTGGAGGCCACCTTTACTGGAAGACAACAACCAACAAGATCCATAGAGTTGGCTATTATTGGCCCACCCTTTTCCCAAATACTCAAAAAATAGTCATGACTTTCCATAAGTGTCAAATTTTTGATAGCAAGAGAAAGCTCCTACCTTTACCTTTACATGCCATCAATGTAGAGGCTCCCTTTCATCAATGGGGTTTAGACTTTATTGGAGAAATTAACCCAACCTCATCTGGCCAACATAAGTGGATCCTTACCACCACAAATTACTTTACCAAGTGGATAGAAGCAATCCCCTCTAGGAATGCTACTGACTCTGTCATTATCAAGTTCCTTGAAACTAACATACTATCTAGATTTGGTTGTCCTAGGAAAACTAATATAGATAATGTTGCTGCTTTCAAATCCAAAAGAATGGTTGATTTCTTCTACAAATATCATATCACATTGGGCCATTCCACAACTTACTACCCCCAGGGTAATGGATTAGATGAATCTTCCAACAAAAGTCTAGTCAACATTATTAAAAAACTGTTGGATCAAATCAGAAATCATGGCATAGTAAGTTGGTTCATGCATTATGGGCTGATAGGCTAACCACCAAGAAATCAATAAATATGTCCCCCTATGAACTTGTATATGGCCTAGATGCAGTTTTCCCTACATCTTTGAGAGTTCCAGTTCTGAAACTTCTCCAAGAAGTACAAACAGAAGAAAATGGCATGTAGAGAAGACTAAATCAAACTATTCATTTACAACACACAAGAGAAGAAGTATACAAAAGGACACAGACAATTAAAGAAAACATCAAGGAGATCTTTGACAGAAGGACCAAATCAAATAACTTTCAAGCTGAAGATAAAATCCTAAAATGGGATTGAAGGAGAGAATATAAAGGTAAACATGGAAATTTTGAGAATTTATGGAAAGGGCCTTATATCATTCACTCAATTAGGGGTCATAATGCTTTTTTTTTACGAGGGTTGAATGGAGAAGAACTATTTGGAGGTCCTGTCAATGGAAGGATGCTTAAACATTATTTCTCTCAATAATCCTATATTCAAAGTTTTCACTCATTATACATAACATAGCATGATAAAAATCAAAGAAAATAGAAAAACAATGAAAGAAAGGAAAAGGAAAAGAGGGCAAGTCAAAAGAGGTACAACCCCATACCCAAAACACAATACTACTAAAAGTGTGCAAGTATAAATGCCACTACTGATTCAAAATGATATCTTGTTCAGTCATCTAACCTAATCATGGCTGAACATGATTTAAATTTATGTTGATAAGTTAGTAGAAACAAATATTGTCAATATTATTTTAGACTTGACTTATCAAGAATGATAGATTAGGGAAGTATAAAGATTATGGTTCCACATGCTCAAAACATAACCAAAGAGATGGATAAGGATGCATTACTAATGAAAAATCATAGCCTCATCTTTCTAGATTTATTTTTATGCAAATAAATGTTTGAGTTAAGCTTGTTCCAAATGCCACAACCATGGTTTAATCAGACTGATTAATCCTTATTTGAATCATGTTTTAAATTGCATGACAATAGCTAGAGAATCAAAACTACCAAGTAGCTTACTCTTTGCAGTCAAGTATCTTAGGTAGAAAATAAAAGATTTCAATAGTTTAATCTGAACTCTTGGAAGAAATAAGGATAGGAGTAGATAGTTTATATCTTTTTTCAAAAATAAAAATGTCAAGAGTTGCCAATTCAAATGCACTCAGAGAAGAAAAAATGTTAGGACAAGTAGGATTTGGTAGGTAGAAATGATGTCAAAGGAAATCACATATTGCATATTGTCAAGACTTGTCACCTCAAAGGAATATCAGCAAGTGAGATAGAAGGGAAATCTTCCCAACGGATAAGGCACTGATCTGCTGAAACTCAGAGATTTCATGAACTAAGGTTCTGGACACCTTGAAAAGAAATTTTCCCTCTGCAAGTGGAGCCACTATTAGTCATCAGTAAATTTTGCTAACATCTAAGGATGACTAAGTTATAAATCCTAGATTTCTAGAAACAATATTTGAAGAAACATTGTGAGTTCTAGAAATATCACTGCCTTTATCATCCTAAAAGTGTGACTATTTTTCCCTAAACTCTCCTATCTTTTACCTTCTCAAAAGTTCACCCTGCTACTCTATGGAAACTCCATTTTTTGGGCCTAATTCCCTCATCCATCACTCCACTAACACCCTCATTCATTTCCATTTTTTCCTTCTAAAAGACCCCTACAAATCCTCCCTCATTCACCATTTTCTTCTAAAAATCCTTAAAACAATGTAAACAATCCTTTTACATTGTTTTAGCCTAAACTTCTAAACCTACTAGATCCTCTAAAAGCCCTGCAAAACTCTGTTTTTATGATAAAAACCTACTTTTTGTGAGAAGGTCCTTTAAGCCCATTTTTCGGCTTAAACCCAGCCCCCTCACCCATGTGACTCTAAAACCATGACCCTCTGCCTATTCCTAAACCCCTTCCGCCATATAACTACACCTCCGCCCTTCTATCCTTATACGACCTCGCAACATTAATAAAATCCCCTCCATAACCTTTAAAAAATAAAATATGGGCTCCCACTTTCCGTTATGTCTGGTCGAACCCCCACCATTGATCATGGCCTGTTCCCCTGATCCAATGGCCATCACACTCCCACCCTTCATCCCATCTCCTAATTCAACCCCGCAACATGACAAAGTTGTCTCGTCACCAAGCAGAGCCCCACTTTCCATTACCCCATGTCGATCAACCGTAGTATTCCACCTGTCCTGGGCTCCACTCCACAGACCTATGCCCTAGCCTCGAAAACCCTCCACACCGTCGATCTCACCTCTTGAGATTTCACTTCTCACGTGCATATCTCGCACGATTTTGCATTGTGGTTTAACACTCCTAACCCACACGAAAAAATCGGTTTCACCCTAGACATGCGGCAATTATTCTATGGTATCGTGCAGCCTCGGGCCAATACCACTTACCACCCTATGTCCGCGCGATAAACCACCGTGGTTTTTCCAAAACTACCTTCCTCCTCCAGCGCCAAAATTCAAATTTCTTCATCCTTCCACCTGGTTCCACATACGGAACCTTCCCTCAGTGCTCCCTCCTCTGTAGATCACCCCCAAATCCTCTGAAACCCAAAAAATTTAGTTTAAACCCCTCTCGTAGGTTTTCAATTAACATTGTTTTGTGTTTTGTGCAGGTTTTTAATGGTAGACAAGGGCCTAAATTCCCTCCCACAATAAAAAATGTGACAAATTAAATCTCTAGATGATGATCCGAGAGGTAAATTCATATAAGAGAACCAGGGGAGCCCGTATAAAGGTTAACACATGATGATCCATGATCATCAATGGGTTATAAACCCTTATACCAAAAAGATCACCTCGCTGTACATAGAACAAACAAGAAGAGTGAAGAATAAAAGGATTAAAGGGATAAATTGAGATCAAAGGATAACACAGAATATTAACCCTTAAATATAGTCATTAAAGATGAAGGTCAAAGGCTTAAAGCAAAGAGATAAAGGACAAAATAGCCATAAGAAAAAATGAAAAGACAAAGGAAGTAAGACAGATTATCAAAGCTAAATCAATGTTCAAAGGTCTAATTACTGAGTTTTATGATTAAAACAAAGACATATACCCAAAGATAGCCTCGAATAAATCAATAAGGAAGCAGTTACTCCTCCAAAGACTAAATTTCCACCTACAACATGTTTCCTTTCCATAAAGGAATTTGGGCAGTTATTACACACTCAGAAGATATTTTATCTGTCAAGGTAGTTATTGTAATAGTTAAGACTAGGCCTTAAAAGTAAAAAAATTTACCCATTCCTCTTTAGAAGTTAAGATAGAGTTATTAAAAACAGAGAAGTAGCTGCAAATATTCCTTCCTTATGCCTTGCATGGTTTTCAAGGTTAGGAATGCATTTAATCTATAATTAATGACACTCAAACCCTATCACGAGCTCCACCTCCTGATTTGTAGCATAAATACTGCATCTGAACTCATTTTATTGTTGGAATTTGATGACTCTTTGAAGTAATACATAGTCCCTTGGAAGTTGAAGGAAAATTGATGTCTTGGATCTTGTGGATGCCCTGATTTGTTTGTTCATGGAGGAGGCTAGATCACTGGATCCCTCAGCTTGTTTGTTGGTGAAGTGCTTCTATCTGTTATTGTTATTTCCTATTTTCATTATGTTTTCATATTTTTTTGTTACAGTAGAGTAAAATTTTTAGGCTAAGAAATGTCTTCACTGTCTAAATGTTTTCTTCTACAAGGTCTGATTGGAGGATTCTTAATTTCCCTCCAGTTCCATCTAGCTTGTTATTTTAGAAATGATTCAATAGAGTATAACCAAAGATTTTCCCTTTCAGTGAGTCCATGCTCCTTTGAGTACAACTTGAGATATTGTTTTTAAAGATCTTTTCAAAGTATGCTTAGTAGAGTCTAAACTAGGGAAGTCTATGGTGAGTCTTGTCCTCTAGACTGCCTCAAAAGGTTGCTTTAAAGATTTCTAAAGAGTTGGTCAAAATTATATTAGATTATTTCCATTTGATCTTAGGCTGCTCTTACTATTTATCTTATATGTTTTATTATCTGAAATTAGTATTTTGATTGCTGGATTATTGTCTGAATGGTTGCTTATTAAAAGTTTGTCCAAAGAATTCTATGGTTTTCCCTATCCTTTGGCCTACTTCAAAATAGAAACCTTGAAAGATATTTCTTGTTTAAAGTACATGCTAAAGAATTCTTAATTTCTCTTTGTCCTACTTTTCATTCTTATCCTTAATGTTTATCTCATTATCCCAAAAAATTTGAAGATCCACTGGCCAAGTTAGATTTCCCCTATGATACTCCCTGATCCTCTTACAAACTTATCATGACTTCCATTTGACTCCATTTCCAAATGACTTAGATATTTCCCATTATATCTATGCTCTTTGATCATCATGTCCAACCAAAACAATCAAACAAACCTTGTACTTAATAACTAGCCTAAAATCAACCCTCAAAGAAAACAAGAACATATCCTTTGAAAATAACCTGAGAGATCCCTCTTTGAGTCTAGGAAGGCTAGGCCCTAGAACTCTAAAGACTGGTTCCATGTTGCCTTGTCATTTTTTATGCCAATTTTCCAAATCACGAGACCCCAACATAGTTTTCATATACTCCCTTGGGAATGCACTAAGCAGTCCCAATCATGATGATGGTGGAAAAAAAAGTTGAAACCTTCCACCTGGAGACTCCATAACTCTCAATAGACCTAAAGACTTCACTAGTAGAGAACTCTAGACTGGTTGAAAAGATACATTGACCCTTTCTGATTTACAAACATGGATCCAAGGATAAAAAGGAGATATGTTTCGATGAACAAATATCACATCCTTGGATTCCCACACAAAATGCCTCAGATAGATTGGTTTTCAAACCTGCCTATGTTTTAAGATGAAAAATTTGATGACCCATTGTTACATCTCATCAAATTTCATATACATGTATGGAGGTTAAAAGTTGAATGGCATGAGGACTGCCTCATGAAAATGTTCATGGGGACATTAGAAAGGAATGCTAGATAATGGTATGAAGGCCTAAAACCTAGCATCTTGTTTTCTTGGAAGGATTTCCACAAGGTGTTTTATGAACACTATCAAGAATATTGTCCATCTCTGTCATCAGTTGAAAATTATTGTGATAAATCTGAAGACTTCAAACAATACCTTGTAAACATTGATGACGATTTAGGAAATTGGCATCCTAAAAGCCTATTAGAAACAATTCATGAGATTCATTCTCAAAACATCTATCATGAAAACCAAGAGGAGTTGGTTAAGGATGAAATCAATAAGGAAATAAAGGAAGATTCACAAGATATCTCTGAAGGCACAAGTGATGATTCCCCATCTCTTCTATGTGAGGCTCAAGAAGAAATTCAGCCTCAGAATCAACCTTTACAGGAGAAAGAGAACTGTTGTAGTGCTATCCAAATAAAGAGAAAAGTGCCTCCTCTTTTAACTAAAGAGGAAATAAATAAGATTCTAAGCACGCAACCAACCTCTAAGCATTCATATGAGAAGAACATCTCATTTCTTTCTCCTGCTAGTCCCAGCTACCACAGATCAGAAAATGGATGTGTAGATCAATTTGAACGAAAACATTTTGATAATCCAATATGTTTGATTGGTGACCTTACTTATTTTGATGATTTTCCAAAGTTTTATCAGTATGATGATGGTCATGTTTTCCGAATAGAAGAAAATCTTACAGATCCATCAGCAATTGGTTTTTGGGTGGAAGTTCAGTTTCATCAAAACAATAATCAACCAATACATGCTAGCTATGACACTGATGGGGAAAGTCAAGAAAATTTGGAAGTAAGTGAAGCATCTCTGACCCTTTGTTCTACTTCATTTTAGTCCATCAGAAATAACTCTCATGTGATTGGAAATCAGTAGTCTTTCGGTTTTGATGTTGAGTTTGGGGAATATAATGAAATTCTTAAGCAAGTTGATAATGAGAAGCCTCTTCCTGAAAGGGTTGAAGAAAGAATTTGTGACATAGAACTCTCCTCAACTCCAGATTTGTAGCCACCAAGTCCCATTGAATTTCAAATTGTAGATGAAGGCTTGGAAATTGATAAACACAGAAAAGTGGTTGTGCTGCCTTCTCAGGAATATTTTCTGCCAAATAATACTCCTGCTCATCAACATGATGACCTTCACATAGATTTCAGCCTATTCAATCAGAGTACATCAAGTTTGTTGGAGGATAATATTGAAATATATGATGAGGCTGCCAGCATAGATGATCATGAGGAAGAGGTGGAGTTTCTTGTTCAAAAGAATCCCAAGCTTAGCCAAGTGGAGGAAGGAGTAGTCCTGAATGAAGTATGTTTCTCAAATCCTCTAAGTTAGATATTATTCCAAGATCCCTTTGCTGCTTTCTAGAGACATATAAAGGATGAGTGTGTTATATCAGAAATAGTTTGTTGCAAGGTTTAAAGAATACTTTAGGCACTACTGTACAAGAAAAAGTGAGGTGTGAGTGGCCTTTCTATTTTTTCAAAATCACTCAAAGAGCTGAATGAAAATCACCCATGGAATCATCTACTTGATTGGTTATATTGGAAAGGTGAGTTCACCAAATGAATGTACATTATATGTACGTTAGATTAGGATAGATTAGGTATGCAAAATAAGCTCAGCCCTTCAAGCATCCTTTTAGTTTTAGATTATTTTGAAAAATGAAAATACAAAAATAGAGAAAAGAAGAAAAATAGGGCAGTTTTAAAGAAGAGGTACAACCCCATACCTAAAAAAGAGTATTGTTGGAAGTGTGCAAACCTAAATTCCACTACTATTGAAGAAAAGAGAGTCTTTTTCAGTCATCTAGCCTAATAATGATTGAACATGTTTTAAATTTATGCTGATAGGTTAGTGAAAGAAGATTTTTCCAAACCATGTAAGCTTGACTTGTCAGTAGATTAGATTAGGAGAAGAGATATTGATTCCCAAAGCTCAATTTAGAATCAAAGAGGAATGAGAGGGATGAGTGAAAAAATTCAAATTATAAGCACTCATATTTCTAGTTTCACTTGTAAAAAAATAAAGTATGTGTGCAGCTTGTCCACATGCCATAGCCTATGAAAAATTAGATAGCTTAACCCAGCTTTGATCATGTTCTCAATATCATGTTAGTAGGATAGAGAATAAAGTTTTTCAAACAACATAATATTGAAAAATGAGTAGGCTAGGTAGAGAATAAGAATATTTCATTAGCCTAATTTGAATTCTTGGAAGTGATAAGGGTACAAGTAGATATTTTTTTTATGCTTTCAAAAGAAAATAATGTCAAGGATTTTCCATTCCAAGTGCACCCAAAAGAAGAAAAAATGTTAGGCAAAGTAGGATGGGTAGGTAGAAATGAGGTTGAAGCAAACATGTCTTTTTGATTTCGAGATCATAGCTTCAAGAGAAAATCAACAAATGAAGGAAGAGATATCTGCAAAGAACAAGTAAGGTACTGGTCTTCAAAACTCAAAAATTTGAACTCTGAGGTCCTGGACACCTCCTGAAAAGGAGCTGCCCTTCCCAAGTGGAGACACTGCTAGTCATTAGTAATTTTTATTATCTGTAGATGACTAAATATTGGTCCTATATTTATGAAAACAAAATTCCCTGAATATTGTGAGTTTTAGAAATATCACTACCATCATTATCCTAATAGAAACGTTTTCACTATCCTATCATTTTTCCATTCCATGGTCACCCTGTCACGCTTTCAAAATCTTCCCAAGCTTATACCTATCATTTTCAGTCTCCTTTCCTTCCCATGACCTCTTTACTCTGTTTTCCCTTGCCCATCACTCCATTTTCCATCTAGGGTTTTCCTATAGCCAAATCATTCCCATGATTCACCAGTTTCCTTAAAACATTGATAGTCTCAAAACTATCTTTGTAGGCTCTTTAGATAAATCAAGTACATTGGATTTTTTATCCTCATTACACTAATTTTTCAATACTCTGTTTTTACACTTGAAGCCTCCAAAACCAATTTTCAGTCAAGGAATAGGTCAAAGAGCCCCCAGTAAGTCAATTAGGGTTTCATGTAGTCCAAGGTCATCATTTCCAAAGAGGACTACCATTCATTTTCAAGGTCTGCACATGAGGTAATGGAAAATATTGAAACTTTTGCAGAAATGTTAAGAGGTCAATCAACAAAAGAAATTGATGAAGCAAGTGGTTTGTGCCTAAAGGAGGACATCTTGCAGCAAAGAAGACATGAAAACTAGGGTTTTACACTTAACAATCCATTAGAGTGCCAACATAATGGTCAAATGCAGAAATGGTATGAAGAAGGTGTTGAAGCTACTGCTATGAGAAATCCTCCCAGAGGTGTTTAATGGGTTTTCATGACTAAATGAGAAAAAGAGAGATGTTAGACTTGAAGATGGAAGTAAGGGAGGTTTTAAGGCTGGTGCTGTGTCAAGATCAATCATGCCTCCATTACTAAAGGAAGAAGTGAAATTCACCATCTCAGTCACCTTCCAACAAAACTATTAAAGAACATCAATGAGCCAAGAGAAGCCATCTTTATGACTCAGAGAAAACCTGCAAAAGTAGAAGGTAAAGAGTATCAATGAAAGGAGTTTCAAATTCATCATCTTCTGTCACCTACAAGAAAAAAAGTCAAGGGAATATCAGTGAAAGAGAAAAAATGCTTAAAAATTTACAAAATGGGCTTAAAGAATTAAAATTTATTCCTAAGCCTATTTTTTTATTCATATGGATGATTGTGCCCTTGGAAAAAATCATTAAAACAGTCAGAGGGAAGAAAATTTTAGTTTTTAAGTTAAAATTGGGCAAGTTTTTCTGGTGATGCACCCTTGGATCAGCATTGCACGCCAGGGGTCCGGCGCTATCCCCCTACCAAAAAACACCGTGTAAATTTCCAAAGCATTGTGCACCTGTGAGTACGCGTTGCGCGTTTGGCCGAATGTTGCGCATTCACTTGGTAGGCCCAACAGGCCCGATAAAAGAACTTTGGTGCTGTGCGCCTGGCACACACACTACGTGTAGGCTGACTTGACTCTCCTGTGACCCACTGCGCATTCACCCCGACCTGACAGCCTATTCAGCACTACGTGTTTAGCTGACCCGACACACCAACTCACCGGGCAGGCGTAGCGCGTTTGGCCAGGATGGATTCTAAGCCCTGTAAATGCCCAAATCACCTAAAAAAATTCTTCAATCTTCATCCAAGGGTCTTCAAAAGCTGGTGAAGATGAGTACAGCTCATCAAGCCTTTCTTCAATCATTTTTGGTGTTTCATAATTAAAGGGAACTAAAGACCTAAGGAGGAAACCCAAACTTGCATGCTTAAAACATCAATGTTTAAACACTTCTCTATCTGCATACTAAGAAGACTAGTTATAGCTATAAGGGTACCTTGCTGAAAAGCTTCTCATTCATCTAAAAATATGTTCCTACACTTACCCCATTTACTCATAGACTTTGTCCCCTACACTAGAAATAGATTGACATATTCATCCTCTTTTTTCTATGAGTTTTATATCAGTGCCAACAGTTTCAACACTGAGTTTAAACCAGCAACAGAGGTTTGTCACTAAGTTTTTACTCTCACTCACATGCCATCACATCTTAGTAATCCTCCTTCATCACCCTTTCCAAATCCTTCACTATCATCTCATGTCTCAAGTACATCTAACAATAACGATGATGGCCACGAAGAATCAATCAAGGAGGAATAAAACAGTGGGACCAATGCAGATCAGGCTAATAACAATGAGGGAGAAAGAAATAATCAGTCGAATAAGGAAATATCATGCAGTGAAGAGGAAGCCATTGAGTCTAAAAAAGGTGAAGCTCATGAAAGTGATAAAGGCAATGTAGGAAAGAGCATGGGAAAGGAAGACAATGAAAAAGTGCTAGTGAAGGGAGCTGATGCAAATGAGTAATGAAACAGTGTCGATAAGAGCCTTGAGGCCAATAAGGATACAAATGAAGGAAGAAAAAATGGTAAATGGGCAATGATAATGATGATGATAAGTCAGAGGTCAGTGATAAAGTTAGAGAGCATTAAAAACAAAGAGCAGTGAGGGTGCTAGCAGGTCCAAGAGCCATAAAATCAATCACTGAGGAAGATTTTAGTGAAGAAAGAACAGTGAGGGAAATAAGGAATATGGAGGAACATGATGAAAATAATGAGGTTTAAATAAAAATAAAACTTGATTAAATTTCTGATTCATCCTCTACCAGCCTCCCAAAAATAATCAGATGAACAAAATCCAACTTTGGGCTCATTTCTGGACTTATGAATTTTTGACTATTTATTAGGGCCAAAGGAGCAACGCCCTTGGCATTGTGATTTTTCTCAGGGAATCCATTGGAGGTAAACTTTAAATTTTTCGAATCCTTAGTCCAAGGGCATCATGCACACCTAGTTTCAGCTCATTCGGAGCAAAACTGGTCCTCCAAAAGGGCCAAAAACATGCAAAATGTCACCTTTCTACCATGTTTTCAGGGTTGGCGCTGTGCCTTTAGCATCCTTGGCAGTTATTGAATTTTTAAGAGGTAAATGAACTCCAATAATAATAAAATGTGTATTTTTTAAATTAATACTTGACAGTATTTCCAGCGAGCCATCACGTAGCTCATTCTGACACTGGGAAGGCCTTGAATATTCAGCTGCAAGGTGACCCATTTTTCCAGCGCAGGCGTTGCGCCCTTGGACCTCCCTGCTGCGCCCTTATCTACAAAAGTCAAAAAAAGACACTCATTTATGGAAAATAGATATTTTATCGTTTTTTGGGAAAATCATTCCAAAGTTAGGTGTTATAAGTTATTTTTCATTTATTACATTATATATTTTGTGCCTTAGGCCTTGCATGGTATTAATGGACAAAATTGATATTTGTGAGCAATTAATAGCCTCCAAAATCCTAGCTAGGGTTTGACTCTCCTTTTCATGATAAATACTCGATGAGGGCCTCATTTTTCATGTTGGTTGGTTGCTGGTTGTTAATTGTTAAACTGAGCATAGGCTCTGAGTTGTAAAGAGTTTTTGGCTTTGGATCCTTGTAATCCTTTTGGACTAAATGACAATGGAACCAAGCACTTTGCAGGATTCATGAACATAGCTAATGGTGATTTTTTTCTCGTTTTATTCTCATTTTCTTATGTTTTACATCTCGTTTCACCTTTCCCTTCCATTAGAACATAAATTTTAGCTTAAGGTTTTTTTTCTAAGCTCATTAAGTCTATTTGTTTCTCTTAATTTCATGTTTTCCTCTACTAGGTCAGTTTGGAGAATTATTAGTTTCTCTCTAAACCCACTCAGCTTGTTTATCTCATGAATGATTCAATGGATTCAGTGCCAAAGAGGTTTATGGTTAGCCCTGCCCTTTGGGATCACTTTAATTATTGTTTTTGAGGTTTTTACTTAGAAGTATTTCTAGTTAGGGTTAGCTGAAGAGGTTTATGAATTTCCATGCCCTTTTTTTCATCTTAAATAGTTGCTTTAAAGTTATTTATAGTATTATTAAGGAATATTAGGAGTTTTTTGGGGCCCTTGTTGTGAAACTTAACAGATTTTGAGTTGTAGCTAGTACATGGCGGAACGCAACCACAGTAGGCAAAAAGATGTCAAGGTTGCAAAGGAGAAAAGGATAGGTGTCGCGGTTGTTGTGGGAGCAAGCATAGATGGTGGAAGAGCACGAAAGGAAATGAGCAGTGGAAATCCCAATGAATGGAAAGAAACAGAAGACAACCGAGCGAGAAGAAAGTATGAACTGTCAGTCGTGCTAGCAACAGAACAAATAGGCAGCCAGCCAGCAGATAGTAAGGTTGGTGCAGATGGGAATAGGCAATAGGGAGCCGCAGGAGAGCTCTGTCTGTGTTGTACTATTCTCCATTCCTCTGTGTTTCTATATTTCTCTATGTCCAATAGGAATTCTTGTATTCTTCTCTATTCATGCTCATGATGTTGAGCCTTATAATAGTTTGTCACTGATAGTTGATGCTTAATACAATCAGAAGTGTTGTTTCGAGTATCTATTATGGTTTTGAATGAATGGTTTTGCAAGAAATTTTTAAATTTTATTTATTTCAAGTCTGAATGCATTTCTGAGAGATAGGTGTTATGGAACATTGTATTACGACTGTTTTAGACTTTCAACAAAAATTTGATTCATCCTTATCAATGTTGTTGTTGTTGTGATATTGATCGACTCCCTACCATATTAAGGTTGCAGCACGACTCGGGTGAGACTCTCGACTCTTCAGAGCTGGGTGCAAATTACGGCGTGAAACTAGACTACGGCGGAAAACCTTGTTGGCCCTTAACCTGAACTCGGGTCTTCTCTGTGAGACTTGTTCTCTCGCCAACAAATGGTTCCGTTGCCAGGACCCAAAAATTCATTTGGGAGCTAGATCATGGTATCTTGGATCTTCAAAAGAGAAATACAGAGCTTGTGGGATAACCACCTAGATCATTTCATTACTCAGGAATCCGAGCTGAGACAGAAAAAGGAGAAAACGATTAAAAACCTGGTTCTATTCTCCGACTCTACTAGTGATACCTATGAATTTTTTTGGGGAAATTTCCCAGAATAACTCTATAACTATTTGCAGAGACTTCAGACCAAGGCTGTCAAGGAAAATTCGCGAAAGATCAATCGCAAGTGGGCGCATGAGTATCTGGTGGCCCTTCATCGGTTAAACATCAATTTAACCTGAGCTGTAAATTTTTGGGTGGAATCTACCTTGGACAGATATATAGTGGAGTTCGCAGTAGAGTGATACCAATATTTTTCAAGAGCAGAAGATACCTTCAGATCAGGGTTAAGGGAGAAGCTGCTGAAAGAAATTCTTTTTTGGATTAAGACATTGATGGTAGAAGAAGGACTGATGGGATTCCAAAAAGCAGATATGGAAGCGTAAAACCTCTGGTGTTGGGGGAAGGGATTAAGGAAGAGATGCTACAAGAGCAGTGAAAAGGGGGAGTAGGACTATGGATGTCGAGACCGCCAACAGGCTTAGGGAGCGACGAGCACATCGGAGGGTGCAGATTGCAGAAAGGTGGCAAGAGAGGGTGATAAAGGAGTTGAAGAGACAAGAAAGTGGTCAAAAGAACAAAGAGGAGGCGCCTCAGATGATAATGGGAGTGGAAGGTCAGGTGGGTCCCCATGATCTAGGAGGGTTTGTTAAAGAAGTGCGGCATGTGTATAGAAGTCCAACCTAGATGGAGAAAGGAAAAAGTTTGACGGAGAAAGTACAGATGCGTGCTCAGAGGAGGTGTCCAATGTGGATATGCATGTTGCAATGGAGCAAATATTTCAAGAAAGGTTGGCCTCCATATCTCAAGGTATTCTGAGTCTCCACAGTTCAAGTAGCTCTAGTCCCAACCTTCCCCTGGTGCTCTATAAGCCCATAAGTGAAATTTTTGTTAACTTGCGTGAATTAAGTAAGTTGCATAGTATTTAGTCTCCAACAGTAACACATACTAGTAGTAGGATTTCTAGTGGCACAATATCACAACCAGGATCCAATGGCTTCATTTTAGTAACGCCTATTCAAGTGAACATAGTGGGATCACTTACCCAGTATCCAGAATTCTTTGGGAGGGGTAACAACGACATCGAACAACACTGGTACCTCTTCGAGGCCATATGGAGGGCACGACAGACACCAGATGTTGGGAATTTGATAAAATTCCAGACCATCCTTAGGGAGAGAGCCCTACACTAGTTTGTGAAATGGTCGGAAGCCCACCTGAACCTAGCGATGGTAGATGTAAAGAGGGATTTCATTAAGGAATTCAAACTGACCCAAAGAAACCAGCAAGTCTTATCAGAGATGTGGGAAATCAAGCAGCGAGAAGGAGAAACGGATTTGGATTTGATGCAGAGATTCAAGGATGCAATCGGAAAACTCAGCTATCCAATTGATCCAAACCATCAGAGGGACTGGTTCATTAAAGCACTGCTACCTTTGACCCAAACTCCATTGACTCAGCAAAGGATCAAGACGTTGCAAGACGCACTAGAGCAGGCAATGAAGATAGAAGCCATGGCAGGTTACCCACAAGAGTTTAAGGGAGGAGCAGTAGTACAAGACCCCAGTATAATGGGTCTGCAGCATCAAATAGCCAGTCTGACAAAAAAACTCAAGGAAATGCAACCAATGCAACTGGTGAGACTGAATGTATGGTGCATGCATTGTCTCATGGAGGGACATGTGGCAACTGAATGTCCCCAGTTGCACGGAAAAAATGTGGGGACATCGACCGCAGGGGCACAGGGGGTTCCACCACTAGTAGGGGTTGTGAAAATAAACACCCAAGGGATATATCCACTACAACAACAATACACAGGGTTCCCTACACAACAAAGTCCAACCACCAATGAGTACTATGAGATATGCAAGAATATGGGCCATCAACCTCGCCTGTGTCCAATCTTACAGAAATATTCCAATGTTCCAAATAATATATACTATGAGTTTTGTGCCTCAACAATGCATGACATAGAGCAGTGCCAAGCACTGGACGCACAGGTGAAGCGGCTGGACCGGCCCTCATACAGAGTAAACGAAGCTCCCCGAGGAAGAGGAGAAGGCATGAGAGGAGGCCGAGCAGGAGGTAGATTTATGTTAAGATGCTACAACTGTGACCAGGAAGGACATGTAGCTAGAGAATTTCCACTCCCTAGAAGACCCTGGTGTTCTCAGTGTCGGGTTAACACATATGCAATAGCAGATTTCCTAGAGCTTATCAAAATATGGGAGGAAATAGCTAGACAAAGGGGGGGAAATTAGTAAATAAAAAACTCAGGTTAATGGGGACTCATACAATGCAAAACGTGGCCATAGTGACACGAGGAGGCAAAATAACAGGGGAATATGCGCATACTTTTGACCCAATAAAATTTATCAGTCCAGGATCCCCAAAGCTTCTGATCAAACCAAAATGATAGAAACAATTTTTTCAAGAAGCAGCAGAAACGTTTGCCCAATTAGAGGGAAAAAAAGGAATTGAGTTACAGAAAACTCAGGAAGACAATGAAACGCAAATTAATTTTGAAGCTTTGATCCAAGAATGGTTCCATCTATTCCTAAAAATTGTTAACAACGCACCAATGTTAGAATGGATAAAGCAGAACCTGGAAGGGGTGCTGAAGAAGAACACAAGAGCAAGAGAATCAGCAGAGGCGGACTAGGAGTATGTATAGAGAATAAAGAGAAATAAAAAAGGATGGGAAAGGAATTATGAGTGAACACACAAGTTGTGGGGCTCCAGATTAAAGACACCATGCTTGATTTGGGATCTGATGTCAACATCCTACCAAGAAAAACTTGGGAGGCATTAGGGAAGCCAAGATTGACGTATTCCCCGATTCAACTTCGGATGGTGAACCAGTATTGCATTGTTCTCGTCGACCGAATAGAGGAGGTTGAAGTTGAAATTGTGGGACTAAAGACATTTACAGACTTTGAAGTCATTGACATCATGGGAGATAAATATCTGTACCCTGCACTATTAGGAATTGATTGGGCCTTTAAAAATTATGCAATAATAGATCTGAAGAAAGAGCTGATGATATTCGAGGATGGGGAGATCAGAGTCACTCAGCCACTCAACCCATATCAAGGGCCAATATATACAGAGACTGTGGATAAAAAAGAAGATGGATAGCTTCTGGACCATCTCTATCAAATGACCACAGGAATAAGATAAGATTAAATTAACCCAAAATCAGAAAGCTCGGTAAGCTGGAGAAGCATCCAAAGCTAATAATTGGGATCAAAAATAGCTTGGGATGATTGGTAGCAAGGAGGGTATGAAACAAATACAAGGATATGCACCAATATTGGAAGAGTCAATTGGATCAGGGCTAAGATTCAGGAATACCCAATCTTATCTAATATGAAGGTTGTAAACCATTTCAAAGCCAAGGTAGAAAATACAGTACCAGAAAGCCATAGAGTACCACTGATGGACATGGCATTACAATCCACATCTGTAAGATGGTGGAGTAATCATCACAACTCATTGAAGCAATGGGACGAAGTTACGGCAGCACTGAAAGCCAGATTTAAGGAGGAGGAAGGACCCGGAAGTAAGGACAAGTACCAAGGGGATTCAGACCCCAAAAACCATCTAGATAAATGTGAAGCCCAATGGAGAATTGATGGATATTAAGAAGAACTGTGGTTCCACCCGTTGATCCACTCCCTGGATGTAATTCCAAAGGTCTAGTACCTGACGAAGGAAAAAAGGAGAGGAACCTACAAATGGCAGGAAGTTGCAGACAACTTTACACAGTTTTTCTCATCTGAAGGAAAGACTGAGCCGGTGACACAAGCATTGTAGGCTATCAAGAAGGTACTGTTCTTCTCATATATTCAACAGACAAATGAGCAGTTGTTTCAATACTAGGGTATCCAACAAAAGGTGGCATGTAAAAAAATTAATAGTGAGATGGATGGTGACAATCTGGAGAATCTCAGGCACCTGTATTTTGAAGAAATAGAAGGGGAGAGGGACATCAAAGAAGAACCGATGACAGAAGGGATCCATATGTTACCTCTTAGAACCAAGAAATTAAATATTGGAACAGAAGACAAACCTAAATTGGCGACAATTGGAGAATATTGGGATGAACAAACAACTAAGGAAATATTCAGTCTTCTCAAGGAATACGAGGACTTGTTTCCTTCATCAGTAGCAGATCTAAAGGGCATAAAAGGGGAGATGGGGGGAATGTGAATAATACTAAAGCCCGATGCAAGGCCTATGAAATATAAACCAGATCGCCTGAACCCAAGGGTAAAGGAAAAGGTGAAGGCAGAGATCGACAAAATGTTGAAGGCCGGATTAATATTCCCAGTAGAAGAAGGAGAATGGGTAAGCCCCGTAGTTATACAGAACAAAAAGGAGAAATTAGAGATACGAGTCTGTGTAGACTATAGAAGCTTAAACAACACTTGTATCCATGATCCGTTTCCTACACCATTCAGTGACAAAGTCCTAGACAACGTTGCGGGGAATGATGCATACTCATTCACCAATGGGTTCTCAAGATACCATCAAGTAAGAATAGGGGAGGAAGGCAAGAGAAAGATGACATTCACCACCAAATGGGGCTCTTTTGCATACAATGTGATTCCATTCGGATTGAATAATGCACCTGCAGTCTTCTCTCGCATTATGATAGCCGCATTCTGGGAATACATCCACAAGTTCTTAGAAGTCTATATGGATGATTGGACTATTACAACATACTAAAGGATCACGCGAGCCTGTTGAGAGTAATGTTTGATAGATTTCGATAACTACAGATCTCATTGAGCTTGAAGAAGTGTATATTTTCCATACCGTTTGGAACACTGCTAGGGAACGTGGTATGTAATCAAATTTTCTACGTAGATCCAGCCAAAGTAGCAGTGATTGTCAGTATGGAGGCACCAGAAACAGTAAAACAACTAAGGTCACTGTTGGGCCGCTCAGGTTACTACCAACATCTAATTCGCAACTACGCCAAGATAACAGCGCCATTATACAAGCTATTGAAAAAGTCGGAACAGTTCTAGTGGACAGACAACTGCAGAACAACCCTGGAAACCCTAAAGGAAAAGCTGGCGAGTGCACCAATAATAGTCCACCCAGACTGGGACAAACAATTTCATGTACACGTTGACGCTTTCAGCATTGCGCTCGGAGAGGGCTTGGCTAAACCTGGAGAGACTTCAGTCGATCATCCAGTATATTTTTCCAGTCACAAGTTGTCAACAGCAGAATGGAACTACACAACAACAGAGCAAGAGGCATTGGTAATGGTGTACTCTCTTCAGAAATTCTGCCACTACCTTTTGGGAGGTAAGTTCAAATTTTTCACAGATCACTCAAAATTGAAATACTTAGTAAACAAGCCAGTCTTACAAGGGAGAATCTACAGATGGCTCCTACTTTTCCAAGAGTTCACCTTTGAAGTAATTGTAAAGCCCAGAAGACTTAACGTAGGGCCTGATCACCTATCTCGACTAGAGAATGGGGAAAATGGACAATCTTTAGATGATCAGTTGCCAAATGCTGATATTTTCAGAGTGGAAGCCATCCTAGACTACCTGAATGAGATAGAAGCCTACCTCAGGACAGGGCAGTGTCCACAAGAGTATACGTCAACATAGAAAAGGCACCTCATAGTTCAAGATACAGAGTATCAGCTAATAGCAGGTCATCTATACAAGATTGGGCTAGACCACATTCTTCGAAGATGTGTCCTAGACCACGAAAGAGAAACTGTACTATGGGAAAGCCATAGTGGTGTTGCGGGAGGACACATGGGAGAGAAACTGATGGCACAAAAGGTACTACAAGCAGGCTTATCATGTCCAACACTGCATAAGGATAGCAAAGAATTTGTTCAAAGATGTGACATTTGTCAGCGGATAGGACAACCATCTCATAGATATGAGCTTCCATTTCATCCGATAAAAGTACTGCAGCCATTTGAAAAGTGGGTAGTCAATTTTGTAGGACCAATTACACCGGCTGTAAGATACTCAAAGGCAACGTACATAATAATGGTGATCGACTACTTGATGCGCCAAGAAGAAGTAGCGCTAGTGAGGAACTGCACGACAGAGACTGCTGCTAGGTTCATATTTGAAAATATCATCAGCCGATTTGGATGTCCAAAAATCTTGACCAGCGACCAGGGTACCCACTTCATCAACGACACGATGAAGTCGCTCTTGGAGAGCTTCATGATACAACACAATAAAAGCAGCGCGTATCATCTGCAAGAAAACGATATAGTGGAAGCATTCAACAAGATACTAGAGAAGGGCCTGACAAAGATATGCAATACGTAGCGCAATGATTGGGATGAACAGATATTAGCAACACTAAGGGCATACTGAACAACAGTAAAAGGATTAAACAACCAAATGCCCTTCTAGCTAGTTTACAAAAGAGAAGCATTAGTCCTAGCAGAATTCATTGTACCAAGCCTTCTAATCACAAAAAACCTACAGTTATCTGAAGAAGAATCCCTAAAGGAGCAATTACAGGAGCTGCAAGAACTTGAAGAAGGACGATTTCTTATGGAATTTCACCAAATGGTAAAAAAGGAGAGACAGAAAGCTTGGCACGACCGGCATATTAAGCATAAGATATTTTAGGGCGGGGAGAAAGTTCTACTCTATGACAGTAAATACCAGAAGTTCCCAGGGAAATTGAAGATGCATTGGCTAGGACCATTTCATGTCATAGAAATCAAAGAGACAGGAGCAGTTTAGTTGGCACAACTAAACAACCAAGTTCTACAAGGATGCGTCAATGGTGCACGTCTAAAGCCCTACCATGAGTAATTTAACCATTTCAATTCCAATAACTCTCACAACTGAGAGGAGTCATTAGGGTAGAATAGAGTCAATAACTCTCTCGCACCTGAGATGAGCATAGATGGGATTCGACATAATAAAATACACTATCGTTGTGTTGCAGAGACTGCAACACAACATTAGTGGTCGGGGAGGGGTAGTGTCCAACGTGTCATCCACGTCAGACAAAAAATTGTGCCAAACATCAGCCCATCATCATTAAGCATAGTACCAATGTCAGTCTGTAGGATTACTAAGATTTGGAAATAATTTCCATAATTAGCATCACCCATAGTGTAATAAATTTTCCATAATTAGACATAACCACCAGTTGTCGCATCTACCAAAATCCAAAAACCACAATCAGCAATGTCAGAACCCACCTCAGCAGCTAACTAATCACACGATTGTAGCCACAGGAAAAGCCAGGGAAAAATTAATTAGTGATGGGGTCTCATCAACCTCACCCGTGCCGGTTACTTACATAACCCGCATGCAGAGAAGCACGAGAATGCCGGAAAATTATGAGTTAGAGTTAGAAACCTCCAAAAGAGCAAGGGAAGCTGAACCAGAACCAGAACAGAGAAGGTGTCTGGAAGAAGGAATCCAGGAGAAAAGAGAGAGAACTATTCTACAGGTATACCAGCGATGAGCCAGAATGACGAGAGTAAGACCAGCAGTTGTGGAATAGGAGATGGACAGCAGAATTCAGAGAATGGAGTCCCTTGTGGGAAAATACGACAGTGCGATCTTGATGGAAACTGACCTTACGGATTCTTTTGAGTTTCCTGCACTAAAAATGCAGGTGTACATTGAGAATTATGCAATAGAAGTAGGGCGGGAAGCAGCAAGAGTCCTGCCTGAGTTCAGGGGTATCCAACAGTCCACGATAATGAATTTAAGGAACTTATCAGTGTTCAGGATTACAGTCACTACGATGCAGTGCACAAAAGTTCTGTTAAGCAGGATTCAAAATGACTCTCTATGGTTGGGAAAGGAAATTCCAATTCATGCCGAAGACATCCACAAATTAACTAGATTGTCACAGGAGGGAAGGGACGTATCATCAGTGTTCCAAATTGTATCTAAGAGGGAAAAGAAGTCTCGAGACACAAAATATTATGCCAAGTATGGCACTCGTAGAGGAGGGAAGGGAGCAAAGATTGAGTTTATTAATAGACCAGAGGTCAAGTTCGCTTGCTACCTAATTGCTAGCAAGACGATGAGGCAATATACAAAAGGGGAGTGCACGTTAGATACAATTTCAGTTGTGGAGCACTGTGTCCAAGGGACAAGGTTGAATTGGTGTTCTTTCCTACTAAAACAATTGTTCGAAGCTTGCGAGGACAATTACAAGAGAGCGACTGGGTTTATCTATGGATATTTTATCATGGCACTGGCTATGCGGAAATGGACCTTCCCCAACATCAGGATACCAGTAGAGATAGCAGAAGACCAATGTGTGGTCATGAATTTTGTGCCGTGGAAAGTGTCTGGAGACCCAAGCATAAAGGAAGTGAATGCAGAAGCCTTCAGAGTTTGGTATGGTCAGATGGTTGACATCATAATGAGTCAACAAACGATTCCAAGAAATCTACTAGATGGATATAGTGAGCAAGTCTGGTTCGGAGTCACACATAAACATACTTTTCTCAGGCCTACATGTGTACCAGAAAAAATGTTCCAGATGAGGCCTTTGAGGTTCCATATTGATGAAGCAACCTTCCACACGGAGGTCTGTTCATGGCCAGGAGTGGTGATGGAGGTCAAGGATGGAGTGTACACGTACTTCATTGACGGAATGCTACCAAACCTACTACCAGGAGAAGCTTCGGAGGAAGCAGTGAAAAAGATTTCAAACCTATAGCTCTTCTCGATTATTCACCAGTTGAACACCAAGGTAAAAAGCATTAATAGAGTAGTTCAAGTACTAGCAAGTGATGCCACTCCATTTCCAAAATTTTCATAATTTTAGGCATCCCAGTCTAACCCATCTCCCAGCATGGCCTCCATCTTTGCGACATCCTGAATATCATGTTCAATTCACCACCCCCATCAAATACAATGTTGGTTGGAAAGAGTAAAGCTTCAAAACCCACAGTAGCACTGAAGGAAAAAAGGGCCAAGGTTGCAGAATCTAGCCTGGTGGTCGACCTCACAGGGGAACATCTACCTCAACAGTTGAGTGTAGGGGTACCAATCTAAGAAGAGCTGATAGTTGAGCCCGAAGAGGCTAGAGTATTACCACCCCACAACCCCATATCCCCCCTTGATTTCTTAAACATCTGCACATTGCCACCTCGCACCCACCAACTACCATCCACCACCTCATCCATCTCTCGAGAACCCCACAACTCCACACAATCCACTTCGTCAGCCACCGTGTTCGATCCAGTCATCAGAAGAATAAACAATGGGGACCACCGAATGGAGGTTAACTCGGGTATTGAAGTGGTACCCCCAGTTAACCCAAACATGATCCCACAAAATACTTTTACCAACCTCATTAATTAGTTAGAGAAGTTGATCGAAGAAACAGTTGGGACACTACCCAAGCAGACTCTATTCCACCCAGCTAACCTAGCAGGTCAACAAAGGCAACAAGATCTACAGATGGTAGACTCCAGCAACTAGCTACAGCACCAAAACTGCCACAATCACCGCAAGACCAGTCAGCGAGATCTGTCGTCAGTGGACAGCCACTCCCTACATGAATGCCAAATCAAGGTACCTCTGGTACCGAAAGCGTGGAAATGTAGGGGACAGCCCAGCTGTACCATTTCATTCAGAGAGCAGCCCAAAAATCCGAGAGACTCCACTCGGAGCTTCAACATAAATGCAAGTAGCAGCAACAACAGATAAGCACGCTTACTGAACAGCGTGAAAAAATGACGATGGAAAAGGAGCAGTTACAGGAGCAACTGGAGACCATAACCAGAGTATTCAAGGAAGTGTGGCCTACAGTAACGGCCAACAGCAGCCATATACCAGAAGAAATGTAGGAGGCTGATGTAGTTGGGTGAGTGGTCCACCTCTGGGTGGCATATTCAAATCTCCAGCATGAAAATGTGGAACTCAAGACAGCATTGGCAGCCCGACCCACATTACCTGACCTAGCGGTTGTGTACTCAGTGCATATATCATAAAGACAGGGCCAAGTAACGAAAATGTAGGAATTTTTCAGTACTGCAACAATAGAATCATTCGACCTACTGGAGGGTCTACAAGAATGCTCGATAGCCCTTACTTTGAAGGCACAACTAGTCTTGCTACAACTTCAATAGATATCCAAAGAAATCCAGGAAGCCATGGACCCGACTAGACTGGACCAACTCTATGTCCAGGCAGATGTGTTAGAGGTCCAGATATAGCAAATAGAGGAGACCTCAACGGTGGCCAAGCAAGCCATCTAGGAGCTTCGCCAGCCTGTAAAGCTCAGTGCATAGACAATGCAGCAATTGGCCTCTAAGGTCAACACTGAAATCAACACTGTGTTTGATGCGCTGCCGCCTAATGTAGGGGAAGAAGTTGTCATCAAAATCATGGCCGAAACTGAAGGGCTAATGAAAGGGTGGTAGCAATCCATGGAAACCTTCCAATAACTCAAGGCATCAATGATAAACAAATTCCCAGAGTTGGGGCCTTTGTTTGGAGAACCAGGAGAAGGGAGGCAGGCAGAATAGGGCGCAGGGCCGAGCGGACCCTTGGAAGTAGAGACTGCGCAGGAAAATTGACTCAGGGCGAGTCAATAGGATGTGGTCGGGGCCCGTTGGGGCCCTTGTTTTGAAACTTAACATATTTTTAATTGCAGCTAGTACGTGGAAGAACGCAACCATGGTAGGCGGACATATGTCAAGGTTGTGAAGGAGCAAAGGACAGGGGTCGCGGCTATTGCGGGAGAAAGCACAGATGGCAGAAGAGCATGGAAGGAAATGAGCAGTGGAACTCTTGATGAATGGAAAGAAACAGAAGAAAACCGAGCGAGAAGAAAGGAGGAACTATCAGTCACGCTGGCAGAAGAACAAATAGTCAGCCAACCAGTGGATAGGAAGGTTGGTGCAGATGGGAATAGGCAATAGGGAGCCGCAGGAGAGCTCTATCTGTGTTTTACTATTCTCCATTCCTCTGTGTTTCCGTATTTCTCTCTGTCCAATAGGAATTCTTGTATTCTGCTCTGTTCATGCTCATGCAGTTGAGCCTTGTAATAGTTTGTCACTGATACTCGATTCTTAATACAATCAGAAGTGTTGTTTCG
The DNA here is from genome assembly GCA_034641835.2 of Pinus albicaulis. NCBI lineage: Eukaryota > Viridiplantae > Streptophyta > Pinopsida > Pinales > Pinaceae > Pinus > Pinus albicaulis. The sequence goes on from CM076569.1 coordinate 315,049,622, forward strand.
AGTATCTTTTATGGTTTTGAATGAATGGTTTTGCAAGCACTTTTTAAATTTTATTTATTGCAAGTCTAAATGCATTTCTGAGAGATAGGTGTTATGGAACATTGTATTGCGGCTATTTTAAACTTTCAACGTAACTTTGATTAATCCTTATCAATGTTGTTGTTGTTGTGATACCGATCGCCTCCCTACCACAGTAAGGTTGTGGCACACCTCGGGTGAGACTCTCGGCTCTTTGGAGCTGGGTGCAAATGCCGCCATGAAACTAGACTATGGCGGAAAACCTTGTTGGCCCTTAACCAGAACCCAGATCTTCTCTGTGAGACCTATTCTCTTGCCAATAGAGTTCCCTGCTTCTTGATCATCACTTTTTTTATCTTGCATGTTTTCTTTCTCTGAAGATAGATAGCTAGAGAGGTTTGGAGCTCCCTACTATCTAGGGTTTACTAGATTGTTTCCTTGATGTTTGCTTGCTAGGGTTTGGTCAAAGAAGTATGGTATGCCCTGTCTTTGGTTTTATATTCATGCATAGTATTCTTAGAGGCCTTTCTTTTTTTAGTATTTGAAAAAGGATTCTTAACTTCCCTTTGCACCTAATTTGTTCACGATTTAGTGTTCACTTCACTCACCTAAGCCTTGAAGATCCATTTGGCCTTGTTAACTTGCCCTCCGAAGCATCCTTGACCCGTTGTTGTACCTTTATAGACCTATTATAGACTCCATAGCCCAATGGTCTGAACCTCTCCTACTCTATATATTTTTCCTTGACAACCTACTCAACTAACCAAAACAAACAAAGAAACCCTAAACCTAATAACTAGCCTAAAATCAAGACCCTAAAATCTATCAAGTTGACATATTTTGTAAAAGCATAGAGAGAGCCCTCTCTGAGTCCAGGAAGGCTAGGTCCTAGGACTCCAAAGACTGGTTTGATTTTACCCTTGTACATTTTCCCTTTCCAATCTGACAAATTATGGAGACCTAACATGCTCCCGGGTTACCGCTGGATCTGGGTGCAATTTGAACTGTTCTGCACATGAACGAGCCTGACTCGACCCACCTTCACATCTCATCATGTAATGTTAATGTACCAACATATAAATCAAAATTATTCTTTTACATACAAAATTTCACCTTTCCTAACATATATTCTTTTTTGGTGTTTTCAAAAATATTTCAAATGTAAATGCAATGAGCCACAACATCTCGCTCCACCTGGGGATACTACTTTTTTCCATGGAAGCGATAAGAACTGTAAGTTAGTTACTTATCCATTGGGAATGGAGTCAAATATTTCTCGATGACATATGAAAAATGAGAAATCTAGTATTTACAATGGTGGAATGTTGAATTTTAATGTTGGAAATAATACTTCAAATATTGCCCGTTCACAGGCAGGCGTACTGACTCTCCATCTAGATCTACCTTGCCTCAGAGATTTTCTATGGACCATACTAGAGAGGGTCAAATTTACCATGCTTCCTTTTTTCCTCTCGTCGGGTGTCCCATCTCATTACAAAATCTCCTGCTTGGAAGAGAACTTCTTTTTCTTTTTTGACAAATATACAATTCAACTTTTCCTGATAAGTAATCAAGTTATCCTTGACTTTGTTTCTATTTTCACTTGATTCAATTATTTTTTTCAATCTTATTGTTGGTGTCCCGTGTTTTGATAGTTTGGCAAATCAAAAGACAAGGCAACATTAGAACCAATATTTAGAGTTACAGGATCTAGTCCTCCTGCTCTCAGAGAGGGATCTCTCAATTATTTGCTTTTTGCAAAAGTTTATCTTGTGTGCTTTGGGTATTGGTTTTAGACTAGTTATTAAGTGCAAGTGTTTGTTTGTTTGGTTGGTTGGAATTGACATAGCAGAACCTAAAAGGTCTAGGAAAGATAGATAGAAAGAGGAAATGTCAGCTTCATTGGGCAATGCAGTCAAAAGGAGGTTATGACAAACTTATCAATGGATATGGGATATCAAATGGAAAATCTAACTTGGCCGCAGGATCCTTTGGTTTTGGAATGAGATGGACATCAATGATTTGGAAAGAGAAGTTTAATTCTCAACAAAAGGAATTTGAAAACACAACTTGAACAATAAAGAGCTATTTGATAGACAGGGCTAGCCATGAATTCTAAAAATCACACTTTAAGCAAATAATGACTTCAAAACAACTTTTAAAATGAAATCTAAGATTCGGGGAACACCCTATTTCCTCAAAGATTTTATTTCAAATGAAATAGAAAACATAAAAAATTCACTGATAATTATGATCATAGAAGACGGAACACCTAAATACATCTATGATCACAACTATAAAGACCTTTAAGCCAACTATTCAAGCAAGGACGATGGGCATGATCAGAACAGACCTCCTTGGCTCACTGTAAACAAAGATACTTCAAAGGGAGACTTCAATAACAACCTTTAAGCGGTAGCAAACAATCAGGGAGAACCATAAATCATGCTGAAACCAACTATTCGAACTATTAATTAGGACTAAAGGGAGAGATTAAAGACTCTAAAATACCCCAGTAGAAGAAAAAATAAAACTGTGAAGCATAAACAGGTCTAGGGTGCTTCCAAGAGTCATTTCTTAGCCTAAAAATTTCATCCTACTATAGTAATAATTAATGGAACAAAATGAAAATAGGGAAAAGCATTAAATAGTTCAGAATACTTCACCAACAGCCAAGCTCATGGATCCAATGATAGAGCCTTCTCAAGAACAAGCATGCAACAACATCATCAGGGCTTCCAAGACTTCAATTTCTTCTTGAACTTCAATACACTATGTATTATTTCATAGAGTTTCAGTATTACAACTAGTGATCAACCAACCAACCAACCAACATTTACAATGGATTCCTCAACAAGTTTTTATAGAGGAATGAGGAGGTCGAAAGAGAGAAAAGATCTTCTGAGTTCAATTAATACAGTTAATGCTTCTCGGCCTTTGAGGGGCTCAAGGGAGAAGTTTATAGATATTTTTCTGTATTAATTAGTTTACATTTAAGTAATTAAGCTTACTGGAAGCTTATGTTGACTTTAAGGCTCTGTGTCATCTTTTGCAATAACTCTGCTAATATTTTATATTAGCTTCTTTGATTCAAAATAACTAAGGGGCAGATATGCTATGTTCTGCTGATTAATCAGCCTTTGTTTGAATGCAGTGAAGACACGGGTGGCAATCTAGTAGATGAGAGGAATCAATTCACCTTTGATGTGGCAGTGGAGGCATCTTCTATCTGATAAATATTCTTGATTTTCCTTTAAATGTGTTTAATTCAATAAATTAGGCTTTTGATAATCGATCTTAGCCGTAATCCATTAAACTGTATAATCATTGTTTAATACTTCATTATTGCTGTGTATGGGTCTTTGACACTGATACTATTTAATTTGATTTAATCGTATTGTGTCTTGTTTATGTGCAGGTGTGTACAAGGTCCATATGGCATCAATGCCCATGAGTCATCGATGAAACATGAAATTAAACCCTGTATATGGCGTTCCTTTTGATGAACGAAAGTCTGGAGGATCGTCATCCTCAGCTTTCATTTTCTTTTAAAACATTTGAAAAAACCCTTTAAATCCTACATAATACAAAAGAAATTAAGAAATCTTGGATATTTGGTGAAAACAGCTTTGGAGGTTTCAGGTAGGAGCATGGCCGTTGGATGGCAGCATCCAACGGTGGAGATTTGCTGCAGAAGTGAAAGGAAAGTGGTGGGATATTTTTATGTTAGAACCGTTGATCTATAATTTACCAAGAATATCAACGGTCAAGATTTAGAAATGAATTAATAATGCGAAGGGGTCACACTATTGTGAAAATAAGAGAAAATGCGAAGAAATAAGGTTAAAAACTCTTTGGCGGAGAAAAATACGAAGAAATTTGAATTTGGTGTTTCGAGATGATCGTGGGTTGTCGGATGAGATTAGGCCACAGAGATCAATGGTGGAGATTGCACGTTATAAAACCCTTTGGAGAGGTAGAAGGCGATGGTGTATGGCCAGGTTATATCTAAGTCGTTGATCTGCAAAGATCAATGGCGGGGAGTGTGCGCGATAATTTATAATAGAAATGGGGAAAGGTGGTTTTGGTGGAGAAAACCACGGGCTTCACACAACGAAAAGGCAAGGAGGTGGTTTTGCATTTTGGAACGTGATATGCGTCCCTGCCTAACACGTGTCTTTCCAAAATAGCTTATATCGCGTGATTTTGGGAGATTAGCCTTTGCGCTTGAAATTACACGAAAACATAGGTCGACCGTCAGATCAGGGGTCTTAGATCTGACGGCTGTGGGAGGAGTGCGATAAAAAATAAGTGCACGAGTGATAATAGGTGGGGTGGTTTCAATCTGGGCCATCAGATATAAGTTGGACAACTGAGATCAAATCTTGAAGAAAACAGGGCCCACAAGAGGCAGGCGTGTCGTGTTAAATATGAGCCGTTAGATGGAACAAATCAACGGCTGAGATGTGATCTGTGGTAGGAAAAAAATAATACAAAGGTAGAGAATGGATTAATGAGGACCGTTGATCTACAGAGATGAACGGCTGTGATTTTTCCAAATACATTATGAAGCGAGACACATGATTTAAACCAAAATAGGGAAGTGCAATCTGGACCGTTCGATTCGGACACATGGATGGCCCAGATTCAATTGGGGGCATGCGATCAATGTAGGAAAGAACTTAAATGGCGCCGATGCGATTGATCGCTGCCCATTGATCTACAGATCAGATCGATGGTGGGGAGTGAATCGGAGGAGCGACAAATCGGAAGGGGAGAACAAATGCGCCCGATAAATTTTGCAATGTGATTTTGCACTGATCGTTGATTGGATTTAGATCAACGGTTGGGAATGGGTTTGATTAATGAACGGTGGGACCCCTTATAATATATGAAAACATAAATTTTAAATGAAAAACAAAGGTTTATGTATCAGGGCGGGTTATATATATGAAATGCTTGGTGCCTGTTTGCGGGGACGTTGGGTTATATGAAATGGGATAGGCCCAGGGCTTATATGTCTACGGGCCAATCGCATCAGAACTTTGGAGCTGGTCTTTCAATCTACCCATTTTAATTATTCAATGAGATTAGCGCCTCGAGACTTTAACTCTTGGTCCCAGGCATAGGTTTATATAGAGGGGCGGAGTTTTATTCAGCGGGGCTCAATCGCATCAGAAGTTTGATGCGGGGCTTTTCAATATACCCATTTTACATTGAAAAACATCGCTTTGGCAGGTTTTAGACCAGAACTTAGGGAAAGTGGGCTTTTGGATTTACAAAGGAAATTTTCATCGGAGATGAGTTTATACAATGCTTTAGCGCCCAATTGCGGTCCCTCGGGTTTATGAAAGGGATCAAAGGACCATAGTGTTATATACAAAGGGCCAATCGGCATCAGACTTTCAAATAACAAAAAGACTTGTGTTTGATGGAAAATTCTAATTGCGATAAGTGCTTTATGAGTCTAGCACCTAGTTCTAGGGCGTGGGCACATGGGGGTAAGTGGTTTAGGTTTAGCCCAAAGAGGCTTAAGCCTGCAGCTTAAAAAAATTTATTTTTTATGAAATTTTTCACAGTTTTTGATGGATTTGGGGGTTTCAGTAAAGTCTAAAAATGAGTTTTAGACTTTTTGAAAGGGATTTTCATGAAGGGAAGAAGGGAAATCATGAAAAATATAGGAATTCCATGGGGAATAAAGGGGATAAAATGAAGGTTATTTTTTGAGTGGAGGAGGGGGGAAAATGGGATTTTGCAGTAGTCCTTTCCCTATGAAAATGGCAGATTTTCAAAATTAAAAGGGAAACATCAATGACGATTAAGCAAAGGATAGAATATCTTCAGAAGACTTTAAGCACCAACAATTTTGGAAACAAAATTGTTTCTTGAAGGCTGTCCTAAATTATTTAGCCATCACTTGATATGAAAAATTTTTATAGTTGGCTAACAGTGGCTCCACTTGGGGATGGTGCCTTCTTGAAGGCATCAAGAATTTTAGACTTGCATTCTTTGGAGGTTTATTAGTGCCTTATCCATTAGGCTACCTTTCTTCATTTGGATGGTCTTCTTTTTCTCTAAAAAATATTAGCAGCCATAAAAAATAATGGATTTTCATCAACACAAGCTCTCTACCTACCCAATCCTACTGATCTAACATATTTTCTTCTTTAGAGTGCACTTGGATTGGAAAAATTTCTTACAATATTTTATTAATTTTAAAAGCAAAAAACTAATATATTTCTACTCCTTATTTCTCCATGAACTCAGATTAAACAATTGAGTTCATATGCTTCTCTACCTAATCTACTAATCTGTTAGGATTAAATAGTCTAACATATTTTTATTCACTAACTTCTAAAACAAAAATTTAAAAGCATCCAAGTCAGGATTGGACAGTCTAACTTGTTGCTGATCTATGGCATAAAACAAAAAACTACACATAGACGTTATTTTGCAGAAAAATAAATCAAAATGGAAGGCTTAAGGTTTGAAAGTTCAAGCACTCCCTTCTTCTTTTTTCAGCTCTGTTTTTATTTCTGTTTGAGCTGTTCTTTTCTTGTTCTCTGGTTCAGATTTTGAGCCGATTAGAACCAGTTTTTACCTCTGTTTTTTGCTCAGAATTTGAAACAGATTGGATTCATTCTTCTCTTTAAGAACTAAGGTTCAGATTTTGAGCATGTTTGAACCTTTAACTTCTAACCTAATCTACCTACTGATAAACCAAGGTTGAGTTGTTTGGAAAATCGAATTCACCAACCTATCAATAGTCAATTTAAAACTAATTAGCCATGATTAGGTTGTATGGCTAACTAGAAGTGTGTTTCAATACTGGCATTTGAGCTTGCACACTTTCAGATTTTTATTCTCTTTTTTTGTATGGGGTTGTACCTTTATTGTTTTTACAATCTACCCTCTTTTCTTTCTTTTACTGTTTTGTATTTTTATTTTTCTAACTTTGAATGCAACATTTAGATTATGATATTTACAATGAAAAATAAAATTCTTCAAAACTCATGACTCCTGGCAGAAGTATTGCTTTAGCATCCTGCCATTGACAGGGCCTCCATACAGATCTTCTCCATTCAATTCTTTCAAGAAAAATGCATTGTAACCCCTCTCAGCATGAACAATATAGGGGCCTTTCCACAAGTTCTCAAACTTGCTATGTTTTCCCTTCTCTTCTCTCCTTGAATCCCATTTAAGAACAACATTTCCAACCTGGAAATTGTTTTCCTTGGTCCTCTTATCAAACAGTTTCTTTACATTTTATTGGACTAACTGCGTCCTTTCATAGACTTCTTCTCTAGTCTGCTGTAAATGGATAGTTTCATTGATTCTCCTCTACATATCATTCTCTTCGACCTGCACTTCTTGAAGGAGCTTCATGATTGGAGCTCCTAATGAGGTGGGAAAATTGCATCCATGCCATAGAATAGCTAATGGGGGGACATATTTATTGACTTCTTTGTAGTTAACCTATCAGCCCATAAGGCGTAAACCAGCTTACTGTGCCATGATTTGTGATTATGTTCCAAAAGCTTTTTGATGATATTGATGAGGCTCTAGTTGGAAGATTCAGCTAATCCATTTCCTTGGGGATAGTAGGCAGTAGAATGGCCCAAGGTTATGTGGTATTTGTAACATAAATCAACCATCTTCTTATATTTAAAAGCAGCAGCATTATCTTTTATGATTTTTTTGGGAGAACAAAATCTGGATAGGATATTTGTTTCAAGGAACTTGATAATGATGGAGTCATTAGAATTTCTAGAGGGTATAGCTTCTATCCACTTGGTAAAGAAGTCAGTGGCTGTGAGGATCCACTTATGTTGGGCTAAGGAAGATGGGTGAATTTCCCCAATGAAGTCTAAACCCCATTGTTGAAAAGGTGCCTCAACTCTGATAAGATGTAATGGTAAGGGAAGGAGTTTTATTTTTCCATAAAAAAATTGACACTTATGGCAAGACATGACTAACTTCTGAGTATTTGGGAAAAGGGTAGGCCAATAGTGACCAGATATAAGAATTATGTTTGCTGTGGCCTTCCAGTAGAGGTTTCCTCCACATTCTCCTTCATGCAACTCATGCATGATTTTTCCTGCATCATCTTCAAGTAAACATTTAAGAAAAATTCCAACAACATTTTTCCAATATAATACCCAATCTAGGATGCAATAACTCAAAGCTTTTTGTTTCAAAAATCTAGCTTTAGTTTTAGACAAAGAAGGAGGGGCATTCAAATATAAAAGCACATAAATAATGTCAGCATACCAAAGAGAAATCAGAAATGTTTCTTCAATGAAAGGAGCAATAGATTTTTCTATTTCTTTCAACACATCTACCATATTCATGTCTAGTGCTTGGAAGTTAGACTCAGCCATAATTTTTGCTAATCCTTGCCCTTTAACTAATTTGGTGGGCATGATTTCTAAGTCATATTCAAGAATAGTTGCAATAAATTTTCCTCTTTTATCATCAGGGTCCTGACTTAGAATGTCCTTGACAACAATATGTGGAACAAAAGCAATTATGTGAGAGTGTAAAATATAGATTCTAAATTCCTTCAAATATTTCACTAATGCTAAGGCTTGCTTCTCCATGATGTTATATTTGAGAGGAGCATCTCTTAAGGCCCTACTAAAAAAGGATATTGGTTGTTCTTTCCCCAAGTCATTCTTTTGAAGTAACACTGCAGCGATTGTATGCTTAGATGAAAAAGAAAAGATATAAAAGTCTTTAGTAAAATATGGACTAATTAAGAGTGGTGTTCGAGTAAGAGCTTGTTTGACCAGTTCGAATGATTTTTTAGCTGGTAAAGTCCATTTTACACCTACTTATTTCTTGAGCATGTTTGTAATGTTTCTTAATAGCTCAGCAAGGTTGGGGATAAATCTCCTCAAAAAGTTTATCTTTCCAATGAAAGATTACAACTCTTTGAGGCTTCTTGGATGGCTGATTTGTAATATGCCATCTATCCTTGTAGGGTCTATTTTGATTCCCTCTTCTGAAATTATATGGCCAAGAAGTTTACCTTCTTGGAGACCAATGAGTGTCTTCTTGGGATTTAATGACAAGCCAAATTTCCTACACTTCTCAAAAACTTTTCTCAAGTGAATCAAATGTTCTTCATTGGTTTTTGAGAAAATAGTTATGTCATAAAGATAAATGATTATGAAATAGCCGATATCTTCAGAGAAGGCTATGTCCATGGCCCTTTGGAATGTGAACCCTACATTCATCAATCCGAAAGGCATTTTGACATACATAAAGGTGCCCCAAGGTGTGGTAAAAGCAGTTTTGATTTGATCACTTGGGAGCACTAACACCTGGTTGTAACCAGAGAACCCATCTACGAGGGATATCCTTTTTGACCCAACTACCCTTTGAAGTATATGGTCCATCTAGGGTAAGGGGTAGTTTTCTTTTAGAGAGGCTCTATTTAAATTTATGAAGTCAATACAGACCCTGATTTCCCCTGTTTTCTTTCTAGCAGAAACTATGTTTGATACCCATTCTGAATATCTAATTGGCACTATGATCCTAGCATCATGCATATTTTCAATTTCTGAATTGACTAAAGGTAGTAAAAAAAGGTTTATTCTCCTTACCTTTTGTTTGAAAGGCTTTTGGTTTTCTTTGGGAGGGATTTTGTGCTGAATGATGTTGGTATCATACGATTTCAGGTCTTTGTACCCCCAAGAAAAAACATCTTTAAACTCTTTGAACAGCTCTATGTATTGAAATTTTATGTGAGCTGGGAGAGTGCTAGATAGTTTAATCATCTTGGGTTCTGCTAGGCTGCCTATTTTATGTTCTTCTACATCTGTTTCCACAGGCTCCATTCTCGGTTCTTTGGCTACATCGTTAAAGTCGAAAACGTGTTCTAAAGGTGTGAGACCTCTTGGAATTGTATCGTTCTTGCATTGTAAAACTTCCAAGTCTTCTTGGTCTGTGTTGTCAATTAACTCTGCTTCAAAAGGATTCTCATAATGAATTATATTGGCAGGGTATGTCATTTCAACTTATAGGATTTGTTCAATATATAAATATTTTTCTTTATGGCTGGTTTCTGATATTGGTATGTCGAAATCGTTTTCTGATTTTAAGAAATCATCTATGTGTTTGTCAGAATCAAACACTTTCCAGTGATCTTTGTTATCAGGCACAGCAGGCCTATGTTTTACCTTCATGCTAAGTTGTTCATTTATCTCAGGTATTTGGCAGTTGTTGGCATTGAAAGCGAGTTCATTTTCTCGATGATTTAGTGCTCTAGGAAAAAAAATAAGTTCATACTTTTCAAAGGTTTTCAATAAATCAAGGGCAGCGTTCCGATATTCCCTAAGCCTTGGATTTCTAGCTGAGTATTCTCCTTTGATTTGTCTTATGATAAGTTTAGAATCTCCTAATATTGATATCTTTTGGGCTTCTAATTGTTTAAGCAATTGTAAGCCTAGGATAAGTGCTTCATACTCAACGATATTATTAGTGCATGGGAAATCTAATTTATATGAAAAACTCTAATTCGTATTTTGAATCCAAACACCTACCCCTGCACTTTTTTTATTATAGGATCCATCAAAGTTTATTGTCCACCGTATATTTGCCTCATTTTCATTTTCTTGTTGCGGTTGATTGCCAATTTTTTGTATCTGATTTGAGGGAAGTTTTGATTGTTCTGGAAAACTAGTTGGGTCTATGTTTTCCTTTTCTTGTTGAGTAATTTCATCTTCATTGTACAAGATAAAGGAATCTAAACTTGATTGAATAGAATTGATTGGAGAGTTGTTTGGTTTGTCTATGTTCCTCACCATATACTTCATGTGAGATTCCCTGTATAGTCTTTTGTTTTGGTTAAAAACAGGGATGGTGGAATAAGACATATCCATTTGAAGGCTTCCCTGAAGTTTGGCTCCCCATGATCTTGATAAGAGCATGCCATACTTAGGGGGAAGGTCAACTACAAATATGTCCATTACTAGACTCTTAGCAGGGATTTGAGCTAAGTTAACACATAAATCTTTGATTAAACCTAAACATTTGACTCTGCTTGAGTCATAGGAATACAAATCTTTGTATGGTTTACTAATTTCCAAGCCTAAGCTTTCCATCACTACCTTGGGCATTAGATTGTGTGAAGCTCCAGAATCTAACATGGCATTGTGTAAAATTTTCTCATGTATGTTCAAACTAACGTAGAAGGGAGGGACAACCCCTTCTTGGTATTTTCCTTCAACTTCTAGACCAAACAACAACTCAGGTTTGTCATCTTTCAAGTTTAAGGTGTCGGTATCACTTCCTAGGTTCAAAGCTTTTAAAACTTGGTTTTTATACACTTCTTGGGTTACTAGTTTAGCTAGGGGGATGGTAATTTTTATCTTGGCAATCTCTCCCTCAAGGCTGAAAGGAACAATTGAATTGTTCATATTTACATCTTTTTTTTCAATTGAATTCATTTCAGCAGTTTTCATTTGTTGAACTTTGTTTGGACTCGTAATTGGGATAGTTTTGTTAGGACCACTAGCTGAAGTGCTAGGGGTACTCTGTTCCACATTTGGCTGGTTTTTTTTCTCCTTGTTTAAATCTAGTTTTTTAGCCAAAATGATGGGTTTATCTGTTGTCTTCTTAGGCTGAATTTTTGCATTTTTCTTGACAACAGTGCTAGTGTTCTTATCCTTTGAATTGTCTACATTCCCTTTGCTCCTAATATCATATTGTTTGTGTACCTCCATGATTTCATTTTCAAGCCCCAATCTATAATCATCAGAATCTTCATAAGTGTTTGTATTTTTATAAGAGAAGAAACCTTGTTCTTCCTCAGTGAGGAAAACATCATCCCCATTGTTTGATCCAATCAAGTTTACATGAGCTTCTCCCAACCTTTCCATATCCCTATCTTCCTCATATTGATCCACATAGTTCTATTGGAAGGGAGGTCTAATCTGTTGGTCAAATTATTTTTTCTTATCTTGATTGATTTCTCTTCTATAATTCTGATTTCTATTTTTGTTTTGGTTATTTTTAGGTTCTCTTGGTGGTAGTCTATCATTTAGATTGATCTTTTCAAGAATCCTCTCCATCACCTTCACTAGGTTGTCTATTTTAGTGTCACAAGTTGAATTTGAGGGTGTAATGTCATCTTTATAAGTTACCCTCTTCTCTAATCTCAACCTATTTCTTTTCTCAATTATGTTTGCTTCTACGCTAATAGCTCCTTTCTACATGTCTTCTAAGGTTAAGTAATCTCTCTCCCTCAATTGATAATCCATTTCAGCATCAAAACCTTCGGGGTACCTTACTAAGGCCATGCCTTGGGGAGGTTTCATATGAGGTGGAAGAGCATTGTAAACACTATTGAACCTAGTGGAGTAGTCATGAAAACTCTTCCCTTGATTTCTCTTGAGGATGCTCTATTATGCTAGTATTTGGAGAGGGTTCTTTTTGAGTTCCCATTTGTTGATGAATGTTTGATGCAAGTCAGGGAGATCATTTATGTTGTTAGGAGGTAAGTTCTTAAACCATTTCTTCACATCTCCTCTTAAACTTTGGGAAAAGATCCTCATATTCATAGTTTCTTCTTCTATCTCCATGTAATCAAATGCATCTTCCATCCTATCTACATGATCTTGAGCTGTTGTAGACTCTTTTCCAGTGAAGTGAGGAATTTTGGATTGGTAATCATTTGGTAAGGGAAGTAGAGGTTGTGGTAACACTAATGGGGCATACCATGTTGCCATGGCTAGAAAGAAGGGTGGATTTACAGGAGGTGGATTTACAAGAGTGAAAGTGGGCTGAACAAGAGTGTTTTACACAATGGTCGTATGGATTGGAGTGGAAGAAACACTTGGGCTAGCAAACTGATTTTGAGCAGACTTGTTATGGAAAATGATAAAGTGATGAAGAAACTGGGAATCAGGAGGAGTGGAAGGTGAGGCTTCTCTACTGAAGCTCTGTTGTAAATCTGCAATATCAAGATCAGCTTGGTTTAAATCACCTTGAGATATAGTTCTAAAGATGTTCTTTGTATGATGTAAATCAAAGTGTAAATCCTCTAAAACAACAAGGTTTTCAGGGAAATATTTTGTTGTTAAGAGGCTCCTATTAGTAGCTAATTATCCAAATTTAGAAGTCTGCCATAGAATTCTCTCTGGATTGTCAATGATTAAAGGAGGATTTGGGTCTGGATGGGATCTAGTGTTGATCCTATGTGAAGCCAGACTATTTTTCAAAAAATGAGAGAGGTTTAAAGTTTTAAGGATTGTTTTTGGAATTTTTACCTCTCACAATGTCTTATCTAGTATGGGACAAGGTTTCTAAACTTCTTCAAGGTTGTTTAACACAGTCCTGAAGAAAACTAGGGACCTAGATGAGTAATAGGCCCACTGGGGCTAGTGGATTCGCCAGGTGGAAACTATTTAGCTTCTATGAAGTTAGAAAATTGGATGGTTCCACCACCATGTTTATTATGAAGCCAAACTAAATTTTTTTTGGGTTTTTCTGAGTTATTTTGGTCTTATAGGTTAAGAGAGTGTCCTAAATCTGATTTAACACTTAGCTAAGGTGTTTAAACATACAGAGTTCACTCTTATGGCTTGGTAACTGGTTCCTTCAAGGTTTGATAAGGACTTACGGGAATCCTAAGGGTTACTTAGTTTGTCGCTGATTCAATTAAGTCCTATCATGATTACCATTTTCATTAGGTAGTGCTTGAAGAAGGCTACTCATGTTATACTGGACAGGGAGTGTTTTGTGTTAAAGATTTTACTCAGTGTCCCACTGTGATCGCCATTATGTTGGCTATGAGCGGTGGGATAAGTCCACAAGGTGTTCTTTATCAAGTTAAGGGCATAAAGAGTTTTAAGAAGTGTTTTCAAGGCACTGTATTCTCAGTAGGTCCCACCGTGATTGCCATTATGTTGGTGGCGATGAGGTGGCTAATAATCACTGGATGTTCTTGAAAATAAGGGATTTCTGGAGTCCTAAGGGGTACTTAGATTGTCACTAACTCAGAAGGGTCCCACCATGATCGCCATTATGTTGGAGGCGATGAGGTAGCCAATAATCACTAGACGTTCTTGAAAATAAGGGATTTCTGGAGTCCTAAGGGGTACTTAGATTGTCACTAACTCAGAAGGGTCCCACCGTGATCGCCATTATGTTGGTGTCCTGTGTTTTGATATTTTGGAAAATCAAAAGACAAGGCAACATCAGAACCAATCTTTAAAGTTATAGTATCTAGTCCACCTGCTCTGAGAGAGGGATCTCTCAATTATTTGCTTTTTGCAAAAGTTTATCTTGTGTGCTTTGGGTATTGGTTTTATACTAGTTATTAAGTGCAAGTGTTTGTTTGTTTGTTTTTTTGGAATTGACACAACAGAACCTAAAAGTTCTAGGAAAGATAGATAGAAAGAGGAAATGTCAGCTTCATTGGGCAATGGAGTCAAAAGGAGGTTATGACAAACTTATCAATGGATATGGGATATCAAAGGGAAAATCTAAATTGGCTGCAGGATCCTTTGGTTTTGGAATGAGATGGACATCAATGATTTGGAAAGAGAAGTTTAATTCTCAACAAAGGGAATTTGAAAGCACAACTTGAACAATAAAGAGCTATTTGATAGACAGGGCTAACCTTGAATTCTACAAATCACACTTTAAGAAAATAATGACTTCAAAAAAACTTTTAAAATGAAATCTAAGATTCGGGGAACACCCTATTTCCTCAAAGATTTTATTTCAAATGACTTAGAAAACATAAAAGATTCACTGATAATTACGGTCATAGAAGAGGCAACACCTAAATACATCTATGATCACAACTATAAAGACCTTTAAGCCAACTATTCAAGTAAGGACAAGGGGAATGATCAGAACAGACATCCTTGGCTCATTGTAAACAAATATACTTCAAAGGGAGACTTCAATAAAAACCTTTAAGTAGCAGCAGACAAGTAGGGAGAACCATAAATCATGCTGAAACCAACTATTCAAACTATTAAGGAAATAAACAAGCATGATGACTAAAGAGAGAAATTAAAGACTCTAAAATACCTCAGCAGAAGAAAACATAAAATAGTGGAGGATAAACAAGTCTAAGGTGCTTCCAAGAGTCATTTCTTAGCCTAAAACTTTCATCCTACTGTAGTAAGAATTTATGGAACAAAATGAGAATAGGGGAAAACATTAAACAGTTCAGAATACTTCACCAACAACCAAGCCCATGGATCCAATGATAGAGCCTTCTCAAGAACAAGCATGCAACAACATCATCATGGCTTCCAAGACTTCAATTTCTTCTTCAACTTCAATAGACTATGTATTATCTCAGAGAGTTTTAGTATTACAACTAGTGATCAACTAGCCAACCAACCAACATTTACAATGGATTCCTCAACAAGTTTTTATAGAGCAATGAGGAGGTCGAAAGAGAGAAAAGATATTCTAAGTTCAATTAATACAGTTAATGCTTCTCGGCCTTTGAGGGGCTCAAGGGAGAAGTTTACAGATATTTTCCTGTATTAATTGGTTTACATTTAAGTAATTAAGCTTGCTGGAAGCTTATGTTGACTTTAAGGCTCTATGTAATCTTTTGCAATAACTCTGCTAATAGTTTATATTAGCTTCTTTGATTCGAAATAACTATTCAGCTATAAGGGGCAGATATGCTCTGTTCTGGTCATTACTCAGCCTTTGTTTGAATGCTATGAAGACACAGGTGGTAATCTGGTAGTTGAGAGGAATCAATTTTCCTCTAATGTGGCAGTGGAGGCATCTTTTGTCTGATAAATATTCTTGATTTGCCTTTAGCTGTGTTTAATTCAATAAATTAGGCTTTTGATAATCGATCTTAGCTGTAATCCATTAAACTGTATAATCATTGTTTAATACTTCATTCCTGCTGTGTATGGGTCTTTGACACTGATACTCTTTAATTTGATTTAATCATACTGTGTCTTGTTGATGTGCAGGTGTGTACAAGGTCCATATGGCATCAACACCCATGAGTCATTGATGAAACACGAAACTAAACCCTATATATGGCTTTCCTTTTGATGAATGAACCTCTGGAGGATCGTCATCCTTAGCATTCATTTTATTTTAAAACATTTGAAAAAACCCTTTAAATCCTGCATATTTGGTGAAAACTTCTTTGGAGGTTTCAGGTAGGAGCATGGTCATTGGATGGCAGCATCCAACGGTGGATATTTGCTATAGAGGTGAAAGGAAAGCGGTGGGAGATTTTTAAGTTAGAACCTTTGATCTATGATTTACCAAGAAGATCAACAGTCGAGATTTAGCAACGAATTAATAATGCGAAGGGGTCACACTATTGTGAAAATAAGAGAAAATGTGAAGAAATAATGTTAAAAACCCTTTGGCGGAGAAAAATGAAAAGTAATTTGAATTTTGGGTTTCGGGATGATCATGGGCTGTCGGATGAGATCAGGCCACGAGATCAACGATGGAGATTTCACATTAAAAAACCCTTTGGAGAGATGGAAGGTGATGGTGTATGGCCAGGTTAGATCTGATCCGTTGATTTGCAAAGATCAATGGTGGGGAGTGCGTGCGATAATTTATAATAGAAATGTGGAAAGATGGTTTTGGTGGAGTAAACCATGGGTTTCACGTAACGAAAAGGCGAGGAGGCGGTTTTGCCTTTTGGAATGCGATATGCATCCCTGCCGACACGTGTCTTTCCAAAATAGCTTATATCGCGTGATTTTGGGAGACTAACTTTCGCGCTTGAAATTACGCAAAAATGCACGTTGACCGTCAGATCAGGGGTCTCAGATCTGATGGTTGTAGGAGGAGCGCGATAACAGATAAGTGCGCGGGTGATAATAGGTGGGGTGGTTTCAATCTGGGCCGTCGAATCTAAGATGAACGGCCAAGATAAAATCTTGAAGAAAATAAGACCCACAGGAGGCAGGCCTATCGGGTTAAATATGAGTCGTTAGATGGAACAAATCAACAGCTGAGATGTGATATGGGATAGGAACGAAATAATAGAAAGGTGGAGAATGGATTAATCAGGACTGTTGATCTGCAGAGATCAACGACTGCGATTTTTCCAAATACATTATGAAGCGAGACACATGATTTAAACCAAAATAGGGAAGTGCAATCTGGACCATCTGATCCAGACACGTGGACGGCCTAGATTCAATCGAGGGAATGTGATCGGATGAGGAAAGAACTTAAATGGCGCTGATGCGATTAAGTGCTGGCCATTGATCTGTAGATCAGATCAACGGTGGGGAGTGAATCAAAGGAGCGACCAATCGGAAGGGGGGAAAAAATGCGCCTGATAAATTTTGCGATGTGATGTTGCACTGATCGTTGATTGGCTTTAGATCAACGGTCGAGAATGGGTTTGATTAATGAATAGCAGGACCCCTTATAATATATGAAAACCAAAAATTTTAATGAAAAACAAAGGTTTATGTATCAGGTGGGTTATATATATGAAATGACTTGGCGCCCGTTTGCGGGGCCGTTGGGTTATATGAAATGTGATAGGCCCAGGGCTTATATATATACGAGCCAATCGCATTGGAACTTTAGAGCTGGTATTTCAATCTACCCATTTTAATTCTCCGATGCGATTAGCGCCTCAGGACTTTAACTCTTGGTCCCGGACAAAGGTTTATATAGAGGGGCAGAGTTTTATTCTGTGGGGCTCAATCGCATCAGAACTTTGATGCGGGGCTTTTCAATCTACCCATTTTACCTTAAAAAACATATCTTTGGCGGGTTTTAGACCAAAACTTAGGGAAAGTGGGTTTTTGAATTTACAAAGGAAGTTTTCATTAGAGATGAGTTTATACAATGCTTTAGCGCCCGATCATGGGCCCTCGGGTTTATGAAAGAGATCAGAGGACCGGATTGTTATATACAAAGGGCCAATCGACATCGGACTTTCAAATAACAAAAAGACTTGTGTTTCATGGAAAATTTCGATTGCGATAAGTGCTTTATGAGTCTAGTGCCTGGTTCTAGGGCGTGGGCACATGGGGGGAAGTGGTTTAGGTTTAGCCCAAGGGGGCTTAACCCTGCAGCTTAAAAAAATTTATTTTTTATTTAATTTTTCAAAGTTTTTGATGGATTTGGGGGTTTCGGTCAAGTCTAAAAATGAGTTTTAGATTTTGTAAAAGGGATTTTTATGAAGGGAAGAAGGGAAATCATGAAAAATAGACGAATTACATGGGGAATAAAGGGGATAAAATGAAGGTTATTTTTTGAGTGGAGGAGGGGGAAAAATGGGATTTTGCAGCAGTCCTTTCCCTATGAAAAAGGCAGATTTTCAAAATTAAAAGGGAAATAGAAGTAACGATTAACCAGAGGATAGAATATCTTTAGAAGACTTCAAGCACCAACAATTTTGGCAATAAAATTGTTTCTTGAAGGCTGTCCTAAATGATTTAGCCACCACTTGATATGACAAAATTTTATAGGTGGCTAACACTTATTACCAGAACATTAGGTTCTTCCTTAGCTTCTTGAAGGAAAGAAATCACTAGTTTGGCCATCTGAGTAGGAAATAGTGCTTGAGTTCCATAAAATAGTTCATAGGGAGACTTCCCAGTAGATCTCTTGGTAGTGACTCGAACACTCTAGAGGGAAAACTTCAACTTCATATCCCAATCCTTTTGATTCTTGGTGATTATCTTCTTCAAGATTATGACCAATGTATTATTTGAGGACTCTCCCAATCTGTTCCCTTAGGGATGATATGTTGTGGAATGTGATAAAAATACATTATATTTTTGATAAAAATTAATGAAACAAGAAGATTTGAATACCTGAGCATTATCAGTCACAATTTTGACTAGACATTTGAATCTGCTGAAAATGTTTTCCTCTAGAAACTTCATCACTACTTGGTCATTCGCCCTCTTAGTGGTTATTTCTTTAAGCTATTTTGTAAAGTAATCAGTGGTATTTAGAATCCACTTAAACTTTCCATTTGATGGTGGATTAATCTCTCCAATAAAATCCAATCCCCATTGCCTGAAAGGTTCTTCAATAAATACTGGGATGAGAGGTAATGGAGCAGGTTTTTTCTTTTCAACAAACAAATGACACTTTTGACAACTTCTGTCTAGCCTATAAACATTGGAAAATAGGGTTGGCCAATAGAAGCCTGACTTGAGAAAATTATGAGCAATGACCTTCCAGCTATAATGACTCCACACAAACTTTCATGATATTCTTTGGTGACTTCAATAGATTCTCCTTCGGTCAAACATAACAAGAGGATACCAGTAGGATCTTTCCAGTATATCTTTTCTTCCACTATAACATATGGCTGATATTTGAGCTTGAGAGATTTGTATTTTGTTCTACTTACTGAAGTTGCATAGGAAAAGAAACACAGGTAATGTGTTAGAACCTTGTAATTTATAGTATCACAAGGTGATTGTGTACCTTCTCTTTGTAAATTTTTCATACTGTACATAGATGTCAATATTCAAAATATTTTTCCAAAGAAAGAATCAAATGCAACAAAGGCAACAAAGAAACAGTTAAGGCAGAAAAAAAACAAAGGCAGAGTCGTGAACACGTTGTGCAGAGTCGTGAACATGATTGGGTCAACTCGTGCATGTTTGGGTCGAGTTGTGAATGCTAAAGCGACTCAAGTCATTAACGGGTCAAGTATTTTAGGAACAAATAGAAAGAAATGAATGGGCACGACCAAAGAAAAAAAGTTGCCAAACCACATCAAAGGAGCAGTGAGGACTGTTGGATCTTAGCATTGATCAACAATGAAGATTAAATCACGTACCGCACATCGCAGATCACATTGGATAAGTTATTTTTAAACGTTAAAGGTTGCGAAGTGTGATAAGGAGGCCTGGATGTGATGTAGTTTCAAAGGAAATGGATTTCAAATCCGCACGAAGAGCCTTTTCTATGTTAAATCGCATCGGAGAAGGAAAGGGAGGTTATAACGTAAAATCTATGGAACGCGAAGTGCGATGTGCGATGACAGGTGGGACTCGATCGCAATCACAAATCCCAAATATTAAAATATAAGTTGCAAATGTAAGCATCAAAATCACCAAAGTGCAATGTGCGATGACAAGTGGGACCCGATCAAAATCGCAAATCAAAAATATTAAAAGACAAGTTTCAAAGATAAGCGTTAAAATCATTGAAGTGTGATGTACGATGCCAGGTGGGACCTGATCGCAATCACACATCACAAGTCTTACAATTTAAATACAAAGGGATCATGTTAAAAGCTCTGAAGTGAAATTTTTGAAGCGGGTGGGACCCGATCGCAATCACAAATCGCAAATTTTACAAGGTAATAGCTAAGAAAAAGTTAAGTATTTCATTGTGAAAAGCGTGATTTTGGCTTGGATATGATGTATTTCAGAGCAAAGGCCTAAATATTTTCAAGTCCGGGCGGATGCGATTTGTGCGATGTTTTGTGAAGAACAACGTCTAAGCACGACAGCAGGACTCAGCTACACATTCAAGGGGTTTATCCCCCAAATCTACCAATATTGAAGAATCATTCAAAAATAATATTCCAGTGGGGTCAAGCTGGCCCCCACCTATGTGCCACGTCATTCCACTTCTAACCACCCTCCACCTTTCTGCCTCCTCCGCTCCTCTTCCCCACATCTGACTACCCTTATGTAGTTTCAGATCCCCCGCATCATTCAAAATTTATCATGAGGAGGGGGGTATGAAATGGGCAGTATCCATTACCGCCCACTCCTCCACGTGTCACACCCTCAAAATTTCGCAACCCCCTCTCTATTACTACTTACCACCTGAGACCCCCTCTAAAAATATGTTTCTGCTAGCCTCTAAACCACTGCCGCATTCGTTTGACCATTGCCATTGTTGATGCGCCACGCCCACTGTCATCCCTTCACATCCGAGCTTATGAGGTTTGTGCACCATTTTATTAGGAAATATGCCAAAACATGACAGAAGGACTTGCAATAGAATAAGCCCCGACAAGGTGTGCAAGAAAAAAAGGTCGAGTCAGGCCAAGGGAATTCATGCAAAACTATTATGAAGAAGTGGAAAAGGTAGTTGAACACATCAACACTGTCACCAATCAATGAAAAGTAACCAGTGCTGCACTAGATGTAATTACCTAAATGCCAGTTTTCTGAAAAGCAGGGTCATATGTTAAAGACACCATTGGTTACCTCTTCATGACCATCACAGCCACCTCTAAGCTTATCGTTTGATCTTATGAAGAGCCGTCAAAACGTTTGGATCTACGAAGAGTCGCCCAAAATTAATTCTAGAGGAGATGTTGTTGTCAGATATTTCTTTTCAGGCCTTGCATAGCCACACTTGTTCATTTTGTGCTAAATTGTAATAATTGAAAGGTTTCCATGTAAGGTACGACAACCGAATTAGTCTTTAGATAGATACTGCATGCCTTAGCAGTATCAGGGGTTGGAAAATTGGACCCTGCTGAAACTTACATTGTAAGAACTATTGGAACATTGTAATTGTTTGGGATGGGCATCAACAATAAGAGATTGTTCGCAGGATTCTTGAGCTATGTTAATGGTGATGTTCTTTCCTCTATTTTAGTGTTTTTCCTCTGTCTTTCCATGATGTGCATCAATGTCTCTGATTATAAAAAAAAAAAAATTAGATTAAGATTTGCTGAGAGAGCACCTTAATTATGTTTGTGCTTGTTATCTTAATGTTTTCCTTTGAGACCTGAATGAAGAATTTAGAGACGGTCTGCTCTGCATTCACGTTGAACCTTAATATCCTTCTCCTTTCCCATTTCACACTTCTAAGAGATCCAATCTGTGTTTTTAGCGTGCCCTATGGATGCCCTTGAAAATTTGATGCATAATTCATCCTTTTATGATTCCATAGCCCAATGGATTAAGTTTCACAGGTCTACCTGTCCATCCACCCAACCAATCAAAACAAACAACCCTCATAATTTCTATAACTGGCCTAATATCAACATTCACAATTATCAAGCCGAATCATAAAAATGGATATCCCTCTCTGAGTCTAGGAAGGCTAGGTCCTAGACTCCAAAGTGGTTTGATGTTGTCCTCTATCTTTTGTTGTTTCCAATATTACAAATAACAGAGTGATAACACATCCCATGTGTGTGGATGCTTCAGGTTGTACATGCACATAATATGTACGATAATCCTATTGATGACCTCTATTTCGCCATTATTTTGGGGTTGGAAAGTCGTGGACTTAGTGATTTTTTTATCCAGCATCGAATAGAGACTTGACCAAAATGTACTTATGAACCAATTGTCCCAATCTGAGATAAAGAATTGTAGGATCCCAAAGTGTACCCATGTTATAACATCATTTCTCAACTCTATATACTTGATGTTCTATGTTATGGAATGTCGAAATTATATAAAAGATGAATGTATATATCCAGATTCTCCTGATCTAACAATATTTATTTTCTTGTTAAATACAAAATCCTTCCATTGTTAATATTTTTCTGAAATTAAAATCAATTGCAAACACATGAAGCAATAAAAACAATCACACACAACACAATTGTTTAACAGGAAAGCCAAAATCTGAAAACCCAAACTATCATATATTATGTATCATGGAGATCATGTAACAATCTCATACAAAGCTTAGTACATCAAGATCTCAGTACAATCAACATTCACACACTAATTAGAAGAAATATGCAAATCCATGCACTGATTTATTGCCACTTGATAGCCTACCTCCACTACGTAATCCTTGCTGAAGAATAGCTCTGAATGAATTTGAATTACCCTTGCCTTGACTGTGCAATCCTCATTGGCAACTCAAATGTTTGTGTGGTGCAATCAATGTATCACTATAGTCACAACAGATAGTCCATCTTTCCCTTTCACCTATCTCTCCACTGGGTCTCCACTGGAACTGCCATGCACTGTAGTTAACTGTTGTATCGTTCAGTTAATTAATGAGTTATTATTTGTGAATTAATTAACTAATTAATTCACTCCACTCTCACTAGTGTATCATTCAGTTAGACTAGATACAACTATCTCAACTGAGTTTAACTTCAATAATTGAGTTAAACTGAATTGTTATACCATTTTTTGGTCATCTAACCCATTGGTATTAGATGAACCCAAGTACGCCATGTAAGACCAATTTTCCCCTAAGTATAATTGCATTCACTATGAAAATAACTTTGTAAAACCACCTTTATTAAGTTGTTTATGGTCTAAATAGGAAACCCCATGGGAAAAAATTAAATAAATCCATATTTGTTTGAGTTTCCTCATGGAATTAATTAGTTAAACAGAATTTTAATTAATATTCTTGGTTATATTTAGCCCAAAAAAAGGAAATTAATTAGATAAATCATTATTTGTCTTATTATTTTCTAAGAATAATTATTTAAACATTACTTAAATAATATTCTTTGTTAAATATGACTAAATCTCCCTTAAATAATAAAATAAATCATTATTTATTTGATTATTACTCAACCATATCCTTAAAATGATAAATAAATCATTTATTTATTTAATAATAATAAATAAATGGATGCATCATAAGTCAAATTCTCTTCCCTCCAACAAATATAATAAAATATTCCACAAAAGTTGGATCTTGATTTGGCTAATAATACTTTAATTATGCATCAATATCTAGACTAACTCAATATTTTGTTATAAATAGAAAGGTTTTTCCATTCATAATTTGTTACCTTTTG
Organism: Pinus albicaulis; assembly: GCA_034641835.2. Taxonomy (NCBI): domain Eukaryota; kingdom Viridiplantae; phylum Streptophyta; class Pinopsida; order Pinales; family Pinaceae; genus Pinus; species Pinus albicaulis. The sequence continues at coordinate 315,073,338 of CM076569.1, forward strand.
TTGCCTAAAGATCACTTTGGATCTAAACTTTTGGTTTGGCTATTGATCCACCATCATAGCCATATTTTTCCATTTTTGTCTGGGTTTTCTACACCATCAAGAGAGAGGAATTCTAGATCTGAAGTGCTAAGGAATTACAAGAACCCATCCCACTGACGAGAACCAGGAATACCCTCTTGTGTTTTCCTCCCAGGTGCCATTAATACAAAATTAATTTGATATATTCTTGTCTTGTCTATTGGATGCATGGAGTAAATCTTCCTTTTTCTATTGTTTAATGTCTTCTAATGCATAGATCTATATTTTTGCAGCATTTATCTTGATCACCTTGTTAGGAATATGTAACCTCAAGAAGATTGTGTGTAGCCCTGTTGTTTAAACAACATCGTTTCTAACCAACTTTTAGATTCTATGATCTGAGTTCTAATCCCAGAGGGATCTTCCAATAAGTGCAAAGATGGATTACCATATTCATGAAGGTTGAGTTTAGGCTTTAAAGGAAGGCTGTGGGTTTGTTTATTTTTTGGATGGTTGAGCATGATTACTGTTTGAGGTTGAAAGTCCCAAATGCAAAGAGTTTCAAAGGTGAGAAGTTGCAAGCAATCAGAATAAGCTTTGACCAAAAGATAGATAATTGCAGGTTTTAGTCCATTGGGCTATGGAGTCATACTAGGATTTAATTGAGGCAGCAAGAGGCAAGAGTGGTCCATGGGGCAAGTCATCTATGTCTAAGGATCTCCTTGAAGTTTGATTTATGAAATGAAATGATACAATAAGAAGGAGAGATAAATGTATGCATAACAAAAGCAAACTCCAGATCCTGTATTTGATCATAGTCAGCCTTTGACATGAACTCAAGAAAAACATAAAATAATACAAGAATCTGGTAAGTACTTTTAAACTAGCCAGCCTTTGATACACTTTCAATAGAAAACACTTTAAAATAGAGGGAAACTTGAAGGCAACCTTTGGAGTAGAAACTAGTGGGCCGGGCTCACCACAAATCCTCTCCTAACTCTACTTTACTTGGTTACTCTCAAGACAAACACACAGACAACACAGAATGGCCTAAGATCTGGTAAGTACTTTTAAACTAGCCAGCTTTTAACACATTCCAAGGGAAATATCCAGACAGTAGTGGGGACAAAACTGGGACCAGGGCTCACCATATCGTCCTTAGTTCATATTCACAAAACATATACTGAAAATAACATTTAAGAATAACATTCAGCTAAGACAATAAGACGAGGGAATGCCAAAATTCCTATGCTTGAACCGAATTAAATCATTCCTAAATAACACAGTTTAGAAGAAAATGTTCAGATAAATATTTTCAGTCAGAGAAGGTTACTGCTGTACAATAGGTCCTAACTCTATGCATGTTGTTCTTTATAAGAGAATATGAAACGCAGTCAAAATAGAAACAAAATAACAAGTTACAATTAGAGAAACATCACCGTCAACATAGACCAGGATCCCATAAATCAGCTTGTATTAATGCTCCAAACCTGTTACAGCTTTAAGTCCAGTGCTTTAGGTTAGCAACCATCTACACATCTCAGCCTAACCTATCTATCACCAGCAGAGCTCCAAGAGCCAGTGAATACTATGTACAATCAGAAGTTTAAGCTCAAGTGTATATCAAAGTTCTACAATCAACCCCTCACTCATCTTCTACAGAAGTATATATAGAAGGATGAGGAGGTGAGATCTGATGAAATATCTCCATTAAAATTAATACAGACTTAATGGCTTCTTGGCCTTTGAGGGGCTCAATGAAGAAATTTACATACATATCCTCTGTATTAAATGATTTTACATAAAAAATTAAGCAATGTGGGAGCTTTGTAGAATTTACAGAATTGAGGGTGTCTTTCATTAAGTTCCTTGGTATATTTTACTCTTGGCTGCGTTGCAAGGCAAACATCTGGTCTTGATCAATAACTTCAGCCTCTGATTGAATACTTTGAGGCACAGGTGGCATAGTGGTAGCTAAAGGAATCAATTTGCTTCAATTTGTGGCGGGTGGAGGGTTTCCTGTCGGTTAAAGCACTTTAGATTTTCTTCTTTCTGTGTTTTAAATTGGGGATTAGGCTTTTGATAAACATTCTTAGCCATGATCCTCGCAAAATATGTCCTTTAATCTTCTGCCCTAGTAAATTCTGGTCTTCGTCACTGATACTCTCTGTCTGTGCCCGATTCATGGTTTTTTCTAATAAACAGGGCTACGCAAGGTTATGTGGCATCAATTCCTGAGGAAAACACTAAAGAAACATGAATTTATACATCCTACAATTATTTTCTTTGATGAATCGAAAGCAGGAGAATCGTCATCCTCCGCCCTCAAATTTTCTTCGAAAATGGTGAGAAAATCATTTAAACCCTGCAAAATACAAAAATATTATAAAATCCTGCATATATAGGTTTACTACTTCTGAAGGCACGTGGAGGAAGCATGGCCGTTGGATGGCATCATCCAACGATCAGGATTGATCAGAGAAGGTGGAATAAAGATTAAATCAGAGTCATCGATCGCGTAGAGATCGACGGTCAGGAGCAAAGGGGAAAGTCAAAACGGAGAATCGTTGACTGGGCGACGAAATTAGGGCGATGGAATATGGACCATTGATCTACAAATTAGATCGATGGCGGAGATTAACTGGATGGCGTGCCATAGCTCGGTTAACGATCAGGCATCTTCGGTGAGCGATAGCAGTTGGATGGCCCGCCCCAGATCGGATGGTGGCCAGCAATATCGCTGGGCGTCCACGTCCGAACGATAACGCGCGATGGGCAAGTGGTTTTGAAAAATTACTTGGGACGTGTGTCATGCGATGTATGGAATTGATGGAGATCGGGGGAAAACAACTTTCGCCCAAAGGCAGTGCGATGGATACCGCCGGTTTTGCGCAATCAACTTATGGACGACGGGGACCACAGGGAGACGGACTCCACACCATCGATCTGTAGATCAGATCAACGGTGGAGGTTAATTTGAAATTTCGGACTGGCGGATAAGTTATGGATTTGAAGCAAGTCAAATTCTGTCCTCTATCTTTTGTTGTTTCCAATATTACAAATTACAGAGTGATAACACATCCCATGTGTGTGGATGCTTCAGGTTGTACATGCACATAATCTGTACGATAATCCTATTGATGACCTCTATTTCGCCATTATTTTGGGGTTGGAAAGTCGTGGACTTAGTGAGTTTGTTATCCAGCATCGACTAGAGACTTGACCAAAATGTACTTATGAACCTATTGTCCCAATCTGAGATAAATAATTGTAGGATCCGAAAGTGTACCCATGTTATAACATCATTTCTCACCTCTATATACTTGATGTTCTATGTTATGGACTATAGAAATTATATAAAATATGAATGTATATATTCAGATTCTCCTGATCTAACAATATTTATTTTCTTGTTAAATAAAAAATCCTTCCACTGTTAATCTTTTGCTGAAATTAAAATCAATTGCAAACACATGAAGCAATAAAAACAATCACACAAAACACAATTGTTTAAGAGGAAAGCCTAAATCTGAAAACCCAAACTATCATATATTATGTATCATGGAGATCATGTAACAATCTCATACAAAGCTTAGTACATCAAGCTCTCAGTACAATCAATATTCACACACTAATTAGAATAAATCTGCAAATCCATGCACTGATTTCTTGCCACTTGATAGCCTATCTCCACTGTGTAATCCCTGCTGAAGAATAGCTCTAAATGAATTTGAATTACCCTTGCCTTGATTGTGTAATCCTCATTGGCAACTCCAATGTTTGTGTGGTGCAATCAATGCATCACTATAGTCATAACAGATATTCCATCTTGCCCTTTCACCTATCTCTCCACTGGGTTTCCACTGGAACTGCCATGCACTGTAGTTAACTGCTGTAGCGTTCAGTTGATTAATGAGTTATTATTTGTGAATTAATCAACTAATTAATTCACTCCACTCTCACTAGTGTATCATTCAGTTAGACTAGATACAACTATCTCAACTGAGTTTAATTTCAATAATTGAGTTAAACTGAATTTTTATACCATTTTTTGGTCATCTAACCCATTGGTATTAGATGAACCCAAGTACGCCATGTAAGACCAATTTTACCGTAAGTATAATTGCATTCACTATGAAAATAACTTTGTAAAACCACCTTAATTAAGTTGTTTATGGTCTAAATAGGAAACCCCATGGGAAAACATTAAATAAATCCATATTTGTTTGACTTTCCTCAAGGAATTAATTAGTTAAACAGAAGTTTAATTAATATTCCTGGTTATATTTAACCCAAAACAAGGAAATTAATTAGATAAATCATTATTTATCTTATTATTTTCTAAGAATAATTATTTAAACATTACTTAAATAATATTCTTTTTTAAATATGACTAAATCTCCCTTAAATAATAAAATAAATCATTATTTATTTGATTATTACTCAACCATATCCTTAAAATGATAAATAAATCATTTATTTATTTATTATTACAAATAAATGGATTTGACCCAAGTCAAATTCTTTTTCCCTCCAACAAATATAACAAAATATTCTATCAAAGTTGGATCTTGATTTGGTCAATAATATTTTAATTATACACCAATATCTAGACTAACTCAATATTTTGTTATAAATAAAAGGGTTTTTCCATTCATTTTTCACCTTTTGTTGCCTAAAGATCACTCTGGATCTCAACTCTTGGTGTGACTATTGATCCACCATCATAGCCATATTTTTCCATTTTTGTCTGGGTTTTCTACACCATCAAGAGAGAGGAATTCTAAATCTGAAGTGCTGAGGACTTACAAGAACCCATCCCATTGAAGAGAACCGAGAAAACTCTCTTTTTTTTTCCTCCCAGGTGCCATTAATACAAAATTAATTTGATATATTCTTGTCTTTTCTATTGGATGCATGGAGTAAATCTTGATTTTTCTATTGTTTAATGTCTTCTAATGCATAGATCTATATTTTTTCAGCATTTATCTTGATCACCTTGTTAGGAATCTGTAATCAGCAAGATTGGCAAATTTTGATCACAGAAATAGCATCGTTTCAACCAACTTTGGGATTATAGGATCTAGCCCTCCTGAATCCGGAGAGGGATCTCTCCAATAAGTGCAAATATGGATTTGTCTTTGAAGCTTGGGGTTATGATATTAGGCTAGTTATGAAGGACAGGGGTTTGATTGTTTTTGGATGGTTGAGCATGATTACTGTTTGAGGTTGAAAATCCCAAATGCAAAGAGTTTCAAAGGTTAGAATTTGCAAGCAATCAGAACAAGCTTCGGCCAAAAATATAGATAATTGTAGGTTTTAGTCCATTGGGCTATGGAGTGATAATAGGATTTAATTGAGGTAGCAAGAGGCAAGAGTGGTCCATGGGGCAAGTCATCTATGTCTAAGGATCTCTTTGAAGTTTGATTTATGGAATGAAATGATACAATAAGAAGGAGTGATAAACAGATGCAGAACAAGAGCAGCCCAGGATCTGATAAGTACTTTTAAACTAGTCAGCCTTTGACATGAACTCAAGATAAAAGAAAACTAGGATCTGGTAAGTACTTTTAAACTAGCCAGCCTTTGATACACTTTCAATAGAAAACACTTTAAAACAGAGGGAAACTTGAAGGAAACCTTTGGAGTAGAGACTAGTGGGCCAGGCTCACCACAAATCCTCTCCCAACTCTGCTTTACTTGGTTACTCTCAAGACAATCACACAGAAAACACAGAATGGCCTAAGATCTGGTAAGTACTTTTAAACTAGCCATCTTTTAACACATTCCAAGGGAAATATCTAGACAGTAGTGGGGACAAAACTGGGACCAGGGCTCACCATATCTTCCTCAGTTCATCTTCACAAAACATATACTGAAAATAACATTTAAGAATAACGTTCAGCTAAGACAATAAGACGAGGGAACGCCAACATTCCTATGCTTGAACTAAATTAAATCATTCCTAAATAACACAGTTTAGAAGAAAATGTTCAGATAAATATTTTCAGTCAGAGAAGGTTACTGTTGTACAATAGGTCCTAACTCTATGCATGCTGTTCTTTATAAGAGAATATGAAACACAGTGAAAATAGAAACAAAATACCAAGTTACAATTAGAGAAACATCATCGTCAACATAGACCAAGATCCCATAAATTAGCTTGTATTAATGCTCCAAACCAGTTACATCTTTAAGTCCAATGCTTTAGGTTAGCAACCATCTACACATCTCAGCCTAACCTATCTATCACCAGCAGAGCTCCAAGAGCCAGTGAATACTATGTACAATCAGAAGTTTAAGCTCAAGTGTATATCAAATTTCTACAACCAACCCCTCACTCATCTTCTGCAGAAGTATATATAGAAGGATGAGGACGTGAGATCTGATAAAAGATCTCAATTACAATTAATACAGACTTAATGGCCTCTTGGCCTTTGAGGGGCTCAATGAAGAAATTTACATACATATCCTCTGTATTAAATGTTTTTACATAAAAAATTAAGCAATGTGGGAGCTTTGCAGAATTTACAGAATTGAGGGTGTCTGTCATTAAGTTCCTTGGCAGAATTTACTCTTGGCTGCGTTGCAAGGAAGAAATCTGGTCTTGATCAATAACTTCAGCCTCTGATTGAATACTTTGAGGCACATGTGGAATAGTGGTAGCTAAAGGAATCAATTTGCTTCAATTTGTGGCGGTGGAGGGTTTCCTGTCGGTTAAAGCACTTTAGATTTTCTTCTTTCTGTGTTTTAAATTGGGGATTAGGCTTTTGATAAAAATTCTTAGCCGTGATCCCCGCAAAATCTGTCCTTTAATCCTCTACCCTAGTAAATTCTGGTCTTCGTCACTGATACTCTCTGTCTGTGCCCGATTCATGGTTTTTTCTGATAAATAGGGTTGCGCAGGGTTATGTGGCATCAATGCTTGAGGAAAACACTGAAGAAACATGAATTTATACATCCTGCAATGATTTTCTTTAATGAATCGAAAGTAGGAGAATCGTCATCCTCCGCCCACGAATTTTCTTCGAAAAAATAATTTAAACCCTGCAAAATACAAAAAATATTATAAAATCCTGCATATATAGGTTTAATGCTTCTGAAGGCACATGGAGGAAGCATGGCCATTGGATGGCATCATCCAACGACCATGATTGATTGGAGAAGGTGGAATAAAGATTAAATCAAAGCCATGGATCATGCAGAGATCGACGGTCAGGAGCAAAGGGGAATGTCAAAATGGAGAATCGTTGACTGGGCGATGGAATATGGACCGTCAATCTGCAGATCAGATCGACGGTAGAGATTAACTGGATGGCGTGTCGTAGCCCGGTTAAAGATCAGGCATCTTCGGTGAGCAATAGTCATTTGATGGCCCGCCCCAGATCAGATGGTGGCCAGCAATATTGCTGGGCGTCCACATCTGAACGATAACGCGCGATGGTCAAGTGGTTTTGAAAAAGTACACGAGACGCGTGTCATGCGATGTATGGAATCGATGGCGATCGGGGGAAAACAACTTTCGCCCAAAGGCAGTGCGATGGATACCGCCAGTTTTGCGGAATCAGCTTATGGATGACGGGGACCACAGGGAGACAAACTCCGCATCGTCGATCTGTAGATCAGATCGACGGTGGAGGTTAATTTGAAATTTCAGACTGGCGGATAAGTTATAAAATAATTAAAAACCTAAAAATCAAAATAACCAAAGGTTTTTAATACTTCGGGCGGAGAAATATTTGAAGGCCTAGCGCCCAACTGCGGGGCCGAGGGTCATATGAAGGGTTATACGACTAGGGATTTATGCAGGAAGGGGCTAGGACCCGTATATGTACAAAATGTGGGTTTTTATTTTTTTTCCAATGGTTTTCAAGGGAAAATGAGGGTTCTGATAAGGCTTAAAAGTGGGTTTTAAACCTTAAAAAAGTGGATTTTCATGAATGGAAGAAAAGAACTCATGAAAATAGAGGAATTTTATGGAGAAATAGGGAAGCAAATGAGGGTTAGTTTTAGAAGAAGGGGAAAAGGGAAATGGGGCTTGCAGCATTATTCTGGCTTGGAAATTAGCAGGATTTATGAGTTCTGAAGGGAAACATCATTGAAGTTTTGGACAGAGGAAAGGCATGAGGCCTTCAAGAGTCTTCAAGAGCCAACACTTTTTAGTAATAAAATTTTTTCTTTGAAGGCTCAAAAAGTCTTAGCCACCTTTTGCTATAACAAATATTATAGGTGTCTAATAGTGGCTCCACTTGGGGATGGTGCCTTCTTGAAGGCATCAAGAACTTCAGACTTGCATTCTCTGGGGGGCTGACCTGTGCTTGATCCATTATGTTCTCTGGGAGGCTGACCTATGCCTGATCCATTGGGCTACTTTTCCTTTGCTGAGATGACTTTCTCTGAAAATATATTAGCAGCCATGAAAACAATGGACCTTCATTAATACAAACTTTCTACCTACCCAATCCTACTGATCTAACATTTTTTCTTCATTAGAGTGCACTTGGATAGGAAATATCTTTTACAATATTTTATTCTTTTGAAAGAAGGAATTCTAATCTATTTCTACTCCTTATTTCTCCTTGAACTCAGATTAAACATTTGAGTTTAGATGCCTCTCTACCTATTCTACTATCTTTCGGGATTAAACTGTCCAACAGATTTTAATTCTCTAATTTCTAAAACATAAATTTAAAAACAATCAAGTCAATATTAAACTTTTTGACTTGTTGTGATCTATGGCATAAAAACAAGCTGCACATAGACATTTATTTTTACAGAAAATTAAATAAAAAATGGAAGGCTTAAGATCTGAAAGTTCAAAGTAGTACCTTCTCTTTTTAACAGCTCTGTTTTCAATTTTGTTTGAGCTATCCTTCCTTCGTTTTCTGGTTTAGATTTTGAGTTAATTAGAACCAGACATACATGTTTTTTTACTCAGAAAATAAAACAGATTTGAGTCATCTCTTTTGGAAACTTAGGTTTAGATTTTGATCATGTTTGAACCTGTAATTTATATCCTAAACTATCTACTGATAAGCCAAGATTAAACAGTTTGGCAAATCAAATTCACTATCCTATTAGCAGAAAATTTTAAACTAATTAGTCAAGATTAAGCTGTTTGACTAACTAGAAGTGTGTTTTGTAGGAGTGGCATTTAAGCTTGCACACTGTCAGAATTTGTTTCTCTTTTTTGGTATGGGGCTATACCTTTCTTGTTTTCATAATCTGCCCTCTTTTCTTTCTTTTCATTGTTTTTGTATTTTTTATTTTTACAACTTTGAATGCAATGGTGGATGAAAAATTTACAATGGAAAAAGATAAAAAGGCCTTTGGAACATAACATGGATCAAGAGAAGTAATGCTTAAGCATCCTGCCATTGACAGGACCCCCAAACAGTTCTGCTCCATTCAACTTCTGCAAGAAAAATGCATTGTTACCAGCAGCTAAGTGAATAGAGTAAGGGCCAAGCCATAAGTTGTCAAATTTTCCATGCTTTCCCTTCTCTTCCCTTATTGAATCCCACTTTAGAACTTTTTCCCCAATCTTGAAATTACTGGCCTTTGTTCTTTTGTCAAAAAGCTTTTTAATGCTGTCCTGCTTCTGTAATGCTTTGCTATACACTTCCTCTCTGGTTTGCTGAAGATGAATGGTCTGGTTCACTCTTATGATCATGTCATTTTATTCAGTTTGTAACTCTTGAATCAACTTCATCACTGGTACTCCACGGCTGTTTGGAAAAATTGCATCAGTACCGTACACAAGCTAGAAAGGTGACATACCAATGGATTTCTTCAGAGTCAATCTGTCAGCCCAAAGTGCATGAACCAGCTTTGTGTGCCAAAACTTCTTATTTTCCTCCAACAGTTTCTTGATTATGTTTACTAAGATTTTGTTTGAGGATTCTCTAAGTCCATTACCTTGAGGGTAATAGGTCGTGGAATGCCCCAATGTTATGTGATCTCTATGACAGAACTCAACCATTTTCTTTGATCCAAATGCTGCTGCATTATCAGTGATAATCTTGGTAGGACAGACGAATCTGGAGAGAATGTTAGTATCCATAAATTTTATAATGACTGAATCATTGGCCTGTCTACAAGGTATGGCTTCTATCCACTTAGTGAAATAGTCTGTGGCAGTGAGAATCCATCTATGCTGGGCAGAAGATGGTGGGTGGATTTCTCCTATAAAGTCAAGTCCCCACTATTGAAAAGGGGCATCAATAGTGATTGGATGCAGAGGTAGGGGTAACAGTTTCCTTTTTCTTTCAAAAATTTGACACTTATGATAGGCTATGATCATTTTGTGCACATCATGGAAAAGAATAGGCCAATAGAAACCAGCCCTCAAAATTTTGTTGGCTGTTGTCTTCCAATACAGATGACCTCCACACTCTCCTTCATGGAACTAGTACTTAACTTTCTCTGCATCAAACTCAGGAAAAAATTTAAGAAATAGACCACTTGCATTTTTCCAGTAAAGACATCTATCAATAATGCAATAGTTTACAGCTTTCAATTTAAGGAATCTTGCCTTTGTTTTTGTCAAACCAGGAGGTGTATTCAAATTAAGAAAAACATAAACAATATCAGCATACCAAGAGGAATTCATAAAATGGTTTTCAACAATAGGAGTTGAGAGTTCCTCTTGATCATCCAAAGCATTAATCATATTAATATCAAGAACTTCAAAATTGGATTCAGCCATCAATCTAGCTAGACCTTGGCCTTTGACGAGTTTAGTGGGTTTTATCTCTAAATCATATTCAAGAATAATAGCAATCCACTTACCTCTCTTACCATCTGGGTCCTGTGTTAGGATGTATTTAACAACTGAGTTTGGGACAAAGGCAATGTTGTGTGCGTGAAGGATGTATACGCTGAAGTCTTTCAAAGCTTTAACCAAAGCAAAATCTTGTGTTTCCATAATGTTATACTTCAAAGGGGCATCCCTCAATGCCTTGCTAAAGAATGCAATAGGCTGCTCTTGTCCTTGCGGATTTTTCTGTAAAAGGAAAACAGCTATGGTATGTTCTGATGCAAATGAAAAAATATAAAAATCCTTTGAAAAATTAGGACTTATCAGAGCTGGTGTTTTGGTTAACACTTGTTTCACCAGTTCAAAGGACTTCTTTTCTTCCAAGGTCCATTTTACCCCTTGCTCCCTTTTTAACATGTTGGTGATATTCCTAAGGAGCTCAGACAAGTTGGGGATGAACCTTCTTAAAAAGTTAATCTTTCTGATGAAAGACTGCAACTCTTTAATGTTTCAAGGATGAGAGATTTGCAATATGGCCTTAATCCTCTTGGGATCTATCTTTATACCCTCCTCAGAAATAATGTGCCCAAGAAGTTTACCTTCTTGGAGACCAAATAGTGTTTTCTTAGGGTTTAAAGATATTCCAAACTTTCTGCATTTATCAAAAACCTTTCTCAAATGTCCTAAGTGCTCTTCATCTGTTTTTGAAAGCATAGTGACATCATCCAAATAGATAATGATGAAGAAGCCCAGTTCCTCCGAGAATGCTATGTCCATGGCTATTTGAAAAGTTGCTCCAGCATTCATTAGACCAAAGGGAATTTTCACATACATGAAAGTGCCCCATGGTGTAGTGAATGTTGTATTTAATTGATCAGCAGGGTGAACCAAGATCTAATTGTACCCTGAATAGCCATCCAGCAAAGAAATTCTTTTAGACCCTACCACCCTTTGTAAAATGTGATCCATCTTTGGTAAAGGGTAGTTGTCCTTTAATGAAGCTTTGTTTAAGTCTCTAAAGTCTATACAAAGCCTGATTTATCCATTTTTCTTCCTAACAGACACCAGATTAGACACCCACTCGGAATATCTAATAGGGACAATAATACCAGCATCATAAATTTTCATGATCTCCTTCTGAACCAATGGTGACTGGACAGGGTTTATTCTGCGCAGTTTCTGTCTGAATGGTTTTTGGTTTTCTTTGAGGGGAATTTTGTGTTGTATTATTTCGGTGTCATAGGACTTGTGATCTTCGTAACTCCACACAAAAACATCAGAAAACTCTTTAAACAACTCAATGTATTTGAGTTTAACGTGAGTTGGTAAAGTCTTAGACAGTTTAATCATCATAGGTTTAAGTTCACTGCCTATATTGCACTCTTCTACTTCAGCAGCTACAGGTTCCAGTTTTGGCTTTTTGGCCACATCGTTAAGATCAAACAACTCTTCCAAAGGCATTAGACTGCTTGGCAAACATTCATCTTTAAAGTGCAGATTTTCTAACTCATCTGTTTCGAACTCTGCATCCAATTCTGTTTTTCTTTTTAGTTTGTTTGACAACAGGTTAATATTAACAGGTTCAGGAGACGGTTCCTCTTCACCAAGGAAATTTTCTTCACTGCAGTCTGTATCATAATTTGAGTCCGAACTGCGTAGTTCAAATTCATTTCTGAATTGCATGAAGTCTTGTCTTTGTTTATCATTGTCAAACATCTGCCAATACTTTTCATTATCAGGTACAGCTGGTCTAAATTTTATCTCAGTTGTGCAGTCTTTAGTCTCATATGGTGTCAAGCATGTCCTAGCGGCAAAGGCTAAATTGTGGGTTGCAATATTTCTTTTTCTTGGGATAAAAAACAGTTTGGACTCATCAAAGGTTTTCAAAAGGTCCATGACAGCATTTCGGTAGGCTCTAAGTTTGGGATGATTTGCGTTATATTCCCCATTTACTTGCCTAATGACTAACTCTAAATACCCATACACATTAATTCTTGTGGCTTCCAACTTTTTCAATAGATGCAAGCCTAAGAGAAGGGATTCATATTCTGCTATGTTATTGGAACATTGAAAGTTTAACTTGCAGGAAATGCTTTCGGTGTGGTTATTTTCAGTGCTGGTAATCCAGACACCTGCACCAGCGTTGGTCCTAGTGCAGGACCCATCAAAATACATACTCTATAGAGGACTGTTTTCGGTTCCATCCTAGTTACTGTCCTCTTCAACTACTGTGCTTTCTAAATTTTCATGATTAACAGCACTTAATTGAATTTTTTTTTACTCTTCAGGTTTTGTGTTAAGTGGAGGCACGTTTTCTTGAGTGTCAAGGTTTAAAAGCAAAGGGTGCAGCACTTGTAGTTCAAGACCTTTTTTTAGTTTGCTAATGTTTAATGGTTCAAGAAAATGTTTTGATAGTTCTATGGTGTTTTCCTCTTCCTCCCTATTGGCCATTAATCCTGTTAAAGTGACCTATTCACGAAGTGTTTCCTCATTAAACATGATAAAACAATCAAGGCCTGTATTTACAGAATACGTAGGAGATTTTTGTTCTCTGTCTTGACTTGTAACTGTGTATTTCATATGGGACTCCCTGTAAAGTCTTCTATTTTGATTGAAAACAGGGATAGTCGCATAATTCATGTCCATTTTCATAGTCCCCTATAACTTAGCCCCCCAAGATCTTGATAGTAACATTCCATACTTTGGGGGCACATCAGCCACAACAATATCCATGACTAAACATTTGGCTGGAATTTGGGCTAAGTTGACACAAAGGTCTTTGATTAATCCTAAACATTTTACTCTGCTGGAATCAAAAGATTACAGATCTTTGTAAGGTCTGGTGATTTCTAGACCAAGGCTCTCCATTACAGCTTTTGGAATTAAATTATGAGAAGCCCCGGAATCATGCATAGCGTTGTGAAAAATTTTGTCGTGAACATTTAAACTTACATAAAAGGGAGGAACAGGTCCCTCTTGATATCTACCTTCAATCTTAGGACCAAAAATAAGATCTGGTTGGTCATCATTAAGATTGACAATGTCCTCATTCTCTTCAATGTTTAAAGCCTTCAAAATTTGGATTCTATATACATGTTGTGTAGCTAACTCAGTCAAGGGAACAGAGATGTTGATCTTTGAACTTTCCTGCTCCAAGCTAAAAGGAATTTGACTCTTTAAAGTGCTGGTTTTAGCCTTATTAGCTGTCATTTTATCAACAATATCGGATTGCTGATTTGTTTTATTTACACTAGACAAAATTGTTTTTGCAGGAGTACTAGCTGAAGTGTTAGTACTGCTAATGTCTGCACTATGTTTTTCTTTGTTTTGAGCGTCTTTCTCTTTATCATTACCAGAATTTATAGCCAGTGTTTTATTTTTTTGTTTGACAATTTTAGGCTTGGTTGTAGTGTTGTTTTGTGAAGATTTTTCAGAGGTTTTGTTGTTTGGAGTTTGTTGACTGGTTTTGCTTCTAAGGCCATATTCCTTTTGAGGTTCTATGATGACATTTTCCATGTCTTGATAATAATTTTCATTATCATCTCTTCTATCATCATAAGGTGTGTATAGACTTTGTTTTCTATCATGATGAATCTCAAAGTCAGCATCCTCTACCCCGAACATGTTGACATCATATCCCTCTGTTATCTCATTTGTTTCCTCAACCTCACTTACATAATTCTGATGAAAGGGAGGAATGATCTGCTGATCATATTCCCTAAGTCTGTTTGGAGGTTGGTTCCTTCTAACATTCTGATTCTGGTTTTGGTTTCTATTTTGAGGAGCATTTTGGTTTTGATTTGCTCGTGCTCTCTTAATTATGCTCATCTCTTTCATCATTTCTTCCATCATTCTCTCCATCTTTGAGTTGGAAGTAGAAGGTGTGGATTCTTCTCTAAAGGAAACTCTCTTTTCTGTTTTCATTCTTTCTCTTTTTTCCATTAAGTTGACTTCCACAGAAAGAGCGCCTCTTTGCATATCCTCAAGAGTTGCAAAATCTCTCTCTCTAAGCTGATAGGTCATGTTAGAGTCGAACCCTTAAGGAAACGTTTTTAAAACTAAGCCCTGTGGAGGTTTTAGTTCTGGGGAAAGTGCATTATACACACTATTGAATCTGGTGCAATAAGCTTGCACACTTTCCCTAGCGTTTCTATGGAGTTTCTTATAATCATAAAGGACTTGGAGAGGGTTTTTCTTTACTTCCCATTTGTTTAAGAATGATTGATAGAAGGCTTGAAGATCATTAATACTATGGGGAGCTAAAGTTTTGAACCATTTTCTTGCTTCTCCCCCTAAGCTTTGAGCAAATAACCTAAGCTTGACAGAATCATCATCAATCTCATTTCTGTAAAAGTATTCATCCATCTTATCCACATGCTATGATGTCGTTGTAGTATTGCTAGCATCATATAATGGAATTTTTGACTGATAGTCCTATGGAAGATTGACCAGTGGTACAAGAAGGACTAATGGAGCATACCATGTTGCCATGATATGTGGTGGGGGTGGATTTACAAGAGGTGGATTAACAAAAGCGAAAGTGGGCTGAAGTGGAGTGGTTTGAACAGTGGATGTAGGGTGGGTAAAAGTGGATGGACCAGGAAAATATTGTTGAGCTGACCTTGGATGATAGACACCTAAATTGTGAAGGAAATGCAAATCAGGAGGTGTTTTTTCTCTACTACCAGGATGTTCACTTATTTTAGGACATGAAAGTGAAGACTCAGAATCTAACCGATCTAAATCACCAAGAGACCTAGTTCTAAAGGGATTTAGTAAGTCAACTTGTGATTGTCGTAGAGCTGAAATATTTTCAGGGACTGAATTAGCTCTTGAGGATGATCTGAAAACAGTTGATAATTTAATCTTAGGAGACTTCCTAAGGATACCTTCTGTGTTATCAACTACTTCAGGTGGATCATGGTCAGGATGGGCTCTAGTGTGAATCTTTCTAGGAGCCACTATGTTGTGTTTTTCAAACGCAAATAAAAAAGACAATTTTAACCAGGTATGACAATCTTTAAGAGGTCAACTAATCTATTTACATAAATTTCAATCCTACAGTATTCTAACTGAGTTTGAATGATATTATAAAATAAGGGTTCTTCCCAGTGGAGTCTTAAGGTCTGCTAAGGATTGTGGAGTCACCAAGTGGAAGTTTTTAGCTCTTTTCAGAGGTAAAAGGTTTGATGGTCCACCACCATGTTTATTGGATACCAATCTGAAATATTTTTAGGTTTTCTGAGTTGTTTTTCAATTGTGTGGTTTTTAAGAATATCTTAACTCTGTTTCAAAATTAGCTACGGTTATGAGACAAAGACAGTTTACTCTTATGGCTAAGCCAGCTGATTTTTCAAGGTTAGATAAAGTCTTAAGGGAATCCTAGGTTTTACCTAGCTTGTCACCGATTCAAACAAGTTTTACCACGATTACCACTTCTTTGGTAGTGCTTGAAAAGGCTACTTTTAACTCACAAGGTTTTATAAAAATAAAAAATGATTTTGGGTTCGAGTTCCCCGGTGGAATTGCCAGAAATGTTAGGAATCTGTAATCAGCAAGATTGGCAAAATCCGACCACAGAAAAAACATCGTTTCAACCAACTTTGGGATTCTAGGATCTAGCCCTCCTGAATTCGGAGAGGGATCTCTCCAATAAGTGCAAAGATGGATTTGTCTTTGAAGCTTGGGGTTATGATATTAGGCTAGTTATGAAGGCCAGGGGTTTGTTTGTTTTTGGATGGTTGAGCATGATTACTGTTTGAGGTTGAAAGTCCCAAATGAAAAGAGTTTCAAAGGTGACAAGTTGCAAGCAATCAGAATAAGCTTCGACCAAAAAGATAGATAATTGCAAGTTTTAGTCCATTGGGCTATGGAGTGATAATAGGATTTAATTGAGGCAACAAGAGGCAAGAGTGGTCCATGGAGAAAGTCATCTATGTCTAAGGATCTCCCAGGCATACTTGCCTTGAGACACAAACAATTCACCTTCCTGCTGCCATATTTCCAATCCAAGGAAGTAATGAAGAAGGCCCAAATCCTTCATCTCAAACTCCTTTGCAAGACCAGCCTTGCATGAGTGTATCAACTTCTCATCACTCGTTAGTGTTAAATCATCAACATAAAGAACAATGATTAAAATCTTACCCTCCACCACAATTTGGTATAGGTTTTCATCCGCCTCACTCTTGGTGAAGCCAAGTCCAGTGAAATAGATGTCAATCCGAGTATACCAAGCACGAGGTGCTTGTTTCAGCCCATACAATGCTCTTTTGAGCCTACACACATGCGTCTCACTGCTGAAGATCTCAAATCCTTCAGGCTGCTCAATGTACACCTCTTCCTCAATGATCCCATCAAGGAATGCAGTCTTCACATCCATCTGATGAATGTGCTAACCCATCTGCACTGAGAGAGAAAGGATGGTCCTTATGGAATAATACCATGCGCCAGGTGTAAAGGTTTCTTCCTAATCAATCCCCTCGATCTGTGAGAAGCCTCGGGCAATAAATCTTTCCTTATACTTCTCGATGCTCCCATCAGTAGCTTGATTTACCTTATAGATCCATATTGATCCTACAACTGATTTTCTAACCATCCTTAAAATAATCTCCCAAGCACCGTTTCTAACAATGGAGTCATACTCCTCCACCATGGTACCTACCCATGTGGGCTCCTGCACTGCTTCTTCAAAAGAAGATGCCTCTATCATGATACACTTGCTTGTCAGAGCCATGTATCCAGTAAATCGGACAGGTGACTATCTATGTTTGCATTGTGATGTAGGGACTCCTACATTCTGTGTCGCATCAAGCTTTAGTCTCTCAGCTTATGTGGTACGCTTTCTACCGTGTCTGATGTTTGGTTCTGCGTGAGTGAACTCCTCCACTCCATGAATATCCTCCTATGGCTGATCCACATCTAGAGGCTCATCTTTGGGAACAAGAAGTTCCTCCTCTTCATGCAAGTGTAGCTCCCTCTCAAGCGACAACTTCATGGCTTTCACCTCATTGAATTTTATATCCTGTCGCACCATAGTCATCTGAATGTCTGGAAAATGCACATGATAATTATGGGATGTTTTTGTGTACCCCACAAATATCCCAACTTCTGCATTCGGCTCCAGCTCTTCCTAGTGCCCTTTTTCACATGAATGTAAACAGATGAGCCAAAAATATTCAAATGAGAAATATTAGGCTTTTTACCAGTAAAAACTTCTTTAGGTGTACTCATGCCAAGTACTCTATGAGGACAACGGTTTTGCACATAAACCACAGTGTTGCATGCTCTTGCCCACAAGTGCATCGGTAAGCCCTGGTCACGCAACATCGCTCGTGCAACACCCACGATCGTTCTTTTCTTTCTCTCCATGACCCCATTCTGCTGTGGGTTATGAGGCACTATGAATTCTCTTCAAATTCCTTCTTTTCTACAGAAGTATTTGAATTCGCTCGAGATGTATTCACCACCATTATCGCTCCGTAGAGCCTTCACATGCTTCCCCAACTCCTTCTCCACCAATGCTTTAAAATCACAAAACTTTGAGAATGTTTCTCTCTTCTTCTGGATGGAGAAGATCTAGCATCTATGAGAATAGTCATAAAAAAATATAACATAATACTTGTGTTTTTTTGTTGAAGCAATCGAGAAAGGTCCACACACGTCTGTGTGAATTCTCTCTAGGATCACCGAAGCACAGTTCTCCTTCTCATGAAATGTGGCCCTCACAAACTTACACATAGCACATCCCTTGCACTGATCTGATTGCACAAGAGTACCCTTGGGAAGTCTAGTAGAAATATGTTGCAAAATCTTCAAAGTGCCATGGTGAAGATGGCCCAATCTCCTGTGCCATAATTCGCCCTCATCTCGGCTCAGCACTTCTTCTGATTTGCCCACTATTACAGTGCAGCCATCTACCTCCAGCTTGTAGATATTATTAACTCAAATCCCTATCCTCTTTATTTGACCTATTTTTTTTATGTCATAGGAAAGCTTTTCCATCGTTAAAAACAACGTCATAACCTTTGTCTTCCAACATTGCGACCAAGACCAAGTTTTTCTTCAGACCTGGAACATGCATAACATATTTCAATAAGAATGGATTACCAGAATTCCTCTCAAAGGTAATGGTCCCAATTCCGGTCGAACTGTATCAACCATCATCGCCCATATCTATATGCATTTGAACGTCCTTCTCCTCCAAGTCACTAAACAACTCCTTGTCTCTCGTCATATGGAAAGACACACCACTATCAAGATACCACACAGATCCATATAGCTTGAAACCAAGCATGCAATCAAAGAGAAATAAATTTCAAATTGCGAGGCTAAGGCCTCTCTAGCTACAAATCCAGCAGCTTTCTTGTTCTTCTTCTTCTGTGGGTAGTTAGTGGCGAAATGCCCATGTTCGTGATAGTGAAAACACTTCACTTTGAAAAAATCATACTTCCTGCCTTTAGCATCGGATTTTGAAGGAAATTTCTTCCCCTTCCCTTTCCTTGCTTTGGCAGCCAAAGTGAAATTTTCTTCATCTTCATTCTTCAATGAAAAGCCATCCCTGGTACATCGCCTTATCTCCTCCTACACAAGATCTGACCAAAGTCGCTCCCATCCCGACAGTTTCTCCCATCCATTGACAGAGTCTTCGTAGCTATGCCAAATCTTTGGAAGCCTAAGGATATCCAAGCTCACCAAGTCTTCATAATCAACATTAATCCCCACACTTCCCAGTTCATCCCTACAGTGGAAAAAATTCATGAGATATTTTGGAATATTGTCACTCTTCTCCATTTTTATTTTTATGAGCTTATCTTTCAGTGCCAAATTCCTCTGGTCATTGCTTCTTTGGAAAGGATCTCTCAAAGCCTTCCATAATCAAAATGGAGTGGCTTTCCCATGAAGGTTGGACACAATATGGTCCTTCACACCTTCCAACAGAATTCTTCTTGTCTTTTCTATCTTCTTTTTCCATGCGTCAAGTAATGCAACATCGCTAGATCCCGGCTTAGGAACATCACTATCGATGAACTCCTTCAGTCCATTATCCTCTAGCACTGCCTCCATCCTATCCTTCCAGTCTACGTAATTCAAGCTCCCATTAAGGGGATACTCCAATCACAACCCATTGAAAGACATTTCAATGTATACTCAACTGTCGCACCAAGAACTTTCTGCAGCAAATTCAAATTGTCCACCAACACAAAATCAATAATTCTTCACAATTGCAATATTCAAGAATTAACACTGCTTTGATACCATGTAGAAATTATATACAAGATGCATGTATATATCCAGATTCCCCTGATCTAACAATATTTATCTTCTTGATAAATGCATAATCCTTCCACTATTAATCTTTTGTGGAAATTAAAATCAATTGCAAAAACATGAAGCAATAAAAACAATCACACATAACACAGTTGTTTAACGGGAAAGCCTGAAGCTTAAAACCCCAACTATCATATATTATGTATCATGGAGATCATGTAACAATATCATACAAAGCTTAGTACATCAAGCTCTCAGTACAATCAATCATCACACACTAATCAAAAGAAATCTGCAAATCCATGCACTGATTTGTTGCCACCTGATAGCCTGCCTCCACTACACAATCCCTGTTGAAGAATAAATTTGAATGAATTCAAATTAACCTTGCCTTGACTGCACAATCCTCATTGGAAACCCCATTGTGTGTGTGGTGCTCTCAATGCATCACTATAGTCACAACAGATAGTCGATATTTCCCTTTCACCTATCTCTCCATTGGGTCTCCACTGGAACTGCCGTGCGTTGTAGTTAACTATTGTATTGTTCAGTTGATTAATGAGTTATTATTTGTGAATTAATTAACTAATTAATTCACTCCACTCTCACTAGTGTATCATTCAGTTAGACTAGATACAACTAGCGCAACTTATTTTAACTCCAATAATTGAGTTAAACTGAATAAAAACTCCATGAACTACTCGTCCAACTCTGTCATAACTTTTCCACTTCAGTTCTAAGTGAGTCCTCCATGCATGAACCACCAGTAAACCCTAGGAATTGCTTAATTCCTTCAGCCCACTGATTTTCCAAATCTGTGCATTGAAATTAAGTGCCCCAAGAGAATAAGTTGGTGTTTATTTTCAGATTATTATTAAGAGCTAATAATAATTGAGACTTCTATATTTAGATCGACGATCTATAAATAGACTTCGCCCAATATTCTAAAAATAGAATTTCATCTATTTTTCCAACTTTACCAACCATCCAAAAATAGCATCCTGCAACCTCTGAAATATGATCACCATGTCTAAAAATAGACATAGTCTAAAAATAAACTTGCGCCAAAAATAGCCTGCGGGCCCACTTAGTGAAGGCGACTCTTTTCACTAAGCTCATCATCTTGTTGAATCTCAACATGGACTTGGGTAACCCTTTCCCTTCATAGCTGGTCCTTTACCTAAAAAACATTATTTTGAATTCCATACTTGACTCTGCCCTCTCAAAAGCGCGTGCACATGCATGTATAGTTATACCCAGCCTGCGTATATAATTTAAAATATGAAAAAAATATAAAATTCCCTATTTTCTGGGTGGGGTTTACGGGTTACACCGGATGCCTACCTACAGGAGCCTGTGGCCAAACTATTTCCCAACTGAAAAAACTATTTTGAGGAAGTATAAATACACCTCATGGGAAGGCCTAACGAGGAGACAGAGATAGGTATTGATAATATAGCCATTTAGTCCTTGATCAAGTCTGATTATCCCTGTTCTTCCTACACTTCCCAGGTTGTGGAAACCCTTGTTTCCATCTTTGAGATGTTCACCTCTCTTATGTGACATCCTTTTGTATGCTTATGGAAGGAGATTGTCGAGGCTTTGGCTAGATAGATCTGGAGGACGGTTTCGATTGGAGCCGTGGTTGAATTAGGTGGTATTCTTCCACATATTTTACATACATCAATAAAGAAGCTTTGTCCCATTCCTGATGTCATGGTATTTAATTCTTTTATACATGTTATGATCTTGCTATATTTGACTTCATGTTATTTTGTTTATAAGCTTATATGATCTAAACACTAACATCTAGAACATGCTTTCAATTACTACTAGTCAATGTGCTTTTCTTGAATGAGTTGTAGGTTTTGAAGCATGTGGAGAAGTAGAGGGTTTTAACCCTACAGGATTTCCTTCAAATGTAGGACCTATAGGTAAGGCCTCTTCTCCCAATTTTACTAATTTAAGCATTAGGACTATTAATTCTCTTGCTTCTTGCTATTGTATAACTCTTGCTCTGTTGGGGTTCTCAACCTAGACCCTAAGGTAATTCATCTCGTAAAAAAATTGGTGACTCCACTAGGGATTATTTCCATTTAATTCCTATTTTGGGTTTCTTCTCTCTGGATTTGGGTTCTTTGATTGGTCTGATCACTTTTCTATTTTCTTTGGTTCATTTTCTATCCAGGCAAAAGTCTTGATCTTTTGGATTACACTTGTATTTTTAATTTTTTCTTTACTTCCTTTTTTATATGCATTTTCAGTTTACACAACCATTTATATACACATTTTGGTCCAAATAAACATGCATATATGCAAGTTTCCATGTACACAATTGTGTATACACACTGGTTTCTCACTGTCAAGCCGCATATGCCCAAATTTAAATGAAAATTTGATTTTTGAAATCCAGTAAAATCTTTTTGTTTGTTCCTGTCCACTGATGTTGAATATTTGATGTGTATGGGAAGTTTTTCTTTCTGTTTTTTATCAATCTTCTGTCTTTCTTGTTGAAAACATAGTCAACCTAGGGCTTTCCTTGCTTTGCGAAGTTTCAGTTTTAGGTTTGGCAACAGGGCTTCTTGCTAAAGTTCTTGGCTTTTCTGAGCTTTCGGGATAGTTAGTTAGTGTCGGTTTGCTCATGCATAGCCTTCTTATTGATTCATTTTTTTCTTTTCTTTTATTGGTCTTCTTAGTTTTCTTGGTTTCTTGAGAAGGGAATTTATGGAAAATCTTGAATAGTCTTCTTGGTTTTCTTGAAGTTTCTTGTTTGCTGTAGTTTTTATACCGTTGATCAAGTCATTTGTTTGAGTTGGTTACCTCTTTCTGCTTGTTAAGTCCTGTCATGAAAATGACGTTGTTGGCTTAAGGAAATTGAGGTCTCTTTTTTGCTCAACCTGGTGATTTTGAGTTCTTGGGTATTTTTTTCTTTCTCAAATATTTTCTTGTTTCCTTAAATAGGAAAAGACTAAAAAAAAATCTTTGTTTGCCTTTGATTTTTCTTTTGGTTTTGTTTCAAGGCTTTTTCATTGGTTTTTAGCAAGTGTAAAGTTTGTCATTTGGTCGAATTCGGCTGGTTTTGGGAGAAGTTCTTGGTTGAATTTGTCTCTTCTTGTATCAAGTTGTTTTTTGGAATTTTTGTTGAGGGAAGTTCTTGTTTCAACTTGTATTTTATTTTGTGTCAAGTTTTCATACCTCTCTATTGAGAAACACATTTGCTTGTTCAATTAGAGTAGTCCTAGAATTGTGTAGTGGGCATTGGTAGTTTTCATTAGAGTAGTTTAACTATAAGCATTTTTAGTCTTTTTTATATTTTGAGTGTGTGAGCGTGTATTCTGAAAATAAAAGAAAAACTTTTTCTTTAATTAGTTGTTTGTAGTTCCCTTTGTAGAAATCCCTTTTCATCGAAGAAAAAATTTCATTTTCATGTAGCAGGTTTCTATTGATTTGTTCTTGCATCCATAACATCACAAGTTGCACCTCCACTTTACCCCTGACTTAAAAGAACAACCTTAAAAATCAAGCGATATAATTTAAAATGAGCTACAATCTTTTTGAATTTCCATTAACACATTGACTAGTCTAGGTCATTATAGCCTTGGAATAGGTGTGTGGAGAGTTAACTCTGCAAGGCGACTCTAAATTTTAAACTTAGAAGTTGATTAAAAGAGTGAAACCTAGTCTCGTTAACCTTTCTGGGAAAGCTCTTCTAAAAAGGGAGTCAAGCATGAGGGTGAGCGAAAGCAAGGAAGAGAGATACCCCCTCTCCTACTTGTCAGATCCTAATCAAAGACTGTTATGCCCAGCTGCCGATATGAACCGGTAACCTTAGTTTCCATTCCTAGGTATCACATAGGTGAATGCAGGGGGGAATACCCATGGTACATAAGGTAGACATTGCATCACATTCATTAGTAATTCTGGAGGGTGCCCTTGCAAATATTGGGTACTTGCACCGGCAAAGGATTTTTCTGGAGTTCACCGTAATTGTTTCTGCTACCTTCACTAGTAGGCCTGGGGTGTAATTACCCCAAACCATTTTTGAAAGGTACTTATATTTTCTCTTTCTTGCATTTTGGTGTCCCCTCCTAATAACCTGGAGCAGAAATACTTGAGAGCTACTTGATTGCTAAATCTTGAGGGACATTTTAGAGAGTTCTTTTTTCTCCCAGACTGCAAGAGCTTTGTTATTTTTTGAGTCTGTATAAGTTATCATAATAATTAAAAGTGGTTGATCTATCGATTCATCGATCTAGGAGGCTTCGTGGGCTTTCTCCTACGAGTGTCGAGCCTTCTTCTAAAAGGCATAGGAGCAATTCTCCTAGTGATTTCCAGCCACCACCAGCAAATGTATTAGAGGGTGATCCTCCACTTGGGTCTATAATTTTTGAAGGTGACCCTAGTGTTAATCGTGATTTAGAGAGGAGTAATCCACTCCTTTCTAGAGTTATTTTTCCAGCAGAAGAAGTTTAGGTTGAAGAAATTCCTGAACCTCCAGTTACTCCTTCCTCTCCTCTTCCTACAAGTTTTCTAGATGTTTTATTATACGTTGGGCCCCCGACTCATAGGTTGGAAAGCCCTCATATTTCCCCTTCTTTTCTTTCGATGGCCACTATTGGGAACACAACCTTGGCTATGAGTACTTCTAGTGTGCATACTCCTCTTTTGGTAGAAGGAGGAGGTACTATTTCTAATTCGAATATCACTCCTAGTACTGAAATTTTTGGCTCTACCTCCATTCCATCTTCAAGTGGGGGCACCCAAGCTTTTTCTTCCCACACTATTTCATTTTCATTTGGGATGCCTTATAGTGCAATTCCCCTAGTTTCTTTCACCACTGCATCTACTGTATCCACACCTCTGTCTTCTATGGCTAGTAGATCAACCTCTTTTCAGGGATTTCCCTTTGGAAGTGGTCATATTCCTCATTCTAACCCATCCTTAGGTTCTTTACCTTTCTTTGTGCAAAGTCAAGGTTTAAATATTTTTCTAGGAGGTCAAGGTTTTAATACTTTTCAAGGTTGGAAACCTACTTTCAGTGACTTAGGAACTAGGAATGAGTTCATGTACAGTCAATAGAGGAATGTACCTTTATCCTCCGTAGGAACCTAATAGGGTTTTTCTCCTTTCAATAATGCTTGGAAACCTTACCAAGTAGTATCATCTTCTTTTAATACTTCGAATGTGGGGAACATTCCTGTCTATGGTAGCCCTTCGGTAGGAGGAGGTCCTACTCTAAATTTATCTAGACCACAAGGTTTTCCTTATGGTTCAACATATTCTGCAAATAATCCATGGAAGTTGTTAGCCACCTATAAAATTTGTTATATCAAAAGGTGGCTAAATCATTTTTTGAGTCTTCAAGAAACAATTTTTATTGCTAAAAATGTTATCTCTTGAAGAATCATGAAGACATCATGTCCTATGTTTAACCTTCACTGCTATTTCCCTTTCGAAATGTTGAAAATCTGCTATTTTCATAGAGAAAAGGCTACTGCAAAATCCCATTTTTTCCCCTCCTCCACCCAAAAACTAACCTTCATTTTATTCCCTTTTTCCCCCATGAAATTCCTATATTTTTCATGATTTCCCTTCTTCCCTTCATGAAAATCATTTTACAAATTTTCAAACTCATCTTTAAACTTTACCGAAACCCCCAAATCCATCAAAAAATTTGAAAATTTTCATAAAAAATAAGTGTTTTGACTATAGGTTTAAGCCCCTTTGGGCTAAGTCCTAACCACTTCCCCACCATATGCCTTGGTACTGGAACCAAGTGCTAAAACCTTTTGGCGCTTGTCGCATCAGAAACAAACAAAGAACGCAAGTCTTTTGGCCGTTATAAATCTTTCGATGTGATTGGCCTTCCTATACATAACTCCCGATCCCATTTCCACTTCATATAGCCTCAGAACCCGCAATCGGGTCCTAACATTTGTTAATAAATCTTTCCCGATCGAATTTTTCCTTTGTAAATTCATAAAAATCCATTATCCTAAGTTTTGGTCTAACCCCGCCGGTTCATGTTATTATATAAGAAGAACCATTGATCTTCTGAGCCGATCAACGGTAAACAAAGTCTCGCCTCGGAGATATGTTAAATGGGTAGATTGAAAGACCCACACCAAAGTTCCAATGCGATTGGCCCTTATACATATAAGCCCCGAGCCTTTGCTCTCCATACTTCCAAAGGCCTCGCAGACGGGTGCCAACCTCATATATATAACCCGCCTGACACCATAAAAACATTTTTTTCTCCATAAAACTTTTGATTTTTTATATTTAATATGGTCCCACTAGTTCATTGGTTGGAGCCCTTCTCCTCCATTGATCATTGGGCCAATCCGATGGCCAGCGCTATATCGCATCGGAAATTTTTCATTGAGCGTGTTAATATTTCCCCACCTCCGATTGGCGTTTCCCCGATCCATCCTCCACTGTCGATCTGATCTGTAGATCAACGGCCCACAATTAATCGCTTCGGCACTTCCATGTTTGTTGCCCTGCCGACTGCAAAAGCTCCGATTTCATCTGGGCCATCCACGTGTCTAGATCGGATGGTCCAAAATGTGTCTCCCGATTTTGGTTAAAAAAATACAGCCCCGCTCTATAATGTTTTTCCAACGAATCACAATCATTGATCTCTGCAGATGAATGGCCCATATTAATCCTTTTCTCCGCTTTGTATATTTGTTTATTATCCCCAGTTTCAATCCTGACTATTGATCTATTCCACCCAACGGCCCATATTAATCCTGAGAGGCCCAACACCTATGGGTCCTACCTCCCTCCAGATCTGATCTCTGCCATCCAATCCTTGATCCAATGGCTCAGATTGAAACCGCCCTTCCTGCTTCTGCCCGCGCATTTTGCCGATTTCGTGTTCACTCTCCACCGTTCGATCTGAGGGCCCATATCTTACAGCTGATGCATAGTTTCGCGTAACTTTCAGTATGCCTGTTAATCCCCAAAAATCACGTGATATAAGTTGTTTTCTAATGCCACATGTCGGGTGGAGATGCATATCGTGTTAGAAAAGGCAATACCATCTACCTGCCTTATCACCACGCAAAAACAGTTGTTTTTCCTTCCAAAACCACTTTCCTCATTTTGTATTATATTGTATCGCGTGCGCTCCCCTCCATTGATCTCTGCAGATCAATGGCTCAGATCTGATCTCCCCTTACACTGTCACCCTCCGCCACACTTCAAGGGTTTCAACGAGAAATCTCCATTGTTTATCTCGGGCTCCAATGAGATCCGATGGCTCACGATCATCTATGAAACCCCAAATTTCATTTCACATAGATTTCTTCCACCAAAGGGATTTTTCCCTTTTCCTTTGTATTTCTTCACATTTTCCACCATTTACATAGTATATGTGACCCCTTCACATTATTGTTTCCCCAATTTTTCTTGACCATCGATCAACACAGATCTATGGCTCGAACTTAATCCTTTGCACCATTCTTCCAACCACCTTCTATCTGACCCCCGCAAGAACATCTCCACCGTTGGATGCTTTAATCCAATGGCTGCGCCCTAATACGCAACCTCTAAAGTAGTTTTACCACATAAATGTAGGATTTATTAAATTTTTTTGTTTTATTCAGGTTTTGATGGTTTTTCCATTATATTGAAGAAAAGCCAAAGGCCGGGGATGACAATCCTCATACCTTTGTTCATAAAAAGGAAAACATCTGCAGGGTTCGACCATCACGTTTCATCAGTGTATCATGAGCACTGATGTCATATGAGCCCTCTGTGGCACCTACACATCAACAAGAAATAAAGAATTAAAAAAAATCAAAGAGTATCAGTGTCGAAGACCTAACCACAACAGAAACTGAAGATTAAAAAATTGATTCCATAGTTTAATGGATTACGGCTAAGATCGACTATCAAAAGCCTAATCCATTAAATTAAGCTCAATTAAAGGAAAATCAAAAATATTTGTTAGATAGAGGAGGCCTCCAATGCCACATCAGAGGCTAATTGATTCCTCTCAGCTACCATATTGCCACCTCTGGCCTCACAGCATTCAACAGAGGGCCGAATAATGACTAGAACAGAGGATATTTTCTTCACGACAACCGAATAGTTAATTCAGCTAGAGAACTTATTGCAAAATATTTATTGAGTTACTACCGATAGATATTTTCTTCACGACAAAATCATCCCATCGAGCTTAAATACTTAATGTTAACCAATTAATACAGAAAATATCTGTAAAATTCTCCATTGAGCCCCTCGAAGGCCGAGAAGCATTAACTGTATTATTTGAACCGATAGATATTTTCTCTTTCAACCTCCTCATCCTTCTATAAAATCTTATTGAGGAGTTCATTGTAAACGTTGGTTGCTGAACTTTGAAATATACTTGTGCTCGAAACTTCTACTTGTAAACAGTGTTCAAAGGCTCTTGAAGCTCTTCTTGTGATTAAATAATTTAGGGTTAGAAGTGAAGATGATGGCTGAACTGAAACACTAGACTTAAAGTTGTAACTGGTTTGAAGCATCAATACAAGCTAATTTATGGGATCCTAGTCTATGTCAATGGTGATGTTATTTCTTATTATAAATTTTTATTTATTTCTGTTTTCACTCTGTCCATCTTCTCTGATAAACAAAAGCAAGAATAGAGTTAGGATTTACTGTATATTAGTACCCTTCTCTGACTGATAAGATTTATTTATATGTTTTCTTCCAAATCGTGTTGTTTAGAAATGATTTAATTCAGTTTAAGTAGTTAGGAATGTTGGTGTTCCCTCATTCTACTGTCTAAGCTAAATATTGTTCTTAAATGTTATTTTCAATTTATGTTAAGTAGAGATTAACTAAGGAAGTGATAGTGAGCCCTGTCCTTCAGTTTTATCCCAAAAAACTATCTGAAAGTTTCCCTAAGAATGCGTTGAATACAGTCTAGATTTAAAAGTATCTTAACTGATCTTAGACTATTCTTTGTTATCTCATGTGTTTGTCTTGAAAGTAAACAAAGTAAAGCAGAGCTAGGGAAGTTTATGGTGAGCCCTTCCCTCTAGTTTCTTCTCCAACAGTTACTTTTAAAGTTTTCCTTTTTGCTTGAAATGTTTTTCTATTGAAATTTCATCCAAATCTGGCTAGTTTCGAAGTACTTACCAGATCTTAGATTACTTTTATGTATTTCTTAAGTGCATGCCGAAAGCAGGATAGTTTCAAAGTACTTACCTAATCTTAAGCTACTCTTTGTTATTAATTTGTTTAAATTCCCCTTCTTGTTGTGTCATTTCATTCCATAAAATCAACTTTAAAGAGATCCTTAGACATATATGACTTGCCCCATGGACCACTCTTGAACCTTGTTGTTTCAATTAAACCCTATTATGAATCCATAGCCCAATGGACTAAAAACCAACGTTATATCTATCTTTTCAACCAAATCTTGTTCTGATTGCTTGCAACTTCACACCTTTGAAACTCTTTCATTTAGAACTTTCCACTCAACTAATAATCATGCTCAACCATCCAAAACAAACAAAAAACTTCGGACTTCATAACTAGCCTAATATCATACCCAAAAAACTTTAAAAGATAAATCAATCTTTACACTTTATTAGAGAGATCCCTCTCCGGATTCCGGAGGGTTAGATCCTAGAATCCCAAAGTGGTTGAAATAGTGTTCTCCCTGCAGTTTGACTTTGTCAATCTTGTAAATTATAGGGAGCTAACATCTTCTGGCAACTCCGTTGGGGAATCTTCTGGGTTGATAAAAGTCTAAGAACACTTTAGGACACTGAAGAAATTTGTTTCAAAGAACATTTAGCATATTAGCCAGCTGAGCCACAAGTAGCTAACATCTTCTGGTGACTCCGTTGGGGAATTTTGGCTAATTGAGATTCAAAGAACACCTTAAAATGCTCCAGAAAGCCCTTCATTCAATGACATTTGTTCTATCAGCCAGTTGAGCCACCAGTAGCTAACATCTTCTGGTGACTCTACTGGGGAACTGAGTGATTTTCATTTCAAATAATCATAAGATATCATAAATCCTTGGTTTCAAATGAAATTTGTTCTATTAGCTGGTTGAGCCATCAGGCATAACATATCTAGCCAAACAAACATTGTTTAGTGAGTAAAAGCAACCCTTTTCAAGCACTACCAAGAAAATGGTAATTATGATAAAACTTGTTTGAATCAGTGACAAACTAGGCAAACCCTAGGATTCTCTTAAGACCTTGTCAAACCTTGGAAGATCAGCTAGCTTAGCCATAAGAGTAGACATTTTTTTCTCTCATAACCATAGCTAAGTTTTGAAACAGATTTAGGACACTCTTAAGAACCAATAAGACTAAAAAATAACTCAGAAAACCCATAAACATTTTAGATTGGTATTTAATAAACATGGTGGTGGACCATAAAACCTTTTTCCTCTGAAAAGAGCTAAAAAATTCCACTTGGTGACTCCACAATCCTAAACATACCTTAAGACTCCACTGGGAAGAACCATTATCATCATAACATCATTCAAATTCAGTTAGAGGAATTTAGGATTAAAGTTTCTTATTTAAAACAGATCAGTTAACCTCTTAAAAATTTTCATATCTAGTTAAACTTTTCTTGTTCAGTTGGGTCTGAAAATAATAACATAGTGGCTCCTAGAAAGATTCATACTAGAGCCTATCCTGACCCAAACCCACCTGAGATAGTTGATACACCAGAAAGTATACTTAGGAAATTTCCTAAGATTAATTTTTCAATTGTTTTCAGATCACCCTTGAGAGCTAATTCAGTTCCTAAAAATCTTGCAGCTCTACAACAATCACAAGTAGACTTAAGAAATCCATTTATAACTAGGTCTCTTGATGATTTAGATTAGCTAGATTCTGATTCTTCACTTTCATCCCTGGAAACAAGTGAACATCCTGGTAGTCGATAAAAAACACCACCTGATTTACATTTCCTTCACAATTTAGGTGTCTCTCATCCAAGATCAGCTCAGCAATCTACTGTTGTTCCATCCACTTCTGCTCATCCTACATCCACTGTCCAAAACACTCCACTCCAACCCACTTTCCCTCTTGTTAATCCAACTCTTGTAAACATGGAAAATTTTAGGGGCTAATATTTGCAGGTGGGCTAATTTTCCATGGTTTTTCCAAAAAAAAGATTCGCCAATTTCTATTTTTTTATAAAAGAGATTCGCCCAAATTTTACAATATAAAATTATTTTACCTTAAAAATATCCAACATTATATAGATAATATATATAATATCATTATAAATTTGAATAATTTTACAAATACATCAATAAACATTTTATAGTTTTCATATTAGGGACTAGTGAGATTCGCCAATTTTTTAAACTTCAAAATAATTTTCCCTTCTTGTAAATCCACCCCCACCACATATCATGGCAGCATGGTATGCTCCCTTAATCCTTCCTGTACCCTTGGTCAATCTTCCACAGGACTATCAGTCCAAAATACCATTGTATGATGCCAGTAATGCTACAACTACATCACAACATGTGGATAAAGTGAATGACTATTTTGACAGAAATGAAATTGATGATGATTCTGTCAAACTTAGACTACTTTCTCAGATTTTGGGGGGAGAAGTAAGAAAATGGTTTAAAGGCTTAACCCCCCACACTATAAATGATTTCTAAGCCTTCCATTAGACATTCCTAAAAAAATGGGAAGTGAGAAAAAACCCTCTTCAAATACTTTTTGATTACAAAAATTTCCACATCAACACTGGGGAGAGTGTACAAGCTTACTACACTAGATTTAATAGTGTGTATAATTCCCTTCCCCCAGATTTAAAACCTCCACAAGGTTCAGTGTTAAACAAGTTTCCTGAATGGTTTGACCCTGAGATGGCCTATCAGCTAAGAGAAAGAGATCCTTTAACCCTTGAAGATATGCAAAAAGGATCTCTTGCTGTGGAAGTTAACTTAATGGAGAAAAGAGAAATAATGAAGAATGAGAAGAGAGTGTCCTTCAGAGAAGAACCCACACCTTCCACATCTAGCTCAAAGATGGAAATAATGATGGAGGAGATGATGAAGAAAATGAACATTCTTGAGAGAGCTCAAGCAAGTCAAAACCAAATAGCTCCTCAAAATAGAAACCAGAACTAGAATCAGAATTTTAGGAGAAAACAGCCTCAAAATAGACCAAGGGAAGATGATCAACAGATCACTCCTCCCTTTCATCAAAACTATGTGAGTGAGGTTGAAGACATAGATGAGAAAATAGAGGAAGATGATATCAACATGCTAGGAGTAGATAATGATGACTTTGAGGTTCAATATGATAGAAAACAAGGTCTATACACACCTTATAATGACAAAAGAGATAATGATGAAAGTTATTATCAAGACATGGAGAATTTCATCACAGAGTCTCAAAGAGAGTATGACCTTCGAATTAAAACCAATCAAGAAACTCCCAAAACCAAAACCTCTAAAAAATATTCACAAAACAGCACTATAAATAAACCCAAAATTGTAAAACAAAGGGAAAAAATAGTGGTTGTTAATTCTGATAAAGGTAAAGAGAAATTCACTCAAAATAATGAAAAATAGAGTGCATACCTTAGTAGTACTAACACCTCAGTTGGTACTCCTGTGAAATTTTTTTTGGAAAATGTAAGTAGAACAGATCGGCAAACATATTTTGCTAACAGAATGGCAGTTAATAAGGCTGAGACAAGTACTTCAAAGAATCAGGTGCCTTTCAGTTTAGAGCAGGAAATTTCCAAAATTAAAATCTCTATTCCTCTCTCTAAACTAGCTTCCGAAAATGTATATAGAACCCAAATTTTGAAGGCTTTAAACATAGAGGATAATAATGACACAATCAATCTTAACAATGACCAGCCTGAGATTATTTTTGATCTAAATATTGAAGGTAGATATCAAGAGGGACCTGTTCCTCCCTTTTACGTTAGTTTAAACATTCATTACAAGATTTTGCACAACGTTATGCACGACTCAGGGGCCTCTCATAGTTTAATGCCCAAAGCTGTAATGGAGAGCCTCGGTCTCGAAATCACCAGACCTTATAAA
The DNA here is from genome assembly GCA_034641835.2 of Pinus albicaulis. Lineage (NCBI taxonomy): Eukaryota > Viridiplantae > Streptophyta > Pinopsida > Pinales > Pinaceae > Pinus > Pinus albicaulis. The sequence continues at coordinate 315,106,433 of CM076569.1, forward strand.
GACCTTTACTCCTTTGACTCAAGCAGCGTGAAATGTCTAGGATTAATCAAAGACCTCTGCGTTAACTTAGCCTAGATCCCAGCCAAATGTTTGGTTATGGATATCGTTGTGGCTGATGTACCCCTAAAGTATGGAATGTTGTTATCTAGCTCTTGGGGGGCTAAGTTACAAGGGACTATGCATATGGACATGAATTATGCGACCATCCCTGTGTTAAATCAAACAAGAAAACTATACAGGGAATCCCATATGCAATACATGGTGACTAGTCAAGAAAAACCACAAAACTCTCCTTTGTATTCTATAAATACAAGCCTCGATTATTTTATCTTGTTTAATGATGAATCATTGAGAAAACAAGTCACTTTAACAGAGTTAATGGCTGATAGAGAGGAGGGGGAAATCAACATAGAAGTGTCTAAATAGTTTGTTGAGCCCGTGAATAACAGCTAACATCACTCAAGTCTTGAACTGCAAATCATGCATCCGTCTCTTTTTAACCTTGATAGTCAAGAAAGGATTCCTCAATGCAATGAAAAATCGTAGGAATTAAAATGAATACAATAGAGTGTTGATATTCAAGAAAGAGCCTAAAGCACACTTGCTGAAGAGGACAATAATCAAACTAAAGAACCTGAAAATAGTCCTCTATGGAGTATGTACTTTGATGGGTCCTGCACTAGGAGCAATGCTGGTGCAGGTGTCTGGATACGAAACACTGAAAAAAACCACACAGAAATCCTTTCCTGTAGATTAAACATTCAGTGTTCGAATAACATAGCGGAATATGAATCCCTTCTTTTAGGCTTACACTTGTTGAAAAAATTAGGAGCCAAAAGAATTAGAGTGCATGGGGATTCAGAATTAATCATTAGGTAGGTCAATGGGGAATACAATGCAAATTACCCCATACTAAGGGCCTATCGAAACGATGTCGTAGATTTACTTAAAACTTTTGAGGAGTCCCAATTGATTTTCGTCCCAAGAAGAAAAAATATCATGGCCCACAGCTTAGCTTTTGCAGCTAGAACATGTTTAACGCCATATGAAACCAAATAATTCACAACTCAGATTAAATTTAGACCAGCTGTCCCTGATAACTATAAATATTAGCAAGTGTTTGACAGAGACAAACAAATAGAAAGCTTGATGCAGTTCAGAAATGAATTTGAACTTCACAGTTCAGATTCAGACTATGAAACAGACTGCCCTAGTGAAGAAAATTTTCTTGGTCAAGAAGAAAAGTCTCCTGAGCTTGCTGATATAAATATGTTGTCAAGAAAACCTGAAAACAAAGCAGAAATGATTGCAGGGATAGAAACAGAGGACTTAGAAACTCTGCAGTCTAATGATGAAAGTTTTCCAAAGGGTCTGTCTCCTTTAGAAGAGTTGTTCGATTTCAATGATGTGTCCAAGCAGCCAAAACTGGAGCCTGTAGAGACTGAAGTGGAAGAGTGTAATATAGGCAGTGAAATTAAACCGAAAATGATAAAACTATCTAAGACTTTACCAGCTCACACTAAACTCAAATACATAGAGATGTTTAAATAATTTTCTGATGTTTTTGCGTGGAGTTATGAGGATTTGAAGTCCTATAGCACTGAAATAATTTAGCACAAAATCCCTCTCAAGGAAAACCAAAAACCATTCAAACAAAAACTACGCAGAATCAACCTTGTTCAGTTACCTTTGGTTGAGAACGAGATCAAGAAAATGTATGAAGCTGGTATTATTGTCCCTATTAGATATTATGATTGGGTGTCTAATCTGGTGTCAGTTAGGAAGAAAATAGGAGAGAATAGGCTTTGTATAGACTTTAGAGACTTAAACAAAGTTTCACTCGAGGACAACTACCCTTTACCCAAGATGGACCATATTTTACAAAGGGTAGTTGGTTCCAAAAGAATTTCTTTACTAGATGGCTATTCAGGGTACAATCATATTTTACTCGACCCTGATGATCAACTAAAGACAACGTTTACTACACCTTGGGGCACTTTCATGTATGTGAAAATGCCCTTTGGTCTAATGAATGCAGGAGCAACTTTTCAGAGAGCCATGGACATAGCATTCTCAGAAGAATTAGGCTACTTCATCATTATTTACCTTGATGATGTTATTGTGTTTTCAAAGACAGATGAAGAGCACTTAGAAAATTTGAGAATTTTTTATGAGAAATGCAGAAAGTTTGTGATATATTTAAACCCTAAGAAAACACTATTCGGTCTCCAAGAAGGTAAACTTCTTGGACACATTATTTCAGAGAAGGGTATAAAGATAGATCCAAAGAGGATTGAGGCCATATTGCAAATCTCTCATCCTTGAAACATCAAGGAATTGCAATCTTTCATTGGGAATATTAATTTCCTAAGAAGGTTCATACCCAACTTGGCCGAGCTCCTTAGTAATATAACAAACATGCTAAAGAAGGAGCAAGGGGTGAAATGGACCTTGGAAGCAAAGAAGTCCTTTCAGCTGGTGAAACAAGCATTAACCAAAACACCGGTTCTAATAAGTCCTGATTTTTCAAAATATTTTTATATTTTTTCATTTGCATCAGAACATACAATAGTTGTTGTCCTTTTATAGAAAAATCCACAAGGACAAGAGCATCCTATTGCATTCTTCAGCAAGGCATTGAGGGATGCTCCTTTGAAGTATAACATTATCGAAAAGCAAGCTTTTGCTTTGGTTAAAGCTTTGAAAGAATTAAGAGTATACATCCTTCACTCACACATCATTGCCTTTGTCCCAAATTCAATTATGAAAGACATTCTGACAAACGACCCAGATGGTAAGAGAGGTAAGTGGATTGCGGTTATTCTTGAATATGATTTAGAGATCAAGCCCACTAAACTCATCAAAGGCCAAGGTCTAGCTAGATTAATTGCTGAATCAAATTTTCAAGTTCTTGATATTAATATGATTAATTCTTTAGATGAAAAAGAGGAAATCTCAATTCCCATTATTGAAGACAATTTTATGAATTCCTCTTGGTATGTTGATATTCTTTATGTTTTACTTAATTTGAATACACCTCCTAGTTTATCAAAAACAAAGGCAAGGTTTTTAAAGTTAAAAGCTATAAACTACTACATTATAGATAAATGTCTTTATTGGAAAAATGAAAGAGGGATATTTCTTAAATGTTTGCCTGAGTTTGATGCAGAGAAGGTTAATCACAAATTCCATGAAGGACAATGTGGGGGCCACCTCTACTGGAAGACAACAACCACCAAAATGCTAAGGGCTGGTTACTATTGGCCTACTCTTTTTCTTGATGTGCACAAGATGATCATTTCCTGTCATAAATGCCAACTTTTTGAAGGCAAAATAAATCTACTACCCTTACCTCTGCATCCAATCACTGTTGAAGCTCCTTTTCAATAGTGGGGACTTGACTTCATAGGAGAAATCCATCCACCATTCTCTGCCCAACATAGATGGATTCTCACTGCCACAGACTACTTCACCAAATGGATAGAAGCCATCCCTTGTAGGTAATCCAATGATTCTGTCATTATAAAATTCATGGAGACTAATATTCTCTCTAGATTTTCCTATCCTACCAAGATCATCACTGATAATTCAGCTGCATTTGGATCAAAGAAGATGGTTGAATTCTGTTACAAATATCAAATGACATTAGGTCATTCCATGACCTATTACCCTCAAGGTAATGGACTAGAATAATCCTCAAACAAGAGTTTGGTGAACATAATCAAGAAGCTGTTGGAGGAAAACAAGAAGTCTTGGCACATAAAGCTAGTTCATGCACTCTGGGCTGACAGATTGACTTTGATGAAATATATTGGAATGTCACATTTCCAACTTGTGTGTGGTACTGATGTAATTTTTCCAACCAGCCTTGGTGTACCAGTTATGAAGTTGATTCAAGAGATCCAGTCTGAATACAATGACATGCTCAGAAGGATAAATCAGACTATTCACCTTCAGCAAACCAGAGAGGAGGTTTATAACAAAGCATTACAAAAGCAAGACAGCATCAAGAAACTTTTTGATAGAAGAACAGAGGCCAGCAATTTCAATGTTGGGGAAATTTTTTTAAAGTGGGATTCAATGATGGAAGACAAGGGAAAGCACAGAAAATTTGACAACTTATGGCTTGGCCCTTATCTCATTCATTCTGGTGTTGGTAACAATGCCTTTTTCTTGCAGGAGTTGAATGGGGCAGAACTGTTTGGGGGTCCTGTTAATGGAAGGATGCTTAAACATTACTTCTCTTGATCCATGCCATGTTTTGAAGCCTTTTTTATATATTTTCCATTATAAATATTTCATCCCTCATTGCATTCAAATTTAGAAAAAAAAAAATACAAAAACAATATAAGAATGAAAAGAGGGTAGATTGTAAGAACAAGAAAGGTACAGCCCCATACCAAAAAAGAGAAATAAATTCTGAAAGTGTGCAAGCTTAAATTCCACTCATGAGAAACACACTTCTAGTTAGTCATACAACCTAATCATGACTAATTAGTTTTAAATTGACTGTTGATATGTTAGTGAATTTTATTTTCCTAACACCTTAATCTTGGCTTATCAGTAGGTAGATTAGGCTAGAAATTGAAGGTTCAAACAAGCTCAAAATATGAACCTAAGTTTTCAAAAGAATAATGACTCCAATATGTTTCAATTTCTGAGTCAAAGCAGAGGTAAAAATAGTTCTAATCAGCTCAAAATCTGAACCAGATGACAAGGAAAAATAGCTCGAATAAACCCAAAAATAGAGCTGTAAAAAGACAAGGCCGCGTTTAAAAAAATTTCAGATCTTAAGCCTTCCATTTTGATTTAATTTTCTGCAAAATAATATCTATGTGTAGCTTGTTTTTTTATGCCATAGATCAGCTACAGGTTAGACTGTTCAAACCTGACTTGTATGCTTTTAAATTTCTGTTTTAGAAATTAGAGAATAAAATCGGTTAGGTTGCTTAATCCTAACAGATTATTAGCTAGGTAGAGAAGCATATGAACTCAGCTATTTAATATGAGTTCATGGAGAAATAAGAAGTAGAAATGGATTAGATTTTTTTCTTTCAAAATAATAAAATGTTGTAAGAGAGTTTTCCAATCCAAGTGCACTCTAAAGAAGAAAAAATGTTAGATCAGTAGGATTAGGTAGGTAGAAAGTGTGTTGATGAAGATCCATTGTTTTTCATGGCTGCTAACATTTTTTAGATCAAAAGAAGATCATCCAAGTAAATAAAGGAAACCCAATGGATAATGCATTGATCAACCTCCCAGAGAATGCAAGTCGGAAGTTCTTGATGCCTTCAAGAAGGCACCATCCCCAAGTGGAGCCACTGTTAGCCACCTATAAAATTTGTTATATCAAAAGGTGGCTAAATCATTTTTTGAGTCTTCAAGAAACATGTTTTATTTCTAAAAATGTTATCTCTTGAAGACTCATGAAGACATCATGCCCTTTGTTTAACCTTCATTGCTGTTTCCCTTTCGAAATGTTGAAAATCTGCTATTTTCATAGAGAAAAGACTGCCACAAAATCCCATTTTTTCCCCTCCTCCACTCAAAAACTAACTTTCATTTTATTCCCTTTTTCCACCATGAAATTCCTATATTTTTCATGATTTCCCTTCTTCCCTTCATGAAAATCCTTTTACAAATTTTAAAACTCATCTTTAAACTTCACCGAAACCCCCAAATCCATCAAAAACTTTGAAAATTTTCATAAAAAATAAGTGTTTTGACTATATGCTTAAGCCCCTTTGGGCTAAGTCCTAACCACTTCCCCACCATATGCCTTGGTGCTGGAACCAAGGGCTAAACCCTTTCAGCGTTTGTCGCATCAGAAACAAACAAAGAATGCAAGTCTTTTGGCTGTTATAAATCTTCCAATGCGATTGGACCTCCTATATATAACTCTCGATCCCATTGCCGCTTCATATAACCTCAGAACCCACAATAGGGTCCTAAAATTTGTTAATAAATCTTTCCCGATCGAATTTTTCCTCTGTAAATGCATAAAAACCCATTCTCCTCAGATTTGGTCTAAACCTGCCGGTTCATGTTATTATATAAGAAGAACAATTGATCTTATGAGCCGACCAATGGTAAACAAAGTCTCGCATTGGAGATCTGTTAAATGGGTAGATTGAGAGACTTGCACCAAATTTCCGATGCAATTGGACCTTATACATATAAGCCCTAGGCCTTTGCTCTCCATACATCCAAAGGCCCCACAGACAGGCGCCAGCCTCATATATATAACTCGCCCAACACCATAAAAACCTTTGTTTTTCCATAAAAATTTTAATTTTTTATATATAATATGGTCTCGCTCGTTCATTGGTCAGAGCCCTTCTCTACCATTGATCACTGGGCCAATTTAATGGCAGCACTGGATCACATCGGAAATTTTTCATTGGGCATGTTAATATTTCCTCACCTCTGATTGGCGTTTCCCCGATCCATCCTCCACCGTCGATTTGATCTGCAGATCGACGGCCCGCAATTAATCGCTTCGGCACTTCCATGTTCATTGCCCCGCTGACTGCAAAATTTTCGATTGCATCTGGGCCATCCACATGTCCAAATCGGACGGTCCAGAATGCGTCTCCTGATTTTGGTTAAAAACATACAGCCCTGCTCTATAATGTTGTTCCAACGAATCACAGCCGTTGATATCTGCAGATCAACGGCCCATATTAATCCTTTTCTCCTCTTTTTAAATTTGTTTATTATCCATAGTTTCAATCCTAACTGTTGATCTGTTCCACCCAACAGCCCATATTAACCCTGACAGGCCTGACCCCTGTGGGTCCTGCCTCCCTCCAGATCTGATCTCCACTGTCCAATCCTTGATCCAACGGCTCAGATTGAAACTTCCCTTCCTGCTTCTTCCCGCGCATCTTGCCGATTTTGCGCTCACTCTACACCATTCGATCTGAGGGCACATATCGTAGTTTCGTGTAACTTTCAACACGCCCGTTAATCCCCAAAAATCACGCGATATAAGTTATTTTCTGATGCCACATGTCAGGCAGAGATGCATATCGCGTTTGAAAAGGCAATACCACCTACCCGCCTTATCACCATGCAAAAATAGTTGTTTTTCCCTCCGAAACCACTTTCCTCATTTTGTATTATATTGTATTGCATGCGCTCCCCGCCGTTGATCTCTACAGATCAATGGCTCAGATCTGATCTCCCCTTACACTATCACCCTCGGCCACACTTCAAGGGATTTCAACGAGCAATCTCTACCATTGATCTCAGGCTGCAATGAGATCCGACGGCTCACGATCATTTGTGAAACCACAAATTTCATTTCACATAGATTTCTTCCGCCAAAGGGATTTTTCCCTTTTCCTCGGTATTTCTTCACATTTTCTGCCATTTTCATAGTATATGTGACCCCTTCACATTATTATTTCCCCAATTTTTCTTGACCGTCGATCAACACAGATCTATGGCTCAAACTTAATCCTCTGCGCCATTCTTCCAACCACCTTCTATCTGACCCCCACAAGCACATCTCCACCGTTGGATGCTTTCATCCAATGGTTGCGCCCTAATACGCAACCTCTGAAGCAGTTTTACCACATAAACGTAGGATTTATTAACTTTTATTTTTTTATGTAGGTTTTGATGGTTTTTCCATTATATTGAAGAAAAGCCAAAGGCCGGGGATGACGATCCTCATGCCTTTGTTCATAAAAGGGAAAACATCTGCAGGGTTTGACCATCAAGTTTCATTAGTGTATCATGAGCACTGATGCCATATGAGCCCTCTGCAGCACCTGCACATCAACAAGACACAGAGAATTAAAACAAATCAAAGAGTATCAGTGTCGAAGACCTAACCACAGCAGAAACTTAAGATTAAAAAATTAATTCCGCAGTTTAATGGATTACGGCTAAGATCCACTATCAAAAGCCTAATCCATTAAATTAAGCTCAATTAAAGGAAAATCAAAAATATTTGTTAGACAGAAGAGGCCTCCACTGCCACATCAGAGGCTAATTAATTCCTCTCTGCTACCATATTTCCACCTGTGGCCTCAAAACATTCAACAGAGGGCCGAATAATGACCAGAACAGAGGATATTTTCTTCACGACAGTTGAACAGTTAATTCAGCTAAAGAAATTATTGCAAAACATCTGTTGAGTTACTACAGAGATGACACAAAGCCTCAAAGTCAAAAAAATCATCCCACCGAGCTTAAATACTTAATTTTAACCAATTAATACAGAAAAATATCTGTAAACTTCTCCATTGAGCCCCTTAAAGGCCGAGAAGCATTAATTGTATTAATTGAACCCATAGATCTTTTCTCTTTCGACCTCCTCATCCTTTTATAAAATCTTATTGAGGAGTTCATTGTAAACGTTGGTTGCTGAACTTTGAAATATACTTGTGCTCGAAACCTCTACTTGTAAATAGTGTTCAAAGGCTCTTGAAGCTCTGCTTGTGATTAAATAAGTTAGGCTGAGAAGTGAAGATGATGGCTGAACTGAAACACTGGACTTAAAGCTGTAACTGGTTTGAAGCATCAATACAATATGATTTATGGGATCTTGGTCTATGTCAATGGTGATGTTATTTCTTATTGTAAATTGTTATTTTATTTCTGTTTTCACTCTTTTCATCTTCTCTGATAAAGAACAACAAGCATAGAGTTAGGATTTACTATATATCAGGACCCTTCTCTGACTGATAAGCTTTATCTGCATGTTTTCTTCCAAATCGTGTTGTTTAGGAATGCTTTAATTCAGTTTAAGCAGTTAGGAATGCTGGCGTTCCCTCGTCCTACTATATAAGATAAATATTGTTCTTAAATGTTATTTTCATTTTATGTTAAGTAGATATGAACTAAGGAAGTGATGGTGAGCCTTGTCCTTCAGTTTTATCCCAAAAAACTATCTAAAAGTTTCCCTAAGAATTTGTTGAAATCAGTCTAGATTTAAAAGTATCTTAATTGATCTTAGACTATTCTTTGTTATCTCCTGTGTTTGTCTTGAAAGTAAACAAAGTAAAGAAGAGCTAGGGAAGTTTATGGTGAGCCCTGTCCTCTAGTTTCTTCTCCAATATTTACTTTTAAAGTTTCCCTTTGTGTTTGAAATGTTTTTCTATTGAAAGTGCATCAAAATTTGGCTAGTTTCAAAGTACTTACTAGATCTTATATTACTTTTATGTCTTTCTTAAGTGCATTCCAAAAGAAGGATAGTTTCAAAGTACTTACCTGATCTTAAGCTGCTCTTTGTTATTCATTTGTTTAAATTCCCCTTCTTGTTGTATCATTTCATTCCATAAAATCAACTTTAAAGAGATCCTTAGACATAGATGACTTGCCCCATGGACCACTCTTGAACCTAGTTGTTTCAGTTAAACCCTATTATGACTCCATAGCCTAATGGACTAAAAACCAGCATTACATCTATCTTTTCAGCCAAAGCTTGTTCTGATTTATTGCAACTTCACACCTTTGAAACTCTTTTAATTTATAACTTTCCACTCAACTAATAATCATTCTCAACCATCCAAAACTAACAAAAACCCTCGGACTTCATAACTAGCCTAATATCATACCCACAAAAACCTTAAAAGATAAATCAATATTTACACTTTATTGGAGAGATCCCTCTCTGGATTCAGGAGGGCTACATCCTAGAATCCCAAAGTGGTTGAAATAGTGTTCTCCCTATAGTTTGACTTTTCCAATCTTGAAAATTACAGGGAGCTAATAGAAGTGTGGTGCTTCAGCAAATCCAGGTTATTATTTTCAAAATTTTGGGAATCCTTCTCATGGTGGATGGAATTCTCTAGGTCCTTCACGCTTACCATTCTTGGAAACTCTATATTTTCCAGATCTATCGAAGTTGACTAACGATCCTATCGAATATAGACTGGCTTGGCCTTTCGTTCCTACCAAGATTCCATCAAATATTCCAAAATTTTAAAGGAAGACTAGTGAGGATCTAGCTAACCATGTCACCACTTTCCACTTATGGTGCTCATCTAACTCCCTGATCGATGATTCAATTAGGTTGAGATTGTTTCAGCACACCTTGACTAGAAATGATGCTAAATGCTACATTGAGCTTACTAGGAACACCTTTGTTTCGTTTGGAAAATTGGCTACCATGTTTTTGAATCATTTTCAGTTTTTCGTTCATTATGATGCTAGAAATTAGCTTTTGGCTAAATTCCAGCAGGATAAGCACACTCACATTTCTGACCATATTCAAGAATGGAGGAGAAGTAAGAGGCTCATTAAAGCCTATATTCCCAATGAGTTCCTTCTCAAATGGTTCCTCAAATCTTTACAGCCAGAAATATCAAAGGATTTATCTCTTTTGGGCTATTCATAGAGGAGCAAGCTATCTTTAGAGCTGAGAAATTAGAAATTATCTATTCTCAGTCTAGGATTCTTAATAATATTTTTCCAGATTCTCCTCATTACAAGATAGATTTAGACAAGCCAAAGTCAGAACCCCATGTTGATGGGCTAGTTGGTTCAATCGATAGTAATATGGCTAACCTTTTGAATCAATTACATCAATTGTATCTACAAACTGCTCCTTCTATTCAAGCTACATCAACAATGTCTATGCCTTCCCAACCTTTAATGATTAATGTTGTCCAATCCTCTAACCTTAAAGGAAATAAAAAATACAATGGGAAGAATAAATGATAGAATAAGAAAAATGATAAAGGATGGGAATGATAATGTGAACAAACCCAACAATAATGTTGGAGAGGGTAAGAGAGACTTGAAAAAGAAAGTCAAGTTTCCTTGCAAATTGTGAATTGGAGACCATATCACTCATCTATTCCCTAAGATTCAGGTTTCTCAGCATCGTTCTTCTAGTTCCTAGGTTGTCCTGAGGAAACCTTTTCCCCAAGGGCAACAAATTCTTGCTGACGCAAATGCAAATACTAGAGCTCCCACAGGGGGAAACCAGGAGGGGGGGAATTATTCAAATGTATACATGATGATTCCTCACATTGATGTCACCATGAGATCACATGATTATGGTGAATTCAAACCTTCTAAGTCTAAGGCCACTCCTGATACTTCCGAGCCACTCTATATTGAGAGGCCTGCATTTGAGCCTATACCTCGCATGCCGAAAGGTTCTGCTAAATGTTCAACAATAAACCCTAATGCCAAGGCAACTCGGAGCTACTCCATTCTATAATATCTAGCTCAGAGTCCTTGTGCTATGTCTGTGTTGGAGGTACTTCAGTCATGCCCAACACAAAGGAGTGCACTGCTCATTGCGACCAGGGTGGTAGATCCAAAAAAATCTCTTATGATTACATTCGATATGTCAAATCTTAAGAAGAGTCTTCCTCATCATGTGGCTTTTCAGATCAAATCTACGTATCGAAAGATAAATATTTTTCGAACTGTAGTTGATGAAGGAGCTTCCACATTTTTCATATCTATCTCATGTTGGAAATCTGTTGGAGATCTTCAAGCCGTTCCTTCATCTACTCTCTTGACTACATTTTATGGTCATTCTCACAGGCCACATGGCATTATTCCTACCTTGCCCATCTGTATTGGGGTAAAAGTATTCAATATCAAAGTAGGAATAGTTGATGCTAATTTGGAATAAAAAATTCTATTGGGACGAAATTGGATTTATGAGATGGATGATATTTTATGATTATTATTTCACATCCTCTGTTTTCCCCATGAAGGGAGAATCGTTACCATTGATCAGATGTATTATTCTCCGATAGATTCTAGTGCATCCTATGATTCTACTATTCCTTTACTGAAGAATTCCAAGAAATTTGTGGAGAATCAAGAAGTCAGTATGTATGCCTCGTTGATGGGTACATTTTATATTCTGCCTCTTGTTGTTCATATCAATGCTATTTTATCCTCTAATAATCCTACTCGAAGGGGGTTCTTCCAAACTCATTATTTTTTAGATCCTTGGCCCTTAGCCTCTTCTATGAAAACATTAGAAGAAGGGAAATTGGGTGGAATGACATATCCTATGTCTGCCGAAAAAACTTCTTATAAATCTATTGTTAACTCCGTAGATGTAATATTCCTTTTTTGGGAATTTCTGCAATATGGTCCTCAAGGACGCTGTATAAGAGAGGCAGTGTAAAAATAAGCTGAAAGGGGGCTTGGATCCCCTTGTTAACTAACTAAACACTTTTCTTACAGAATTTGAGGTCAAAGAAATAAGCCTAGAGGGGTTATTAAGATCTCCCCAAACTAGATCCCGTGAAGAATTCTCAAAGAGAGAGCTTACAACAATACATGAACACAACCATTAAAATTGGAAAATCTAAATGCAACATAAGATCAAATATATTACAACCATCATGTACATTAATTTATCAAAAAAAATATACAGATATATCATGAGGAATAAACCCTTGATGCAATGGGAGTCAATCTCCAAAGGTTAACACATGAAATACGGGAGATGCAGCAACTGCATAAAATGTCGGAAAGCAGTGACAGTGTTGTCTCTAGGAGTGTAGCTACTGCTAGAGATGTGCATACATGACATATGACTAAAATATATAAATAAATTCCCAAGAACAAAATAATGGGCTCCAATACAAGATTTCTAGCCAATCTTGGAGAGATTGCTAGAAATGCTGGAAAATGTACAATGTGACAAATAAGTTGTCACTGCAACTGAACCAAAAATAGAATGAGGCTATGGTAGATCTGAAATACTCATGCCCTCCTCTGATAATGTTCTCAAGAAAAGGGCTGATCTCTTTTCACTCAAAAACACTCCTCCTGACAAGCTCTAGTGACCCTCCCAGCAACTGCCTGCATAAAATAACGCAGTTTCTGCCCAACACTGTACTGTGACAGATGGTGAGTGATTCTCTTGGTGCCAAATATGTGAAATGAAGCCTGGGAGTCTCCACTACTGTTCCTCCCAATAATATTCAAGAACTCCACTGAAGAACAAGCCAAAATGACTCTATGAGTTCCTCTGTTGCTGCTCCTAGCAACACAACATTTTCTGCCCAACAAAATAATGTTGTAGCTACAAAGATAAGCTTGGCCAAATGCTGGAATGAGGAAATGAAGCTCAAACCCTCTCCTTCCTTGAGGATGAGGAAGGGATTCTCAACCGGGAACACCCTTGGGTTCAAGAACACTACAACCCTGCTAAATAGCCCGGGCATGCAAGTCTTTGCAGACCCTACAAAAATGATAAGCTAATGCATAATGAAAATGGGCTGCCATCTCCTCCTTATAAATAAAATGAACTCTTCTCACCATGGGTCCCATTCACACTTTCCACCTAGCTCAAGAAAGTGGAGCCTCCACTAAAAATGTGCTATCCAAGAAGGTTCAATGTATATAGATAGTTTTAGTTGACTTGGTCAAAATGACTAGATCAAGGATGATCCAATCCTATTCACACCATGTGGTGCTCAAATAAGTTGCTTTATTACTCCTCATTTCACGCAAGAAGTGTTATTTGTCCATCAAAAGGGGTTAAGGGGTCTCCTTACCCATTTTATTCAACAAAATAAAAATATGCTAACTATAATGTTCCTTTTAGCTTGAGGCTAAAAATCGAGAACATTACAGTCCTCCCCTCCCACATGTTGCTTGTCCTCAAGCAACTGCATAGAGAGAACAAAATTTCCCTCCCTTCTCTCTAGTGGCCTCCTCATCAACAATATCCACCACTGCTCAAGATATCCTGCAGCAAATCTGTCCTCTAATGCTTCCTCCGAAGTATGCAAACCAGAATGGTACTCATCATGGAAAGATAGAAGGTGTAGGTGGAAACCTTCTTACAGTGCTATGGCCTCCTTAAGGTAGGAGTGATGACCTGCGTGGGAAAATTTTGTCCCTAATTATGATCCTCTCATCCATGCTATCATCCAAACAAATAACTCAACCCCAGTTTTATGCAATGTGTTGGGGTTGAATGGATATTTGGGCTTTTGATTCCCAAGATGTTTCTCTCTCCATTTGTGGTACGCATGGGGCTACCTTTGTCTTTGGGTTTAAATGGTATGGCCTCCAAGAATGGCCAAGCTCCCCATCAAGAAAATCAGCCATTAAGTGCCCCTTCAAGTTCTCCAAATGGTTTTTCCCACTAGAAGAGAAAAGTAGCAATGTGACAATCATGGTTTGCCCATGGTATCTCCTACAATATAAATCATGTAAAATGGAGAGAATCATGCTCCCAATGGGCTGTCCCAAAATATACAACACTCTCACAATAGTGCTCCTTGTGAATGTATAGACATCAGCAATACAAGGATGAAATATGTAGTAGAAACAAGCTTTCATAAGACAACTAGAGAGTGGGTCACTACTCCACTCATGGGACCAACGCAGTGCACCTCTTATCTGCATCAAAACTAAAAACAACAAGTGCTTTTCTAGCCACTTGTTTGCTACCACAAACATCTCATAAGGTGAAAACATGAAAGTACAAATTGGTGCCAATGATGCACACCAAGAAATATGTGGCTTCCCCCACAAGCCATCATAAAAATAGCCACTCAAATTTTTGCAATGGGCCACAAGTACATCATAATAAGGAGCATAAGGATATGTGATCATCCTTAGCTCATCAAGCTTGTAATGTTCCTTTTTCAGAAATCTTGCCCAACTGCTGAATAGGAACGCTGTATAAGTAGAAATTGACAGATAAAATGCAAAAAAAAGCTTGGTTCCTATTTCATATGTTGTTTTGGACTTAAATATGGATTTTCATCAGAAACAATTCAACTTAGATCTGCTAAACAGATCTCCCACAAACTGGTATCAGTGAGATATTTCCTCCTAAGACATTAACAATCAACAATATGATCTAAACCAGAGATTGAATGAAGGTTAATTTACTGAATATGTCACCTCTAAAGAGGGGGTGAGATTTAGAGGCTATTTGGCCCTTTTCAGACTCTTTCTATAGACTCTTGTCGAGAGGTAATATCCCAAAAGGGTTTACTCAACAAATCATGCCTGGAAAACACATTATTCAGGTAAGATGGCTTACGCTACCATAAAATGTGTATGAGAATTCTCACCAACCAATATAAATAACATCAGCACTCTTTACTCAGCTTTTAACATCAGACAGATGGGGATAAGCAACATTTTATGCACTAAAATAGGTGTATAAGAAAATTTGCGTAAAATGAAGGGTCAAGGTTCTGGAATATTTTATATTAGGTTAATAGGGACTCACATGCCAAATTTCAGCTCAAAAAAAGGCGTTTTTCTATGTTAAACAGTTCCTCCTTCCCGACTAGTCAAGAAAAACCCTGATTTCCCATGACCTAAATTATGCAGAAAAGTGCTGAAGCTTGGGTAGCGTAATTTCTGAATGGTATGGCTGATTTTATGCAGTAATTTCAACATGAAATATTATAATGAGGCTCATGTGGATTATGCAAAGGAAAATAGAAATTTTCATGAAGAAAAAACCCTGCAATGAGTTGCTGCAACACATAGAAAAAATACTGCAGACTATATTAGCGTTATTTTTCAGGGGTTTCAGACACTGTAAGTGAAAACTCAGATCTATGACAGATATATGGCTGAAACATCAGATCCATACTAGATCTAGAAACTACTCAGCCTTCTCTACAAGATCCCCTTGGAATTTCATCAAAATAATGCCGGAATAAGTGTAGATCTGACATATAAGCTACAGAACTACAGAATGCTCAGAATTTCTGAAGATGAATTTATTATAACAGATACAAGATCTGAAAATATCTTAAATAGTAGCTACATCAAATATTTACAAAGTTAGAGGCAAGCCTCAGTCACTGAAGATCATCGATTGTACAAAACTGAAATAACATTAAAACCCTCAAGTGAAAAAACGCAGTTCTTGAGAGGGACTACGCATTAGCTGTATAAAAATGAATAAAATGCTATAAATTACATATTTGGATACAAAATAAGAGATAGATCCTCTTGCGGGTGGTCACAAGACACCCTCCCTGAGATCTCTGCATATCTAGACTACCATTTGCTGCAACTCAAGCAACTGCAAAATCCTCAACAGGACCAGTGCTGCTAATAGATGGAGCTTGGCCAAAATTCCGGATAGTGGCTCATTTCAGTACAATCTCCTCCAAGAGCTACTCAAGAAAGGAGGGAGGATTCCTAAACAGGAAATCCTCTTCCCTTATGCTAAATAGCCAAGGGAGCTAGAGTTGCTCAAGCAACCTCTATTTCGAAAATTCTTCAAGAACCTTTTCATGAGCCCTCTCCTCATTTTTATAACTTGAAGGTGTGCACAAACCCTAAACCACTTCAATGGACTTAACCCCTTTCACATTGATGCCCTCCTTCTAGAACTACACAGTTTGTCTAGGAGGTTCAATGAAACTGGACAGAACCGAGATTTGGTCCTGTTGACCCAATCAAATGTCTCAATCCTGTTTCACACACAAGTGGATTTTATTACAAAGGCTCAGATTTATCCCTTTTCACATTGGGCATGTATTATTCATTGATTTAAGAAGTTTTTCATGTCCTTCTTACATTTTATTCCTCAATCATGAGATGCAAAAATAAACAAGACAAAATTAATGTTCCAACTAGCTGGAGCTAATTTAGGAACATTACAGTCTCCCCCTCCAAAATGTTTCTTGTCCTCAAGCAACTACAAGGAAGAACCAGACTTCTCCTTCCCCTTTTGTGGCATCATCAATGGATCCCACCATGGCTGAATATGGTAAGCAATGAATCTGCCCTCCAATGACCTTCTCTAAGTGCATGATAGCAAGTGTACATCATGAGAAATGGGAGGTACAAGTGGTGATCCTCTTGTTGCTTCATGGCCTCATCAAGTAGGAGTGATGAAGAGCATGGGGAAATTTTTTCCCAATGACTCTCTCCCACACCCATACTATCATCCAAATAAAAGGAGCCATTCTTGATAGCTCATAGAAATAGTTATTAATCCTCATAATGTGCATTGAGTAGGGGCTACAAATTTGGAAATGAGGGATGAATATACCCAACTCACACTACCCCTCTTCCCACTGTTGAAGGATGTTGAGCTGGAGATATTGGGCTGAAAAAATGTGGTCACCATGAAGCCAAAAGTAATTTGGAACTTCATGATCTCCTTCATTGATTTCATTGAGCCTCCTTGCCCACCCTCTTAGGCATATAGTGAACAATTTACCTTCACCATGTGCTCCAAAAGACATGTGGACTAAGTGCCATAAGATGTCCCTCCCTTGAGACCATTGATGTCCATCATCTTGCTGCCTCAAGTCATGATACCATAAGTGGCCATCCCACCACTTGCGTCCAGAAATAAGCTTCTTCAAAGATTGGAAATGATAGAGGAAAATAAGTGTTGGCTGAATGGAGATCAAGCAAAACATGTCTTGCTCTAATTCCTCCCATGTGAGAGGCCACCCTTCATGATACAAACTCAATACATGACCCTTTATAGAAGATGATACAATGTACCATGCAGCAGCCACAAAATTTCTCTCCTCTTCTTGAAACTCAATTGAATATGGGAGAGTGCATTCCCAATGGATACATTCATCCAATGTATCATTCCTCCTCTCCCACATATGCTCCTCATAAAAATAGAAATATCAACAACATAGGGAGAAAGAATAGAATTCATGTTGGCTTCCATATGCAACAAATGTGAAGGGAAATGATCCCTCATATGCAACCAACGCAGTTTGGACCTCAACTGCAATAGAGACTTCTGAAAAATGTGGTCTTCCAACCACTTGCATGTTGCCCCAATCTCTTCATAAGCTTGGAGGAAGTGTATGATGGATGAGGCAATGTAAGTATGTTCTCCAAAACAGAATTCCTCCCTAAGTCCTCCTAGGGAGTAGTGATCAACATTCGTCATGGCCTCAAGTAGACCATGAAACCTCAAAATAAGAATGCTCCTCCTTGGAGCAACATCCTGCACATATGTGGTTAAGGGATGCATGTATACATGAGATAAATCAAGATAATCAACACCCTTACCACAAGTTTTGCTCATGCAATGGGAGCAGCTCATAGATGAGCCTATTTCCATTCTCAAAGAGAAGAGAGAAGACTATAATAACTCTTCCCAAGAGTTATGTGCATGCTTAGCTCCCATGCAAAATGTAGATGTCAGAAGGTTGCTATCCTTCCCCTACTTTTCCTGCCATAGCGCAGAAACTAAAATGAGAGTGGGTGTGGATGATGTTGAGAGACTGCTTCTCTCCTCCTTGAGCCTACCCAAGACTCTCAGTGCTGCATAGGGACCTCCCAAGGTCTCCACTTCTCTGAAATCAATGGGCAATGTCTCACCATGTGGAGCATTCACCTCTTCTTGTTGATCAAGTGGCCTTCTTGGTGCAATGTCTCCATGAAATGAGACATCATCTAGTGGTGACTGGATACATGAATGGAGAAAACCCTCCATGCTTCCACTGTGCAATCTAATCACCTCTTTAGGTGCATCAATCTTCTGCAATAGATAGGAATGAGATTGGCCCTCTTCCCAATCTTTTCTCAGTATCCTCATGCTTTTTCCCCTTTTCCATCTCAAGGGCTTGTGAAATGCAGCCCCTTTGATATCTCCAAGGGAAGATCTTATTCACCCCTTACTTCTCTTGCACAGCGTAGTGCAACTCTGTTGTTCTAGATCAGCAGCACATAGAAATGTAGATCTCTCCATGCAATGGGCTGAAATGAAAACAGATGAATTCCTGACCATACCTCGGTGAAATGTAGAAGAAAGAACTTCTTCTGCAACTGTGTAGTCTTCCTCCATTGAACATGAAGGTTGCTCCTCCAAGGTTGTGCCATCACTGGTACAAGTCTCTACCCCCTCAACCTCCTTGAGATTTTCTTGACTATCCTTCAAGGTCTAGAAAAAGAGTGGGGAATCTCTTTTTCTGTTATTCCTTCTTCTTCTCCTCTTTCTCTCAGCAAGAAAGTGGGGATGTGACAACATTGTAAATCAGATTGTGTGGCTGAATGCTCACACACATCATAAGAAGTACTGGGTACTCCTTCATCTTCCTGAAATTCTCTTGGAATTTCACTGTAGCTTCTTCTGCTTTGAAACCCTCTTGGAGTTTCACTGCACCCTTCTTCTTCCATTGGTTGAACCTCCTTGGAGAGGCCCTTCTCTAATATGAAAATTAATGAGATTAATATCATCCTATCCATCAATCTGGTCTCTGCTTCTGCTCTTAATTCATTGATAGCTTGATCTCACAGGCTATGCCAGAGATCATGCTCTCATACCACTGTAATGTTCCTTTTTCAGGAATCTTACCCAACTACTGAATAGGAACGTTGTATAAGGAGAAATGGACAAATAAAATGCAGAACAAAGATTGTTTCCTATTTCTTATTCTGTGTGGGACTTAAATATGGCTTTTCATCTGAAACAATTCAACTTAAATCTGCTAAACAGATCTCCCACAAACTGCTATTAGTGAGATATTTCCTCCTAAGACATTAAAAATCAACAATATGATATAAAATAGAGATTGAATGAAGGTTAATTTACTTAATATGTCACCTCTAAATAAATGGTGAGATTCAGAGGCTATTTTTCCCTTTTCAGACTCTGTCTATAGACTCTTGTCGAGAGGTAATATCCCAAAAGGGTTTACTCAGCAAATCATGCCTGGAAAATGAATTATTTAGGTATTATGGCTTCAGTTACCATAAAATTTGTATGAGAACGCTCAAAAACCAATAGTAAGAACATCAACACTCTTTACTCAGCTTTTAACATCAGAAAGATGGGGAAAAGTAGCATTTTATGCACTAAAATAGGTGTATAAAAAAATATTCATAAAATGCAGGGTCAAGGTTTTGGAATATATTATATTAGGTTAATAGGGACTCACATGCCAAATTTAACCTCAAACAAAGGCATTTTTCTATGTTAAACAGTTCCTCCTTCCCGACTAGTCAAGAAAAACCCTGATTTCCCATGACCTAAATTATGCAAAAAAGTGTTGAAGCTTCGATAGCATAATTTCTGAAGGGTATGGCTGATTTTATGTATTAATTTCAACATTCAAGCTTATAATGAGGATCATGTGGATTATGCAAAGGAAAATAGACATTTTCATGAAGAAAAACCCTGCAATGAGTTGCTGCAACACATAGAAAAAAGACTACAGACTATATCAGCATTATTTTCCAGGGGTTTCAGCTGTTTTAAGTGAAAAATCAGATATATGAAAGATCTATGGCTGAAACATCAGACCCATACCAGATCTAGAAACTACTCAGCCTTCTCTACAAGATCCCCTTGGAATTTCATCAAAATAATGCCGAAATAAGTGTAGATCTGACATATAAGCTACAGAACTGAAGAATGCTCAGAATTTCTGAATATTACATTATTATAACAGAGATAATATCTGAAAATAGTTTAAAAAGTAGCTACATCAAAGATTTACAAAGTGAGAGGAAAGCCTCAATCACTGAAGAACATCGATTGCACAAAACTGAAATAACATTAAAACCCTCAAGTGTAGAAACACAGTTCTGGAGAGGGACTATTAAATCACTGTATAAAAATGAAGAAAATGCTATAAATTACAGATATGAATACAAAATAATAGATATATCCTCTTCCGGGTGGTCACAAGACACCCTCCCTGAGAGAAATCTCCTCCAAAACACTAGATCTCTGCAGATATAGACTTCCACTTGCTGCAACTCAAGCAGCTACAAAATCCTCAATAGGAATAGTGCTACTAATAGATGGAGCTTGGCCAAAATGCCAGATAGTGGCTCATTTCAGTACAATCTCCTCCAAGAGCTACTCAAGGAAGGAGGGAGGATTCCTAAACAAGAAATCCTCTTCCCTTAGGCTAAACAGCCAAGGGAGCTAGATTTGTTCAAGCAACCTCTATTTCAAAAATACTTTAACAAAATTTTCATGAGCCCTCTCCTCCTTTTTATAACATGAAGGTGTGCACAAACCCTAAACCACTTCAATGGACTTAACCCCTTTCACATTGATGCCCTCCTTCTAGAACTACACAATTTGTCTAGGAGGTTCAATGAATCTGGATAGAACTGAGATTTGGTCCTGTTGACCCAATCAAATGTCTCAATCCTATTTCACACACAAGTGTATTTTATTATAAAGGCCCAAATTTATCCCTTTTCACATTGGGCATGCATTTATTCTTTGATTTAAGGAGTTTTTCATGTCCTCCTTACATTTTATTCCTTAATCATGAGATGCAAAAATAAACAAGACAAAATTAATGTTCCAATTAGTTGGAGCTAATTTAGGAACATTACAAAGCTGCTCACATAAAGTAAAGAAAGGTAAATAAAAATGAGAGTATATACCTCCTTTACCATGTACTCTGGTCCTTGAGTTGAAATGGCTCATCTAAATGCTCTCCCTTACCTCAAATGATTAGGGAAATGGTTGTGCCAACCTCTCCAAAATCATCTGGGCTATGCATATTTCCATATGTTGATATAGATCATGCTGAATGCCCTCCCAAATGAACTCCTCTAGAAAAGAAAAATATGCATCAAAGTGCATGGCTAGAAAGTCCTCATGTGCTACATGCAATAATTTCTCCTTGAGACAAGAAGCCCTAGTCAAGAAGATCCTGCCATAATGATAGATGACCATATCATCTACTATGTATCTGTCATCTCCCTCCGGGTCATCCAAAATCATGCATGCACCTTGATCCTCGGAGTAGTCTTCCAAAAGTGGAGACCTCCAACACGGATCAATCCTCCTCATAGATATCACTGGTAATCTGCAATGTGATACTCCCCTCACGCTGATGCCTGCTACTTTGACATCATCCATGCCAAATTCATCCTCCAAAATTCTGCCATGCCCATCATGTAGCTGCTCATGCCTAAATAGTAATGGTGACCCTTGGAATTTGGCCTCCCATGAGAAGCTGTCATCCATAAGGAATCTCCCAAGCTGGGTCAATGTAAGCATGAGTGGCCTCCATCCACTCCCATGTGTGCAAGTTTCCTTCCTTAAAGGAATTATCCTCTGCCTCCCCAAATCTGTGGAGCAGTCATCCTGCATCATGAAGATGCCATCCTCCATGCCTACAGCAAACTCTGTCAGCATAGTATAACTGGTAAGAGTGGGTGATACTAAAAATGAGAGGGTGTCTCCCTCCTTCTTAAGTTTTTCCCAAACTCTCTGCACTGTGCTGGACTCCTCCAATGTCTTCACCTCTCTGGAATCCAAGAGTGGTGAACCAAATGACAAGATGCCTCTCATCAACTCTAGATCAGGTGGCCTCCCAGGTGGAATGCCTCCATATAATGAGACATATAGCTCAGAAGTGGACTGTATGTATGAGTGGACTGATTTGTCCCTCTCTTCACTGCGTTGTATAGTATTTCTCCCTTGTGCAAAGACTTTCCGGAATAGATAAGGGTGTATCAACCCTTGATGTTGATCCTTCTCTTCCTCCTCCACCTCACAATCCCTAATAGCTACTACATATGACTCCATAATTGTGCCATGGTTCCCACATGTTAAAATACTTGGAATATTTTGCATAGAAAAAAGGTCTCTTCCCATGGAAGTAATGGCTCCCCTCTCATCTCCATGCGGTGATGGATCTTCCTCCAATGGTACAACGCTGTAAGTTCTTCTATACACATTCTCTTCACCAATCAATGAGAATACCTCATCATCAAGGAGAGACCCTAGATCTTGGCCATCTCTTGAAGGAAGTACCTCCATGTCTTCAAAAATGGAAGAGAGTCCTTCATATAATAGGGATATTTCCCTTGGAAAGCCATCATACATGTTTTCATCCCTCTCGGAAGTAAGGAATGGAGTTGGTTTTATGGTTCCACCAAATGCATGCAAAGTGTTTGAATTTATGATACATGATGATTCACATTGATTTCCATCAAATTTATTCACCAAACCCTTAGTGAATCCATCACATTTTTTTACAGTTGCATGACAATGAGAAACATAATTTTCAAACCAACAATCATGAGCCATACCTTTGAGTTGCAGCGCTGCTCCTCCAATGGCTTCATCTTCTTCCTCCATCCTCTCGGCAGTGTAGGTGGGAAATGGACTACGCTATGGATCTACATGTGTGGCTGAATTCTCACAACCAATGGTCACAACTAGGGCTTTCTTCATCCACTAACCCTCTCAGAAATTCTTTCCAAATTTCCCTTTCTATCTCTCCAAAATCTTCAATGATACCCTCCACGATCTGGAAAAGAAGAAGGGAGACCTCATGTTTCATCATTCATCTTTTCTTATTTTCTCTGTACATATCCTCTTCTAAATGAGGAGCTTCTCCTTCTAATGGCATATTATCTTGGGCTGCACAGGTTGAGCCAAGATTGATGCTCTGATACCACTGTAATATTCCCTTTTCAGGAATTTCTGAAATATGGTTCTCAAGGACGTTGTATAAGAGAGGAAATATAAAAATAAGCTGAAAGGGGGCTTGGATCCCCTTGTTAACTCACTAAACACTTCTCTTATAGAAGTTGAGTTCAAAGAAATAAGCCTAGAGGGGTTATTCAGATCTCCCGATACTAGATCCCGTAAAGAATGCTCAAAGAGAGAGCTTACAACAATACATGAACACAACCATTAAACTCTACAAATATATATGTAACATAAGATGAAATATATTACAGAAATCATGTATAGTAATGTATCAGCAACAATATACAAATATATCATGAGGAATAAACCCCTCATGCAATGGGAATCAATCTCCAAAGGTTAACACATGAAATACAAGAGATGCAGCAACTGCTTAAAATGCCGAAAAGTAGTGACAGCATTGTCTCTAGGAGTGTATCTACTGATATAGATGTGCATACATGAAATATGACTGAAATATATAGATAAATTCCCAAGAACAGAAGAATGGGCTCCAATACAATATTTCTAGCCAATCTTGGAGAGATTGATAGAAATGCCGGAAAATGTACAATGAGACAAATAACTTGTCACTGCAACTGAACCAAAATGAGAATGAGGCTATGGCAGACCTGAAATACTCATGCCATCCTCTCATAATGTTCTCAAGAAAATGGCTGATCTCTTTTCACTAAAAAACACTCCTCCTGACAAGCTCTGGTGACCCTCCCAGCAGTTGCCTGCATAAAATAATGCATTTTCTACCCAAGACTATGCTATGACAGATGGTGAGTGACTGGCATGGTGAAAAAGATATGAAATGAAGCCCGGGAGTCTCCTCTGCTGCTCCTTGCAAGAATATGCAAGCACTCCACTAAAGAACAAGCCAAGATTACTCTATGAGTTCCTTTGTTGGTGCTCCCAGCAACACAACGTTTTCTGCCCAACAAAATGTTAGGTCCCTATATCACTAGTATAGCCCCTTATTATTGTTAGTGTAAACCCCTTATTGTTATTGTTGTACCCTTGTAACCCCCATTTTGTTATTATTGTGCCCTTAAATTATTATTGTTAGGTCGGCTAGGATTACATTGTGGCCCCATGGACTCCTATATATAGAAAGGAGCTTTTGTAATTTGTATCATGCAAGATTTGTTCATTCATATAATGTATTGGAGGTTTCCTCCTTGAAGTGGCTTATTTATAAGGCGTTCATATCTCTTTTCTTCTATTTTTGGAGTTGGTTACACAACATTTGGTATCAGAGGCTTGGGATTCTAGGGTTTCGCTGCTCCAAACAGGTCATCGTGGCATTTTTGCTATAACTTTGTTTCTACGAAGTTTCAGAAGCTGACATTTTTAGGGTGCGAAGCTGAAATCCTGAGGAAGAGTGTCTTAAAATTTCAGATCTTGGTTCGCAATATTTGCGGAGATATCATCTGTGGAAGTTAGGTCTTTTTTCAAGCTCCTAAACAGGTCATCGTGGCATTTTCGCTATAAAAATTTTTCTATGAAGTTTCAGAATCTGAAATTCGTATGGTACGAAGCGGAAATCCTGAGGAAATTCATCAAAAAATTTCAGAGCTTGGTTCGCAACATTTTCGGAGATATGATGTGTGGAAGGTAGTGCTTTTTCAGGCTTCAGAATTGCATCTCAAAGAGGTGATCGTGGGAAAAGTTCAATAACTCTCTCTCTAGAGATTGGATTGGAGTGCCGTAAAAATTGGTCGCAAGTACACGGCCTGTAGTTTCGTGGCTATCAATTTCAGAGACAAATAACAAAACAGTGACACGTGGAAAGTCGTACAAGTTCGCTCTACTGAACCAGTCCAAAATTAGGTCATTGTAGGAGATTGGACACAAATTTGTCTTGGAGAATCCAAATCAGGTCAGACCTGTGGAATTTGAAAGAAGCTTCAGAGGGCTACTACAGGGCTGAATTTGAGATATCGAAGATTTTCAATTACAGAGATAATTCAATTTCAATATCGAGCTCCTAAAAGCTAGTAAAAGGTGTGTATTTTTTTCCGAATTACATAAGTCTTGTTTGAAGAATCAAGTTGAATTGATTCCAAGGGAAACTTGTAGAATAGATATCAATATTGGATTTTAAAATGGCCCCTAAAAAGAATTCAACACCCATTAAGCCTTCAGAAGGCTCTACTATGACTCATGAAGATGAAGAATTGCAACATGATCTATCAAAATTACAAGAGCAAATGCAATAGTTTTCACTCTCGCAAAGAGCAACAAAAAATGAAATGGAAGTTTTGAAGAAAGGCATGGAAGTGAAGATGGACGGTTTGAAGAAAGGCATGGAAGTGAATATGGACGGTTTGAAGAAAGGCATGGAAGCTAAAATGGATGGCGTGGAAGCTAAGATGGATGACATGAAAGACAACATTGAAAACATGAAGAGTGATCTAAAAGCATACATGGAAGGCTTGATGACAAGCTTAAAACCAGAAATGATTCCTAATGGCAAAAATATAGGAGAAGAACCTCATGATGAGAACAAAATAAATGTTAATCATGATTTCATAAGCTCGAATGTTGGCGGGAAGAACCACCATATTCCAAAAATGGATATGAAGAAGTTTCATGGAAAGGATCCGGTAACATGGATACTACAGATGGAGCAATATTTTGATCTCCATAACGTGCAAAACACACAAAAGGTACGCATTGCAACTTTACATTTAGAACAAAATACATTTGTATGGTATCGATGGCTTTGCTCCCGTAAAAAAATTGTCACTGGGTCAATTTTTACAGAGGAAATGATAGCACATTATGAGGATACAAAGAGCAACACCTTCTTTAGCCAATTGATAAATCTCAAACAAAAGGGTTTAGTAGGGCAGCACATTGAGGACTTCCAAAAATTGAATATAAGGGTAACTGATATTCCAGAGGAACACAGGATTGATCTCTTCATAGGCACTTTAAAGGATAACATTCAACATGAAGTTCGCGTTCTGGAACTTGATTCATTGGAGAAGGCATTCAGGTTCGCAAGAAAAGTTGAATGTAAAATTATGGCGACAAGGAAGCCTACCACCCAATTCTATAAAGAAGGAAGTGTTGCTACGCTTTGATTTCCACAACCTACAAGGTTGACACCACAACAATTGGAAGAAAAAAGAGCAAAAGGGCTTTGCTACAGTTGTGATAGCAAATTCACTAAAGGTCATAAGTGTGCTGAGAAGAAATTATTTTACATAGATTGTGAAGAAGAAGAAGAAAATGAACAAGAAGAGGATATACACCAGGAACCACGCCTAGAAGAGGAAGAAATGAATCCGACCATATCGTGTAATGCACTGGCAGGAATTACCACTCCTCAAACTCTCAAGATAGAAGGACATATAAAGAAGAAAAGGGTAATAGTGTTGATTGATTCATGTAGCACCCATAATTTTATTCATTATAAGGTAGCCAAGGAATTAAATTGTTTCCTATACCCAGCACCAGAATGTCAAGTGATGGTTGCAAATGGAGGAACTATAAATTGCTCTGGAAAAAGCCATAATATCAAGCTAACCATGGGGGAATATGTATTGACTAGTCCAATGCTTGCCATTCCTATGGGAGGTGCTGATGTTGTACTAGGAGTACAATGGTTACAATCTTTGGGGACGGTGGCTTTTAATTTTCAAGAACTTTTCTTGAAATTTTTTTCAGAAGGAAAGGAAGTCGAATTACGGGGTATTGAAGGGAAGCCAGGAAGGATAATAAGCTCTAATGTCATGACAAAGTTTCTAAAGAAAGAACAACGAGGCGTAATTGCACAATTATGCTCACTAGAAGTTCCGACATCAAAATCATCTATTTCTGCAGATCTCCAACAAGTCTTGGACAATCATTCCAAGGTGTTTGAAACTCCCAAAGGACTCCCACCTATTCGTGATCATGATGATGCTATTCATTTGATTCCAGGAAGTGTTCCTCCAAACATCAGGCCTTATAGATATCCTTACTTCCAAAAGAGCGAAATTGAACGTATGATTGCAGAAATGTTAGAGGCAGGTATAATTCAACCTAGTCAAAGTTCTTTCTCTGCTCCTGTAGTATTGGTACACAAGAAGGATGAATCATGGCGAATGTGTCCGGATTATAGGGAGCTCAATAAGCTCACCATTAAAGATAAATTTCCCATTCCTGTGATTGATGAATTATTGGATGAATTACATGGAGCAATTTATTTTACCAAGTTGGGTCTTCATTCAGGATATCATCAAATTAGAATGAAGACTGAGGATATTCCAAAAACAGCATTTCGAACTCATGAGGGTCATTATGAATTTTTGGTCATGCCTTTTGGCCTTACCAATGCACCTTCTACATTTCAAGGGTTGATGAATTCCATTTTCAAACCCTTCCTTAGAAAATTTGTGCTAGTATTTTTCGATGATATACTAATCTACAGCAGGTCTTGGAAGGATCATGTTGAACATGTTGACAGGGTGCTCAAACTATTGCAGGAGAAACAATTATATGCACAAAAATCCAAATGTTTCTTTGGAGTACAAGAGGTGGAATATCTGGGTCATATTGTATCTCACGAGGGTGTTAAAGTAGACCCTAACAAAATTAAAGCCATTAAGGAATGGAAAGTTCCCACAACCATCAAGCAGTTGCGAGGATTTCTCGGGTTAACAGGGTATTATCGCAAGTTTGTTAAGAATTATGGGAGAATAGCAGCACCTCTAACAACATTATTGAAGAAAGATGCATTTTCATGGACTCCTGAAGCAACTAAGGCCTTTGAACGTCTTAAAGAGGCAATGTGCCTAGCACCTGTCTTAGCTACGCCAGACTTCACGAAAACCTTTATTGTGGAATGTGATGCCTCAAGAAATGGAATTGGTGCGGTTTTAATGCAAGAAGGAAGACCCATTGCTTTTGAAAGTCGTCCAATCAAAGGAAAGTATTTACAGAAACCTATTTATGAGAAGGAAATGTTAGCAATACTACATGCACTAAAGAAATGGCTAACTTACCTAATGGGAAGACACTTCAAGGTAAAAACTGATCATGATAGTCTTAAACACTTTTTGGAACAAAGACTATCGTCAGAAGAACAGCAAAAATGGGTCACAAAGATGTTGGGTTACGACTTTGAAATAATCTACAAAAAAGGAAAGTTGAATGTTGTTGCAGATGCACTCTCAAGAAAGAATGAAGAGGTGGAAGCATTGCTTTGTGCCATTTCTATTATCCAACCAGATTGGATAACTGAAGCAAGAGATGAATGGAAGAAGGACAAAGATGTATGGACACTCATTCAAAAGTTGCAGCAAGATCCTAGTACATCCGATACATTTAGTTGGAAAAATGATTCCTTATGGTACAAAGATCGCTTATATCTTTGTAAGAATTCCCAACTAAAACAAAAGATTCTTCTCGAATTGCACACTTCTCCTTTAGGAGGACACTCGGGATTTTTAAAAACTTACCACAGGGTGAAGAAAGAATTTTTTTGGGATGGCCTTAAATCTGATATTCAAAAGTTTGTGGCGGAATGTTTGGTTTGCCAGCAGAATAAAATGGAAACAATTAAGACCCTGTGACTTCTACAACCTTTATCCATTCCAAGTCAACGTTGGGAGGAGATTTCAATGGATTTTATCACAGGTTTACCTAAGTCTGAAGGAAAGAGTGTCATCATGGTGGTAGTTGATAGACTTACTAAGTATGCACACTTTTGTGCATTATCTCATCCATTTAAAGCAAGTACAGTTGCTACTACATTTATGGACACAATTCAAAAGCTACATGGAAACCCAAGGGTTATTGTGAGCGACAGAGATCCTATTTTTACTGGAAATTTTTGGACGGAGTTATTTTCTTGTTTGGGTACTCAATTAGCTCATAGCTCATCTTATCATCCTCAATCTCATGGTCAAACTGAGATAGTAAATAAATGTTTGGAAGGATATCTTCGTTGTTTTGTATCTGATAAACAAACACAATGGGTCAAGTGGTTACCTCTTGCTGAATGGTGGTATAACACATCCTTCCATACTGCAGCAAAAATGACCCCATTTATGGCACTTTATGGATATCATCCACCATCCATCACATCATCTTTAAGGGAAAATTCGAAGGTTCAAGCAGTGGAAGATCACATCGAGCATCAACAAGAAGTTCTCCAACTCTTAAAGGATAACCCGAATTTGGCACAAAATCGAATGAAACAACAGGCAGATCAACATCGCAGCGAGAGAAGTTTTGATGTAGGAGATTGGGTATTTTTACGGCTACAACCATACAAGAAAATGTCCCTCAAGCAAGCTAAGAAGGATAATAAATTATCGCCAAAGTACTATGGTCCTTACAAGGTGTTGCAAAAGATTGGTACTATGGCATACAAATTGGAGCTTCCTGCTTCTTCGCGAGTACATCCAGCTTTCCATGTTTCATGCTTAAAGAAGGTTATAGGTGAAAATCTTCCAGTTCAAACAGTATTGCCAGAACTTGATGGGGAAGGGAAAATCATATTGGAACCTGAAGCAGTCATGGAAAAAGAACTCGACAACTACGGAATCGATCAATTTCAGAGTATCTCATCAAGTGGAAGAACTTACCCACTGAAGATTCTACATGGGAGGATGAGAATTTTATACAGAAGCACCCGGAGCTACTCAAGTGTTGAGGACAACACTTTTTTGAAGGAGAGGGGCATGTTAGGTCCCTATATCACTAGTATAGCCCCTCATTATTGTTAGTGTAAACCCCTTATTGTTATTATTGTACCCTTGTAACCCCCATTTTGTTATTATTGTGCCCTTAAATTATTATTGTTAGGTCGGCTAGGATTACATTGGGGCCCACTAGGATTACATTATGGCCCCATGGACTCCTATATATAGAAAGGAGGTTTTGTGAATTGTATCATCCAAGAATTGTTCATTTATGTAATGTATTGTAGGTTGCCCCCTCGAAGTGGCTTATTTCTAAGGCGTTCATATCTCTTTTCTTCTATTTTTGGAGTTGGTTACACAACACAAAATAATGTTGTAGCTACAAAGATAAGCTTGGCCAAATGCTGGAATGAGGAAATGAAGCTCAAACCCTCTCCTTCATTGAGGATGACGAAGGGATTCCTAACTGGGAACACCCTTGGGTTTGAGAATAGTACAACCCTCCTAAATAGCCCAGGGATGCAAGTCTCTGCAGACCCTATGAAAATGATAAGCTAATGCATAATGAAAATGGGTTGCCATCTCCTCCTTATAAAGAAAATTAATTCTTCTCACCATGGGTCTCATTCACACTTGCCACCTAGCTCAAGCAAGTGGATCCTCCACTAAAATTGCGTTGTCCAAGAAGGTTCAATGTATCTAGACAATTTTAATTGACTTGGTCAAAATGACTAGATCAAGCATGATCCAATCCTGTTCACACCATGTGGTGCTCAAATCAGCTACTTTATTATTCCTCCTTTCACACAAGGAGTGTTATTTCTCCATCAAAATGGGTTAAGGGGTCTCCTTACCCATTTTATTCACAAAATAAAAATATGCTAACTATAATGTTCCTTTTGGCTTCAGGCTAAAAATCGGGAACATTACAGTAGATTTTGAACTGGTTCCTCTTCAACAGGAGGTTTTGGATGTAGATGTGGCTCCAAATTGGACCCTTAACTCGACTTATTCTTTGGACTGCCTCGATACTATTTTACCATATGAAATGACATGTTTGCAAATACCGTGGGATGATTTGCATCATCAGTCATATTTTCTACCACATTTGTGTGAAGTTGAGTCAACTTTGTCTAGCCTCGCGTCAACTAGTCATGTTCACTTGATTCAAACCCTTTGGCTCCAACAAAAATATTTTCTGAAGGTAATATGATTGTCATATTGGAAACAATTCCACTGCACATTTCTAGGGATCCCAATCTCATAGAAAATGTTTTCATTGGAACCGAGTGTTCCCCTAAATAGATTCTAATATATAATGATCTTTTTAAAGAGTTTCATGATGTGTTCGCTTGGTATTATGAGGAAATGTCTGGAATTTATCCATCAATTGTCCATCATGAGATCAAGATTTATGAGAATGATAAGCCTATACAGAAAAACCTTCGACCGACCAATCCTAGGAAACTTCTACAACTATCAAGGCTGAGTTTGAGAAGCTGCTTAAGGTGGGTTTTATATACCCCGTTCCTTTGACTAAAAGGTTTTAAAATCTAGTCCTTGTGATTAATAAATAAGGAACGATCTATCTGTGCATAGAATTCAGAGATTTGAATAAGGCATGTCCTCAATATAATTACCCATACCCTTTATTGATCATATTATTTATTAATATGTGGGGAATGGTATTTTATCCTTCATGGACGACTTCTTGGGTTATAATAAAATTATTGTCCGTCCTGAATATCAAAATAAGACTGATTTTATTTTCCCCTGGGGTCATTTTGCATATAAGAAGATGGATTTTGGTCTTCAAAAAGTTGAAGCCACTTTCCAGCAGGCCATGTCTTATGATTTCTAGGATATAAAGCATATCATCAAAGCTTATTTTCATGATTTAGCTTCTCTATATAGAAAGAGAATTGATCATCCTCATCATCTCCAATTGATTTTTGAAATATGTCATCATTATAAAATCTAGTTGAATCCGAATAAGTGCATTTTTGTAGTCACACCTGGTTGGTTGCTGGGATTCATTGTGTCCACTGAAGGGATTCATGTAGATCCTTTCAAGGTTGAGAAAATAATTCAGTTGCCTCCCCCGTCTACTATTTTTAAACTTCAAAGTCTCTAAGGAAAAGCCAATTTCTTAAGGAGATTTATTGCTTACTATGTTGATATTATGAAATGATTTGTGATATTTTTGAAAAAAGGAGTTCCATTCCTGTGGGACGACTTCACTCAATGCTTGTTTGATGCTTTGAAAAATACATTAACCTCTTCTCCTTTACTGATTCCGCCTATTTATAATAGGGATTTCCTTTTTATCTCATCATGGAAGAATCAACCATACGTATGGTTCTAGTTCAGGAAGACGATGCTCTCTATGAGCATGTGATTTACTATCTAAGTTGAGGCTTGGTAGGTCCTGAATTGCGATATTCCCCCATCAAGAATTTAGATTTGGTAGCATTCCATGCTATCCAAGGACTTACGCATTATATTCTGCTTCACAAAACTTATGCTTTGGCAACTATTAATCCATTTCAATTCAGTCTCAGTAGGCGAGTGATTGGGGGAAAATATAATAGATGGATTGTTATTTTACAAGAATTCAATCTTGAGTTCTTGTCTATTAAATCAGAGAAATCATTGATATTTTTAGAATTAGTCTATGAGTTTCCTTCTATAGAAGAAATAGTATATGGTGAGTCAGTCCCTAATGAACATCTTTTCCTTATTTCTTCACAATATCCTTGATATGGAGATATTATTTTATAACTTCAGACTTCAAAATTTCCCCTCGTTTTTTCGAAGGATGAGCGTAGAAAATTGCGTCACTTGGTGAAAATATATCTTATCATTTGTGAGACTTTATATCATCATGGGGTTGATTCAATCCTTAGACGTTTCTTAACCCTAGAAGAAGTTGAGTTTGTGCTAAATGATTGCCATAGTGGAGCTTCTGGTGATAGATATGGGCTTGCTACAACCCAAAATATTCTACGTGCCAAATATTTTTGGCTTGAAATTTTTAAAGACTGTGTTGAAGTGGTCAAAAAATGTCATCCTTGTCAAGTATATACTCAGAATATGCACACTCATCAAGATCCACTTTTTCCTATTATTATCGTCAGTCTGTTCACAAAGTGGAGAATATATTTTATGCCTTGCAACTCACCTTTGTCAAAGGGTCATAAGTATATCATTCTAGAAGTCGAATAATTCATGAAGTGGGCTGATGCTATGCCTACTTTTTTGAACGATGGTCAAACAACAACCCTGTTTCATTTCAACTAATTCATTTCTCACTTTGGTATTCCTAAAGAGATTTTCACTAACCATGGCAGTCATTTTTAGAACTCCATGATGGCTGAATTGGATCTCAAGTTAGGTTTTCAGTAGGAGCATTCATCTGCTTATTATCCTCAATAAAATGGCCAAGTGGAAGTTGTGAATAAATACTTGAAGGTTATCCTACAAAAAACAATCAATAAATCTAGATCCAATTGGCATGTCATATTGTATCTTGCACTTTGTGCATACCGAATTTCAGTTAAGACTAAAACTGGTTTCAATCCTTTTCAATTGGTTTATGGATTGGAATCAATATTCCCTGTGGAATGTGAGATCCCTTCCCTTAAGCTAGTTGTTGAACTTCTTCCAGACATTACCATTCTTGAAGAAAACCTTGTTTATCAGGAACGTCTTGATGAGCAGCATTGAGACACATCCATGATTAACGAGGCTCATAAGAAAAGGGTGAAGGTTCAGTATGATAAGAATTTTTGACCCGAGGTTTTCTCTTAACGCAACCTCATCCTGGTCTATGATCAAGGCAAGGATTTCTTGGGGGCAGGTAAGTTTAAATCCATGTGGCATGATCCTTTCATCATTAAAATATTCCTAAAAAAGGGAGCCTATGGTTTGGTTAATTTTAATGGAAACGAGCCGACAGAGCCTAGAAATGGGCTTTATCATAATAAGTATTATTCCTAGGCTTCTTCCTAGAATTTGATTTTATTTGTACATATTGTATTTTTTTGTGCATATATGTCTATCGATTTCGTTGTGACATTGATATTTTTTATCTGCCTTGGCAGGTATCTATGGATGATATGATCTATTTAGGGTTTATCGATGGTGCTAGTCAACATACCCAGAATTTGGCTTCTGCGGCTTAGGTAATTTACTATCCATCCTGTCAGTTGTTAGTCTCAAGGGGCATATATATTGGTCATGATTCAAATAATGTTGCAGAATATAATGGTGTAGTCAATATATTGTCTGAAGCGATATCTCTTGGTGTTGGTTCGATAGTAGTGTACATGGAATCACAAATGGTGGTGTCTCAATTGAATAACATATATCGTGTTAGAGATCCTTATTTATATCTTTTGTGCAGGTAAATCCCCTCTGCGGACAGAGGTGATCCCTCTATCCCTATGGTGGGTCTAGCAGCAAAAGGACATGCTAATCCTTTGATTCCTAGTTTATGAATGTAGCTAAGTCGAGATAGATGTCCTACCTTTGTTCCAACGTAGTTGTCATAGCTGTGGTAGAATTCTCCTGATCTTCGTCATTAAACGTTACAATACTTCAGCAGTGGTACTCAGGTGTCTACACAAGGATCAAAGAACGATATCAGCATACAAAAACAATACTTGCATTCACAACTATATAATTGGTCAAGGAGAACTAAATGTATTGCATGATATTAATCATATAAAATGAAAAACATGAACCCAAACATCAGTCACGTATTAATAAGGAGAGAGAAAGAGTTTAGAACCAAAAGAGCCTTGACGTTTCAGCCTCCTTCAATGGGTCTAGTCAAATGTGTCTCAAGCATTCGTTAGGGAATTGGAATTGGTGAGGCAATAAGTGTAGAATCTCTCTCGGTAATGGGTCTCTCTCTACTCTATCTCACACTAGCTATGTTCAGACTATTCATATATTCAACCATTTCAGCTAGTTGCAACTATGTGAGAGAGATGTATTTATAGGAGAGGAGGAGGAAATTGGGATCCCTCATATGGTGGAAGGGAGGCCTTATCCTTTGGGAGGTTGCTAAAATGTAGGAAATAAGAATCCAAAGTAAGGTGCTTGACGTTATTCAGTTGAACAAACCATGTTGACTCTGCTCACTAAGTGGTTGGGAATGGAAACTTCACTTCTATTTTAAAAAACTTTTCAAAAACAGCTTGGCATGGGCAATCCATTGAGACAAAGCACCAATGGGTGCAAGGCCCATTGCTAATTTCTCTATGGGTGCGAGGCCATAACTACCTACCAGCTCCAACCCAAAATCATATGTTTTAGAGAGCCTGCTCCAAGAATAGTCAATAGAGGAAAATTTCTTCTCATGGCAAGGGATGAAATGACCCTTTTTTCAAGGTATGAAAATACACAGAAGTCATAGAAATGGTCCTCCAATGTTCAGAATGGGGATTACAGGGACGGTGACAAAATGGTGTGTAACAGATGCCCCCTAAAGCATGAGGTCCGAGAGAGAGGTAGGTGTTGAGCCTCAAATTTGTGCTTTCCTTCACCTCATTTTACCTCATTTTTCCCTTGTCCATTTCCATTTTAAACCCAATTGATCAATAAAAATAGTTAAAATTACTTCTAGAATGGTTTACATGACTGACTTGTTGAATTTTGTGATTGTTGCCATCGTTAAGCATTTTGACCGGAACTAGCTGCAGAATGCAGACATTCCGTAGCTAACCGCGGCGATTCTGCAGCTACCTTTATGTTTGAGCATGTTCCAGGTGGCCACTTGAGGAAAAACGCATATGGGCATGATCCACGCCGTGCCTACATGGTGTGTTGCTCGTCATGGAAGAGGAAATGGATTCTGGGTACGGTTATGCACGTGTGAACACATTTGTGAAGGAAGACTCCTACTAGGACTGTCACAGTCCAGGTGTCTTTTCTCTTTTACGCAGCCACCTCAAAGACTCCTAAGATGATTTGGATTAGGAAGACATCATTCCTAAATTATTGTAATTATTGTTACTTGTATTTACTTTATAAACTCTTGAGTAGGCCGAGAGCTTAGTTAGAAATTTTGTGTAGATTTGCTGCTAGATTTTGTGTAAACTCTGTGTTACGTCTTTTAAGACACAGAGCATTATGTTCAAACTATTGCATCGTTAATGGAGCAGATAAAATTATCTTGAAGGCGTGATTTAATTGTGAAGTTGAATGCCGTCAAGTGGTAGAGGGCCCCTGCCCCTTGAACGGATTTCTTTTGCGTAAACTAGATAAGTTTTTCCTAGCTGTATTTACGTTCTGCATATTGAATTAGTAGTTATTTTGTTTTATATACTGTAGTCGTACTCATTCTAGTTCTTCCATAAGAAGACACTCTTCCAACAGACTAAAATGATGAATGTTTAAATGACTATGGTATTGTAGGATAGGAGTTAAATTTGCATTTGTTCTTAACTAGCTACTGTAGTCATATTCGTTCCAGTTCTTCCACAAGAAGACACTTTGCCAATAAATTAAAATGATGAATGTTTAATGACTATGGTACTGTAGGATAGGAGTTGTATTTGTTTTTTTTTTAACTAGATACTGTAATTATATTCATTCCAGTTCTTTCACAAGAAGACATTCTTCCAATAGATCATAACAATGAATGATGAATAGCTATAGTAACATAGGAATTAGTTGTAGTTTTTAGTCTTCACTATCACAGTTGCACTTGTCCTAATCACTCTTCCACAAGAAGAAATTCTTCCAAGACATCCTTAATAAGTTCAAGATATGACTGTGATGTGACAACTTAGTTTCATTTGCTTTCAGTTCATTTGCTTTCAATTGCATACAAGTCCACAGTCAAAATTGTTCTACCTCTTCCACAAGAAGGAACTCTTCCAACATATCCCTCATGATGAACAAACTGATTGTGTAACTTCATAGAATAATGCATGTTAATTAGAATGCTCCGGATTTTCATTTTGCATTTAATTCATGTCCAGTTACTTCGTTTCAAAGTTTGATGATGGCTTATGGTTTAACATTGTTCTAGTTTAGAAGCATCTTAAGCTCATGTTTAAATCAATTCATTGCACTTATATCTCATAGTCACATTGTCACCCTTTGCACAGTAAATCATTTTAGTTGATAGGACTCACAAGACAGCCCTCATTATCTACAAATATCTTTTTGTTCTGAAAACCACCAGTGATCCATAACCTTAGGAACAAAAGATAACATCATTACAAGGTCTGAAATATATCTGCAAATTCCTCACCATAAACAGAGCTCTTCCTCAACAGAACTACCTTGAAAAGAAACCAATAACTCTTTGAGTATAGGCTCTGTGACATTCAATTGAAATTGCAGAATAGAACTAGGAATTAGTCATGAAATAGATGAGCTTAGAATAGAATGTTGCATCATGATTAATGTCTAACTGTCTAGTTAGAAAACTTGCATATTTAAGTGATCATTTCTCAAAGTCTAGTTTGTGTCATTTGTTTAAGAAGTCATCATTAAGCTTTTGTTTCTATTCAGTCATAGTTTAGATGTTGCTTCAGTATTTTTTATTACATTTGCCATTCCATACATTAGGCTCAACTGTGTTTTTGACCACCAATTTCTTTTCATTAGTTTCCCAGGCACTTTCATTGTAAACGCAAAACTTCAAAAGACCAAAAACATCATAAATCAACATAAAAGATCAAAACATCACAAAACACTACACACAACGCACTAGGAAACAAGCACCTAGGTACATATGTTACATTTCACTTCAGCAGTTTACAAATCCTGGTTGACAATTAAATGAACTCAGTTTAGGAGACTAGATTGAGACACAACATTTTGGCGCCGTTGCCGGGGAAGTGAAAACTAGGTAACCTTTGTTTCTTAGCATCCAAAAACAATTTTATGCGTAGGGAGAGAGATTCAAGGGGAAGATTTATAAGCAGCAGAGGCAGAAGTTTGACATCTAAAACACCACTTGTTTCATCTAGATCCAGAACTAGTACACCTTCAACTCAAACCCATCTTCCATCCTTTACTGATCCTGGACTTCTAGAAGATCTAAGGTCACCTATTCCATTAGAGAAACCTTCCACTTCATCCATTGAACCTGCCATAGAAGAGGATCCAAATTTTTTTGTTGAGGATACAAATCTTTCTACTTCCACAGGAGAGTCAACCATGGCAGAAGAAGGAGGAGGAGGAGTTGTTAATGGAGAAAACACATTTGGAGGAGGTAGAGGTAGAGGTAGAGGAGAAGGAGGAAGAGGAGGTAGAGGTGCAGATGGAGGAAGAGGTAGAATAGGAAGCTCTTTTGGGTTCCCTATACTTGATTGAGAAACCAATACAACCATGAAAAACATTTCACCTTCTGTCCTTCCGAACTTCTATGGACTTAAAACTGAGGATCCTGAAACTTTCTTATTCGAATTTGAAGTACTGTGTAGGACTTATGACTACCTTCAAGATGCCCAAAAATTGAAATTATTTCCTTCAACTCTGAAAGGAGCAACATTGAAGTGGTTTATGAGCTTAAGCAGTAGTTCCATTAGGACATGGGAAGACATGAAACAAGCATTTCTAGAGAGATACTTGGATTATTGTATGCCGGTTAATCATAAGGAAGAAGTGTTCAAGATGTTACAAAAATAAGATGAAAACTTAGAAGATTTGTTGGAAATATTTAAATACAACATAAAAAGGGCACAAATGGAAAACCTAGATCAAGACACTTTAAAAGCTCTTTTGTTGAAAACTATTAGGGATGAATGGTTGGATATCCTTAACATGATGGGAAAAGGGGATATATCACAACTCACATTACCTGAAATATCTGAGTTATGTATCAACCTTTCCAAAGGGAAATCCAAAACTGTCAAAGGTCCAAGAGATCCTGCTCTTGCAAGAGCAAGTAAATCTGCTTCTGGGACAGTAAGTAGATCAGAAATAGGACACATGCTTGATGATTTTAAATCTGACATCTTAGGGAGTCTTAGTGAACAAATAGACACCCTCAAGATACAAAACAAACAAAAGGCTGAATCTGATGCCTTGGCAATCTTTTGTCCCAAATGTAGGAAGAAACATGCCTTGAGAGAGTGTCCTCTAGATGTAAAAGTTGTAGAAACCTGTGTTATTTGTTCTGAGAAACATGAGACCAAGAATTGTCCTTCTCTTCTTGGTCTCAAGGCTGTTTTTCAAGAAGAAACTCCTACAGACTCCACAGAATCTCTTAACTTTGTATCTAGAAGACCTTGGCAGGGATCTCAGACACAAGGATTCCATGATCAAATGTATAATCAACCTCCACCTTGGAATTCTTGGCAGCAACCTTGGCCCCAATTTCAAAATCAATCTCAAGCTTGGGCATAAGGATCACAAGGTCCCTATGGAAGATACTCTCCATATTATCAGTATCCACCATCCTATCCACCATATCCACAAAATTTTCCTCAAAATCTTCAACAAAATTTTCCACAAAATTCTCAACAACATCATCTGAACCAACCTCATCAAAATCAACCACTTCCATTACCATTCCCTCAAAAATCCAATCAATTACCAGCTCAGCCCATACCAAACCCCAATAATAAGAACCCTCAGAATACATACATGATAGAAGGACACCAATTTCCAACTTATTTAATTACTCCTCTAGACCTTAGTGATGTTCAACTTAGGTCTGGAAGGATACTTGAGAAGAGGAAACCTTCTGTGATCATACAAGAACAAGATAATTTTGAGGAAGACTCCCTACGGGTTAATAAAAGTCTTGAGGAAGAAACATCCTTTCAAGGCCAAAACATTGAAAAACTGAAACAAAAAGATCCAATAAGCCCAACTCCAGTATTAGAGCAACCATCCACATCTACTTCTATACCTCCCTTTCCGGAAAGATTACAAATCGACAAAGGTGTAGAAAAACAAATAATGGTGCCTAATTATGATTTCTTGGATGAATTGAGAAATGTTTGCATTAAAATTCCATTATTGCAAGCCATCAAGGAAATCCCAATTTTAGCCAAAACAATAAAGGAGTTGAGTGTGAAGACAACAAAGAAAAGAATAAGAGAAACCAAGAAAATTCAACTGGTAGGACAAATAGCAGACATTATGATGGGTAAGACTACTATTCCAAAGTACCTTGACCCAGAAAATCCAGTTGTCAAAATTCACATCAATGGAATTGAAATTCAAAACACACTCATTGACTTAGGAGCAGCAATAAATATCATGAGTAGACAAATCATGGACAAACTGAAACTTCCTAATCTTTTCTTTACACCCACACTATTACAACTAGCAGATAGATCTGTGATCAGACCAGATGGGGTAATAGAAGACATTCCAGTGTCCCTAGACTCTTGGGAGTACCCTGTGGATTTCATGATCCTTACACCCAAGAATAATCTAGGAGGCCATCCTGTTATACTAGGAAGACCTTGGTCAGCTACAGCTGATGCTTTTATTAGTTGTAGGTCCGGTGATATGTATATTTCTGATGGAAGTTCAACAAAGAAATTTACTTTATATCCTCCAGCTAGGACAATTACAGATCTAGATGACACTCAATGGATAGAGGATGAAGAATATTTGCAACCACTCTTCACAATTTCAGAAATTAGTGAAGATAATCAAATTCTGAATACTCTAGAAAATTTTGAATCTTCTCCAGAGCACAAACAAGAATCGTTTCAAGATAAATCCACTATTGAGTTCTTGTCATATAGACAGATGTCTGTTCATTCTATGGACAAATTTGGCAGTTCTACAAGTGAAATTTTTCCAGGCAAGACCTTGAATATAAACAAAAACCTGGAAAAATCTCAACAAGAAGAACTAGTCAAAGTATTACAGAGACATTCTTCTGCATATGCATGGGAATACACTGACATGAAAGGGATAAGTCCCAAGACTTGTACTCATCACATCTATATACAGGCAAATTGCAAACCAATCAGACAACCTCAAAGACGGATGAATCCAAATCTTAGGGAAATTGTCAAGGAAGAATTACAAAAATTGTTAAATGTTAACTTCATCTATCCTATTTCAGATAGTCAGTGGGTTTCCCCTTTAGTAATTGTACCTAAGAAAAATGTAAAATGGAGGGTGTGTGTTGACTATCGAGAACTGAATAAAGCTACTCTTAAAGACCATTTTCCCTTACCTTTCATAGATCAAGTATTAGATACATTAGCTGGCAAAAAGTACTTTTCATTCCTAGATGGGTTTAGTGGTTACAATCAAATCCAAGTAGCACTTGAAGACCAAGATAAATTACTTGTCCTTGGGGTACCTATGCCTACCGAGTATTGCCATTTGGATTATGCAATGCACCTGCAACATTCCAAAGGGCAGTATTAGGAATTTTTTCGGATCTAATACATGACTGTGTAGAGGTGTACATGGATGATTTTACAGTTTATGGGGATACATTTGAAGAGGCTTTAGAAAACTTGGAAAAAGTCTTAAAAAGATGTCAAGAAGCAAAACTTTCTCTTAGTCATGAAAAATGTTTTATGATGTTCACTGAAGGTATTGTTTTAGGGCACCACATTTCAGGGGATGGGATTAGAGTTGATGAAGCGAAAGTTGAATTTATTTCTAACCTATCCATTCCAAGTTGTCAAAGAGATGTAAGAAGTTTTCTAGGATTTACGGGGTACTATCGGAGATTTATAGAAAACTTCACCAAAATAGCATCTCCTCTTTTCAAATTACTCACCAAAGATTGTGAATTTAAGTGGACTTCTGATTGCCAGCTAGCTTTTGAAACCCTGAAAACCAAAATTTCTGAAGCACCTATATTAAGGGGACCTAACTGGAAGTTACCTTTTCATATCTCGACAGATGCTTCCGATACAGCTCTAGGAGCAGTATTGGGACAAAAAGATTTAATTCCCTATGCCATCTATTATATCAGTAAAAATTTGACTCCTGCAGAGTTAAACTATACTGTAACTGAAAAAGAGTTTTTAGCTGTTGTTCATGCCATAAACAAATTTAGACACTATATAACAGGCTATGAAACTTTTATTCATACTGATCATTCTGCAATTAGATACTTAATGAATAAATCAATCACTAATGGCAGAGTTATAAGATGGTTGTTATTATTGCAAGAATTCAACATTACAATTCTAGATAGGCCTGGAAAACAAAACACTGTGGTTGACTTCCTGTCTAGAATTCAAAATATCAAAGATGACACTCCGGTTGAAGATCAATTTCCTGATGAATATCTTTTTGCAATCTCTACTCAAACTCCATGGTTTGCTGATATTGCTAATTATTTAGTTTCAGGAAATTTTCCTTCAATTATGAATGCAAGGGATAAAAGAAAAATCATTAATGATAGTGCAAGATATTCATGGGTCGCTAATGAGTTGTACAAGACAGGTTCAGATTTGATCATTAGAAGGTGTGTTCGTGAAGATGAGATGCCCGAAATTCTCAAGGCATGTCATGATGAACCTTGTGGCGGACACTTTGCAGATAAGAGGACAGCCTATAAGATCCTTAATTTAGGATATTATTGGCCATCTTTGTTTAAAGATGCAAGGGAGTATGTCAAAAGGTGTGACAGTTGCCAAAGGGTAGGGAAAC
The DNA here is from genome assembly GCA_034641835.2 of Pinus albicaulis. Classification (NCBI taxonomy): domain Eukaryota; kingdom Viridiplantae; phylum Streptophyta; class Pinopsida; order Pinales; family Pinaceae; genus Pinus; species Pinus albicaulis. The sequence goes on from CM076569.1 coordinate 315,149,042, forward strand.
CTTCTCCTTCAGGTGAGATGCCATTACAACCTCGGGTACACATTGAACCTTTTGAAAAATGGGCCTTGGATTTTGTAGGACCTATAAGTCCTCCATCAAGACAAAAGAAATACATATTAGTTTGCACTGATTATGTTACTAAGTGGGTAGAAGCTAAACCATTACTTGTTGCTAATGAATCATCTGTAGTTACTTTTCTTTTTGAGGATATTTTTACTCGTTTTTGTGTCCCAAGGGAAATTGTTACAGATCAAGGAGCTCAATTTACATCAAGGCTAGTGGAGCAAATGATGGAGAAGTACAAAATCAGACATAGAACATCTACTCCTCATCATCCACAAGCAAATGGTCAAGTGGAATCCACTAACAAAGTCATTGAAGGAATCCTAACAAAGACTGTTCATCTACATAGAAGAGATTGGGTAGATAGGCTTCCTGAAGCCTTGTGGGCCTACAGAACTACATGGAGAAACACAATAGGCCATACTCCTTATGAGCTTGTTTATGGAAAGCAAGTTTTGTTTCCTATAGAGTTCCAAATCCAAACATTCAAGATGGCAGTTCAGCTAGGACTTGATCTAACGGAGGCACAAAAGCATAGACTGGAGAAAATTAATGAATTGGATGAGATCAGACAAGATGCAGTTCAGAAAACAAGTCTAGTCCAACAACAAAGGGCTAGATGGCATGACAAGTACATCAAAGAGAATAAATTCAAAGAGGGTGACTGGGCTCTCTTGTTTGATTCAATATTCAAGGATTTTCAAGGAAAATTTCAGACACATTGGCTTGGGCCATATGAAATTGTTCGAATTTTTTATAATGGGGCAGTAAAAATCAGAACTATAGATGAAGAAGAGGTCACTTTTCTTGTGAATGGTCATAGACTGAAGCTATACCACAAGCCACTCTCAAGAGAAGAGTTTGTCAAGAAGTTCCAAGGAAGTAATGATGTGAAGTTAATGAAGAAGAGTCTCTCTTCTTCATCAACTTGATTAAATTTTCTGAAGTAGTTCCTTTTGAAACCAAAAAAAAAATAAAAAAAAAATAAAAAATAAAAAATAAAATAAAGGTATAAACATGAAAACCAATCATTGATTGGCATGTTTATACAGAAAAGATAGGGTGAAAATCAGAGTCTCTCTGACACTCTAACTTTTCCCATTTTTGTTTCTAAGCAGCTGTTATAAAAATCATAAGTTCAGTGCCATAGTACTTATGATTCATTTCATCTCACTCCATTCACTATCCATCCATACTTCATCTCATCCATCATTCACATTTCACTCCATTCCACATCCCATTCATTTCACTCCATCTTCCATTCACTTCATTTTCATGTCAAAACATAGAATTTGATATCTTGCTGCAAGTGAATAAAATGCCATGAATTGCAGTACAGCCCTTATGTTCCTTCATTCCATGAACTGAATCCATTCTTATTCCATTATCCACTTCATAATCCATCATCCATTTTCATCCATTTTCATAAACATTTCACCCATTCTCCAGAAACATTTCATTTTCATGTTTGAAGTGTTCTATAGGAACATTCTGCAGCTCAGTGGACATTCTGCAGCTGATCACCTTTTCTGCAGCCCGACAGTCTTTTTGGCAGCTATAAACCCTGAAGGCATCAACCAGCAGACATCAGAATTACAACAAAGTGATCCAGTGAATTCATGAATCAAAAATATCAAGAAAAATTGTGAAAGATTCCTCCAAAGATGAGCAGAGAAGACAAAGGCTACACAAACATCAAATAAAGGGCAGAGGTAACAAATTTAAATTACGATGGAAATTCATAAAAATTTAGCATAGTTTAGTTGTGGAATTATTCGAAAGGTTGTTTTAATTATTTTATTGATCAAACACCAAACAAAACCCTCTACAGACTTTGTATTAAATCTTCCAATTCAAATTTTCTATCCAATAGCATTTGAGCGGTGAAACGGCCAAATCATTTGAAATTCCCATGACTCTTAACCAAGTTCTTTAATGATGAAGATTTTTCCTGCCGTCGTAAATCCTCCGCCGTCTCCTCAAATCATTAATGCAATCCTCCACCTCACTCCACCACTCTATGCCGTGACCATTTGCCATAACGTCATTCCGTAGCCAGTATTCCATTCCGAAGGCAGAAGCATTATTATCATCAGGAGCAGAACAGAAGAGGTACATTGGAAGCATAATGGTGTGAGAACTCACTGAACAGAGAGCATATTACTGAGAACAAAGTTTGGAGCATTTGCACTGTCAACACAGAATTGTGGCCGTGTAGAGTTTAAAGCCTGTTGCTACCAGAAGACAGAGGTGCTAAAATTGAAGACTTTGCTACCAAAGACAGAGGTGTGGTAGTAATTGAAGTTTGAAGTCCGTTATTACCAAAGACAGAGGTGTGGTAGTCACTGGTTTTGAAGTTGTTGTTACCCGAGACAGAGAGGCTGTAGTGTTGAATTTGAAGCATACCATTTGCTATCAGAGACAGAGGTTGAGTTTGAAGTCTGTTGTTACTAGAAACAGAAGTGTTTTTCAGTGATTGAGTTTGAAGTCTTTCTGTTATCAAGGACGGAGGTATTGCACAAAAAGAAACTTGAAATCATCTACCACTGTCTATCAGAGACACATTAGCTCGAAAATTGAAATTGCCTCCATATCATTCCAAAGTTCAACAGAAGTACATCAGTCCGAGGATTCGAAGGCATTTTTCAAACAGAGGCATACAAACCAGAGATTTTTAAGACTGTAGCTATTTCAAAGGTATGTTCTTCCAAAATTGAAGCCATTTTTATTTAGAGCTTGAAGCCATTTTAATCCGAAAGTAAAAGCCATTGTTTTGTGGATAGAGAAGAGTGTTAATCGATAGTGAAAAATCATGGGTTTCATCGTAAGGATTGAGCCTATAGGATCAAAATATTTAGAAGGTTATCCACAATGCAAGGAGATGCTACAACAAATAGGATGGCTCCAATTCTTGGAAAAGTTTAATGGTTGCCATAAGGAAGTCACCAAAACATTTGCTAGATCATTCCAAGGCACTGAGGTTGAAATAGGGGATGTTAAGTTTACTGTTAATGAAGTTTTTATAGCAGAGGCTACAGGATTATCCAGAGCTGGGGAAATATGGTTTAAAAATAGGGAATTCCATAATGACTCATGGAAACAAATCTTAAAATCACCAAACATGGATGTTAGTGTGTTCAAGAAGGGAATTCCCAGTACAGCATTGAAGAGCAAATGGAGGAATATACTACTTCTTTTACAAAAATTTGTTACATGTGAGGGTAGATATGGGACATTTTATGTCTACCATATAAGACTAATGTTGCATTTTCTAGGAGAAGATTTGAATCTACCATATTTCATGTATCAAATTCTGAAGAAAATGGCTTCCTGTGTTCAGAGAAGAGTTCAGTTTTTGGAAACAACCCTGTATCATCATGGGTTAGTCAAAATTTTAATTGAGCATCATCTATCTAAATCAAATGATACATGGGATGATTTCTTAATAAGAAATCATTTTGAGGAAGCAAAAGAACTATCACCTGAACCACAGGCCACAAAGAGAAGTAGGAGATGGAGGACTCCAAAAGGTAAAATTGACCAACCGGTTCAAGAAAGCAGTGAAGAAGTCATTTTGGAGAAGTTGACTAGAATCAAGAGTCAACTCAAGGCAGAGAAGGTAATCAAGGAATCTGTTATAGAAAAGGGGAGGGTTCCTCTCAACTTAGGAGAAGCCACATATTAAAAGGAAAACTGAAGAAAACATCAATCAAACAAACAGGGGTAATCAATATTGAAGATGAAGAAACATCTATGGAAGAGTATGATGATGAAGATTTTTATGAAGGCACCCCTGAGATTGATCCTGCTCAACAGGAAATCTATGATTATGTGGAAACTTTAGAGAGAACAACTTCAGAAAGAGAAGAGAGAACCCCCAGTCCTCCACTAACTGAAATTGATATATTGAGGAGGGATAGGTATGAGTTGGAATTGTTGAATAGACACATTAAAAATGAGAATGAAATTCTCAAAGATCAAATCAAGCTCAAGACTGACATGAAATCAACCTTATCCCTGCATATAGACAAAGTGGAGAGGACCAATGAGAAGATGAAGACAAGGAACAAAAAGTTGATCAGGGCACTCACAAACCTCAGGTTCAAACTTGTGATCAGAAAACCCAGAAGGCCTCTAGCTTTCAGACAAAGGAGAAGAAGGGGATTAGATGTCCTTGCAGAAGCCTCTGAATTCATAGGATAATTTGCATGAGGACATGCAAAGAGACAGCAGTGGGGGTATGTTGAGCCTCAAATTTGTGTTTTCCTTCACCTCATTTTACCTCATTTTTCCCTTGTCCATTTCCATTTTAAACCCAATTGATCAATAAAAATAGTTAAAATTACTTCTAGAATGGTTTACATGACTGACTTGTTGAAATTTGTGATTGTTGCCATTGTTAAGCATTTTGACCGGAACTAGCTGCAGAATGCAGGCATTCTGTAGCTAACCGGCGATTCTGCAGCTACCTTTATGTTTGAGCATGTTCCATGTGGCCTCTTGAGGAAAAACGCATATGGGCATGATCCACGTCGTGCCTACATGGTGTGTTGCTCGTCATGGAAGAGGAAATGAATTCTGGGTACGGTTATGCACGTGTGAACACATTTGTGAAGGAAGACTCCTACTAGGACTGTCACAGTCCAGGTGTCTTTTCTCTTTTACGCAGCCACCTCAAAGACTCCTAAGATGATTTGGATTAGGAAGACATCATTCCTAAATTATTGTAATTATTGTTACTTTCATTTACTTTATAAACTCTTGAGTAGGCCGAGAGCTTAGTTAGAAATTTTGTGTAGATTTGCTGCTAGATTTTGGTGTAAACTCTGTGTTACGTCTTTTAAGACACAAAGCATTATGTTCAAACTATTGCATCGTTAATGGAGCAGATAAAATTATCTTGAAGGCGTGATTTAATTGTGAAGTCGAATGCCGTCAAGTGGTAGAGGGCCCCTGCCCCTTGAACGGATTTCCTTAGCGTAAACTAGATAAGTTTTTCCTAGCTGTCTTTACGTTCTGCATATTGAATTAGTAGTTGTTTTGTTTTATATACCGTAGTCGTACTCGTTCCAGTTCTTCCACAAGAAGACACTTTGCCAATAAATTAAAATGATGAATGTTTAAATGACTATGGTATTGTAGAATAGGAGTTAAATTTGCATTTGTTCTTAACTAGCTACTGTAGTCATATCCGTTCCAGTTCTTCCACAAGAAGACACTTTGCCAATAAATTAAAATGATGAATGTTTAATGACTATGGTACTGTAGGATAGGAGTTGTATTTGTTTTTTTTAACTAGATACTGTAGTTATATTCATTCCAGTTCTTTCACAAGAAGACATTCTTCCAATAGATCATAACAATGAATGATGAATAACTATAGTAACATAGGAATTAGTTGTAGTTTTTAGTCTTCACTATCACAGTTGCACTTGTCCTAATCACTCTTCCACAAGAAGAAATTCTTCCAAGACATCCTTAAGAAGTTCAAGATATGACTGTGATGTGACAACTTATTTTCATTTGCTTTCAGTTCATTTGCTTTCAATTGCATACAAGTCCACAGTCAAAATTGTTCTACCTCTTCCACAAGAAGGAACTCTTCCAAAATATCCCTCATGATGAACAAACCGATTGTGTAACTTCATAGAATAGTGCATGTTAATTAGAATACTCCGGAGTTTCATTTTGCATTTAATTCATGTCCAGCTACTTCGTTTCAAAGTTTGATGATGGCTTATGGTTTAACATTGTTCTAGTTTAGAAGCATCTTAAGCTCATGTTTAAATCAATTCATTGCACTGATATCTCATAGTCACATTGTCACCCTTTGCACAGTAAATCATTTTAGTTGATAGGACTCATAAGACAGCCTTCATTATTTACAAATATCTTTTTGTTCTGAAAACCACCAGTGATCCATAACCTTAGGAACAGAAGATAACATCATTACAAGGTCTGAAATATATCTCCAAATTCCTCACCATAAACAGAGCTCTTCCTCAACAGAACTACCCTGAAAAGAAACCAATGACTCTTGGAGTATAGACTCTGACCTTCAATTGAAATTGCAGAATAGAACTAGGAATTAGTCATGAAATAGATGAGCTTAGAATAGAATGTTGCATCATGATTAGTGTCTAACTATTTAGTTAGAAAACTTGCATATTTAAGTGATCATTTCTCAAAGTCTAGTTTGTGTCATTTGTTTAAGAAGTCATCATTAAGCTCTTGTTTCTATTCAGTCATAGTTTAGATGTTTCTTCAGTATTTTTGATTACATTTGCCATTCCATACATTAGGCTCAACTGTGTTTTTGACCACCAATTTCTTTTCATTAGTTTCCTAGGCACTACACAAAACTTCAAAAGACCAAAAAAATCATAAATCAACATAAAAGACCAAAACATCACAAAACACTACACACAACGCACTAGGAAACAAGCACCTAGGTACATATGGTACATTTCACTTCAGCAGTTTACAAATCCTGGTTGACAATTAAATGAACTCAGTTTAGGAGACTAGATTGAGACACAACAGTAGGAATGAAATGCTTTACGATAAATTTTTCAAACCAAACACCGTCATCGGAAGACCTGCAATTACAAGTACAACCAATATCTCTGATACAAGAACATGTGGCTTGGGCGCAGCCATCCATAATAGAGTTCATATAAAAATGAGATTTTTGGTATAGTCGCAGCCATCCAGTAAGAATAATTGATAAATAGACTCAAGTATGGTCGCAGCCATCCAATCAAAAGGGTCATGCATATAGTCATGATAAACCAAAATATCCAGCAGCCTGGATTTTATCAAATAAAACCTAGGGTCTTGCGCTCCATCTCAACCCAAACAAGTACAAATTCAAGCATGCGAATAAGTGAGCTAAAGTCGAACATGCAAGAAAGTCACCTGATTACCATCCAATGATGAAATATTTTAACAAGTATGAGAGAATCCACCAATAATGGCAATGTCTCTCAAGGTACAACAAGTACAATCTACAGAATGTGAACAACGATCTGGCGTTGAACATCCGTAGAATCACTTGATCAAAGGCCAATGATGAGTACCTATCTTCGAATGTGAAGAACTTGCCATTGAGGCATGCAAGCTCTAAGGTACCAGAAGGGAGTCTCTAGATCAGCTTCTTGGATAGTGAGTTGAAGTTGACTGGAAGTGACTTGGTCGAAGGAGGGCCATAATGCTTCCCACATCATCGACACGAGACAAAGGAATAATGTGGTAGTGAATCAGGACCAAAAACAAGATCAGAGGTTGAAAACTGCAAAGGGAAACTTCTCTTAAACATATCAGCAACATGACTCTGTAATTTGGCAGCATTTGACATCAAAGGATCTGAGTTCATGATGACATGGCAAAGAGCAGATGAGAGGTAAAAGTAGATTACTTAAACCCATGGAAGCAAAAATGATGAAATGAGATATCCCCAACCCGACATGAATGCAGATGAGTGTCATGTTCAAGAGCGACATACTGGGAACATGACTAAGAATTGGTTCCATTTTACCCCACCATTGCTGGTGAGTACCCCAATTATTTTTGGAAACAATATTGAAGGGGATAGCATGTGCTTTTTATGTAAGTTTTTCCTTTGGACAAATCCATCCTAGTACTTTTTACGAGCCCTAGGAAGGAGGAACTCGATTACGTCATGGTGACAGTCTATGATGTCATTTAAGCTTTAACGAGTCTAACAAAGGAAGAACTCGACATATTTTCATGTTTAGATAGTTTGAAAAGAAGCAGAAAATAAAGCTCCAATAGGTCCCTTTTTGTAGGTAGTTTCACAGATTCAAAAAGGTAGAAAACAATGTCTGAGAGAGCCTCTTAGTCGTGATAGGCTAAGGTATTCCTTTTTTGTAAATAATATATCCCAACCCAAAAAATGGGTAAACGTATGTAGGGTAGATATCATTTCGCAGCCTTTTAACGAGTTCAAAATGACAAGAGTCTTAGCAATATTTTCAATTTTCGAGAGTCCGAAAAGAGCTGAAATATGACTCCAGGGGTGAATTTTTCGTGTTTTTACCAAGTCCAAAATGTTATAAAATACAAATCGTCACTTCATTGTCGTCATGTTGAGGACATGTCACTGCAAAAGAGATGCACATAAAACCCATTTTTTGAAACAAAATACAAAACTAATCGAAAAATATGCTCAAAACCTAATCAGGGTTCTGAAGAGTCTATAAAATGAAAAAAAATGGTAAAAAATAATTTTCTTTTCACTTTTACCTCTAATGAGCAATTTTTACCCTTTTTCACTATGATTTTGCAGAGTTGACAGTGGACAATCCAAAAGGCCAATCGCGAATTCGTCTGTTCCAGGTAACAACCCATATCCTTTCTTGCATTTTGATATAATTTTCATTGCCTGCAACCCATTTTGTAGATCTATGGGGGGGATTTTTGTGTAAATTAGGGCGCGGTAGTTGGTGTGGGTTTCAGGCACGGACTCACGTCAACTTGCCTTGAAATGAAACGGGGACACAACTGCAACCATGATGTTTAACTTGTAATTTCAATAAGTAAGCCCATTATAAACACTTGAAAAGAAAATAATTTGACTAATGACAACCATATGGATGTTTTTACAGGTATGAAAGAGAAAAATGGTGATCGAATGGAAAGAAAGAGAACATAGTGAAGATGAGAAAGACATGGGAAATGTAATATGCATGGACATTATTAGGGACTGTGGGCTCAGGAAATTATTCACGACACCATGTATCAAAGCTACACCAAAGCTATTACAATACTTGTTTAGTGTTTAGGAAATTGATTAGGAAATATTCATAATTCACAATCAATAGCTCAAGATTGAGGTCTCAGATGTTTACTTCATAACTAGATTGTCACAGAGGGGGGCATTACCAATCCTGATAGGTACCCAACCCACAATGGAAAACATGACTATGGTTATCGATAGAGTGTGCTGAGGAGCAAGGAAAGGATACAAAAGTAGGAAGGTGGATATCCAAACCATTCTCGATCGGGCACTAAGAGTAGTGCTGCACACCTTCACTCAAGCTATTGGAGTTCAGGCTTCGCATGAGGCCACAAAAACACAGTTACTTATTGCAGTAGATTTCATGCCACCAAATCTATATAACTGTGCAGTTGAATGGTATGCTCAAATAGTTCGGCTATGGGTCCATCTTGGTACCATTCATCTTGGAACGGTTACCATTTTTCCAATGTCAGGAAGTGATAGTTCCAACACAACCAACCCAAGGGCCACGAATGGTCTGTTGGGAAACTTTGATGCTAGGATTAGGAGGTGGTCAATAGATGTCCTAGGGACCCGAGTTCTTTGAGTGGCTCCGTCGACAACTGATTGTCATGGAGGACTGGCCCTATTCTGGCACGAACTTTACCAGTGATGCGAATCACCCACTCCTAGAAGGAGAGGATTGGGATGAAGCATTGGGTAAGACTCATTTTTTATTTTGATAAGCATTATGATTTTTTTATTATGTATGTTCTTACATAAATCCATGTATTTGCAGATGTCGACGCAGAACGACCTGAAGGAATGTCTCCAATAGCACGGAGGATTCCTCGCGATTTTGATGTGGTCCCTCATGGTGAGGGAGGCCAAGATGAGGAAATCATATGCAACTTGGAGGGAATCTCCTGTGGGATCCCTAACTAAGCGAGATTTGATGATGTTCCTCATGTGTAACAGAGACACATTATAGGGGTGTCTGTTGGAACAGGGTCTCCTGCAAGCTACGAAACTGGTCCAATTTTTCATATTTTTGTGTATAATTAGTCTAGAGGAGTTTTGGGGTGGGTCAAAGGGTAGACCTAGAGTTTGCAAACCATGGTTTACAGACCATAGGAAAGATTAATATAGATTTTTATAAATAGAGGGACATTTTGAATTACAAGGAAAGAGGATGATGAGATCTTGATGCGAATTGTGGCTTAGTAGATCTGTTTGGGTTTTTGGCAAAGGACTCCTACTGGCTATGTTCACGGAGATCCCAAGTCCTACTGTGTGCGGACCCTACTGCTGTGTGCATAGGTTGGGTTTGGGTATTGTAAGAAGGAACTGAAGGATTAATGAATGAGAAAGGTTGTTGTGTAGCTAAATGTATTTGTATTGTTGATGCGAATCTTTAATAGCTGTTGTTTTATGAATATTCTGTGTTAAGCTGCGACAGTACTGTGTTAAGTTTTTCTTCTACATCTGGGTCTATTCTGTTATTTTTTATGCAAAGAATAACTGTAATGCTGCACTAATGTTTTATAAGTATATGATTTGTTGAGTATAGTAAGTATAGTTGACCTTGCGCACGTGGATGCGAAGGAGATCTATAGATCCGGTTCTGAGATAGGTGATCTGGTCATTATAAATTCGGACACAGCTCTACTTAGCTTACCTATCCTCTCTCATGGTGTGTAAACCTGGTTCCAGAACCCACCCATACTGCTTTGGGTGAGACTTTGACCTGCGCACGCAGGTCATTACCGAAAGGGCTAGTAGTATAGGGGATTGTTGGCAAACCTTAACGTCCGAACCTGGGTCAGGACCCCTCGAGCCAAAAAATTGTTCCTTTGCTGGGACTGGGAGAATTTTGAGAGAGGGATCAAGTAATGAAAAGAGAGTACTCGAAGCCCGAGAGGAAGGAAATTGAAGAGTGGTTTGAAAAGCAGATTCAGGAATTTGTGATAAAAGAGAATCACAGCATGAGGTTAACGACAAAAAATTGGAGAGACAGGTAAATTCTTACGGAAAGCTACGAAAATTTCTTTGTGAAATTTTCAATCGAGCTTTAGGAGCGGCTGGCAAGGCTCGTAGAGTTCCAGAAGTGTTAGGACAAAGGAGTCACTCAGTGGACTCCGGGGCTGATCCAGCAGCTGGAAAGGACTGATAATACCATCACTCGCACGGTGGATCACTGGATGGAGAGTGTGCTAGGAGGGTTTGTGACAGAATTCATCATTGATAAATTCATCTCCTACTCTAAAGCAAAGTGGAGATTCTTTAAAGTTTTACGGGGCAAGTTTTTGAATACATTACCCCTGCTGATTAAGATATTACTGTGCAAGAAGAGTATTTTGTGTAGTCACACTGAGTGAATGACCTTGGATCCAAATGAGAGCATGACATGCAGTGGTAAATACTATCGAAACAACCTTGAAGGGGGAATATCTATCTATATCCCTTTACAAGATATAGTTTCATAGATCCCCCCAGCTACACCGTCGTCCAAGTCGCGCAAAGGTAAGAATTCTCCCATACCACCACCTCTGTCAAACAGTGATATGGCTGCGCACCTGAAACTACCTTCCTTCAAGGGGTTAGGAGATGAGGATATGGACCGATTTTGGTTTGTTGTAGATTCCATATGGACTGCACAAAATGTGGTAAGCGATATGGTGAAGACGGCGCAGCTATCCTTGGCATTCAAAGAAAGAGCTTTGGACTGGTATATGCGGTACATATCTCAGAATGGGAATGCATCTATTCAAGATATTAAGGATGCTCTGAAGCAACAGTTTCAAAAGCCAAAATCTTACTCTCAGTTAGTAGCAGATGTGAAGGACTTCAAGCAAGGAGCATCTGAGTCTGTATGAGATGTTGATCAGTGACTAAAGAGAGCAATCAGGGAAGGAGGATTTCAGTATGACGATCGACAACATACGGAATGGTTCATCGCTATGTTGTTGCCTCACCTGCGCATACCAATGAGTCACCAAACCTTCGAGTCGCAAGAAAAATCTATGGAAGTCGCTATGAAACTAGAAGCTGTGCCCAAAGAAGATACTTCGATAGGAGTACAGAAAATTCAGGAGAAACTCAGAGCTATGCACATGGGAATTCAGAACCTGCGAAAGGAATGAGTAAAAGGAGCCAACACAGATCTATGGTGCATACGATGTCAGGTATCTAGCCATACGAAGGATCAGTTCCCACTATTGATATATTACATACAAGCAAGAGAACCTAACTTAGTGCATCCAGGCTCGAGCGGATCTGCGTTATGGTGCGATGAATGCCACATCATAGGGCTGCATGATACGAACCATTGCCCCTTGCTAGGATCATATGTCCCAGAACTGAAGCAACAGTGGTGCAGGTTCTACCGGTCGTTAAGACACAATGAGCAGAACTGTCAAACTTATGATTTGTTGATAGATCAAGGAAACTTGTATAGTGTACAATCAGACCCTCTGTCACCTAGATCTCCCACAAACTTTGGTGGTTCTCCAGCAAGGGGCAGGGGAGGAGGTCGGGAAGGAAGCGCAAGTCAAGGAATCAGACAGCTAATCTACTATAATTGCGAAGAAGCAGGGCACTTTGCTAAGGATTTCCCAAATCCAACATGGTAATCCTGCCAATATTGCAGATAGCTAGACCATGTGGTCGAATATTGCCCAATCTTCATAGAAAAATGTAGGAAAAGCAGTCCACCCCTACGTAGAATGTGCAGAGAGTTAAAGCCGAGCTAAGGAAGATGGACCCAAGTGTGAAATTCATCACACACAGTGGGATGGCCATCTACGGACCAAAGGAAGAGGCTGCCATGGATCCTCTGACCCGTCAAGAAGGATTGAACATGCAAAAGGGACAAGAAATAATGGCCGCAGCTGGCTAGGACTTCGCTAAGGAAAAAGCAGCTACTGTGTAGGTACCGACACACCCCAAGATAGATGAGGGGGTCGAGCCCTTCTTGCAGGAATGTATGAAGCTGCTACGTAACCCAAAGGCTATAGATAACCTTCAGGCATTAATAAATATCTACGCAGCATGACCCGATCCGACCCCAGGAACCAATTATGTACACAAAATATACCGGTATAAAAAATGCACTGGAAGAGAAATGTGGTTGACTGTGCAAATTGGTGACTACGAGATGGATCAGTTTATTTTGGACCTTGGATCAGATGTGAACGTGTTACCTAAATAAACATGGCAATGAATGGGAGAACCTAAGTTGGAATGGTCCACCATCCAGCTGCGCATGGTGAATCAACAAAAGATCATCCCTCTGGGAAAGCTGCCAAAAATCATGGTAGACATCACATGAGTAAATACCCAAGCTGACTTTCAAGTAATAGAAATCGTAGAAGATGCGGACCCCTACCCTACATTCCTAGACTATACTGGGTTATAGATATGGGTGGTGTTATCAATCTCAAAAAGTGAGGCATGGTGTTTGAAAATAATGGTACATGAGTAATAATATCGTTCGATCCCGCGGAAGGTGCATGGTATACAGAGCCAACGCGCGATGAGGAGGAATTAGATCACATTTACAAGTTTACTATGCAGGACGAAGATTGGATTAACCCCATGGCAGACAAGGTGGAAGGAGTACTCTGCTGGGAAAAATATAGTGAATGCTTTTTCGACTTTGATGGGGAACTAGAGAATTGGCAAGGCCGATTGCATGACGTATCAGCGCTGTGATGTCTTCGGGTCACAAGGAACTTCCACTGCATCTCCTTCGAGGTAAGAGAACTTCCCTACTTTGGGGATTTAGGTAACATTAAGGAATTTTTGCGCGCATTCGAAGCAGAAGTTCCCAAGGGACGCAGGCTATGGGCCCTTAAGCTAGCCCTGCGCGGAACACCTGCGTGTTGGTTGGATATGCATGGGAAGGTATTCCGAAATTGGGAGGAATGTCAGGATAAGATGTTCTTGGGATTTGAAGCTCCAGCTGTGAGATGGATCAAAATGTTCCTTGGGTCAGAAGATCCACGCAGATATTGGCTCGCATGGGAAATGCAGTGGTGCGACAAAACCCCAAAAGAGCTGGTCCACTTGTTTATCCATGCTCTGGGACTGCATCCAACTGCATGGTATTTATACGTGGAGCTACATCAGCACAATCGCCATTGGGAGACTTTGTAGGATGAGTTTCTGCGAACATTTAGGATGGTGGATGGCACAGGAGTGTTCAACGCAGCTATGTAGAACACTGATGCCTTAACTCAGGGTAGACCACACCTGTACATCGCATCTAGATCATGGGGAACGAAGGTACCACACATGGTTGAATACTGTAGCCTCAGCCAAACGGAAGGAAAGGATGATCCCTGACCTATTCCAAACTTGGAACTGGAGGGGATGCACATGGTTGCCAATTTTTTTAGGTTGCACCTAAATCACATTACGGCACACCCTACTTCGGCTATAATTAAGGATGCGCAAGCAGCATGGATGCTTCATCCAAGGTCAGTATATCTGTGGGAAGGCCATAGGGTGCAAACGATGACAGTTAGAACACTAAACTCTGGTAAAAAGGGAATATTACCGTTATCGAAAACATACGGCTCGAAATTAATGAGGCAATTTCTTGTGAGTTATTATCGTTTGCTTGATGGTAAGTTCCAATAATATTCACCTTACCATTGGACAGCCACAGGCACTATAAGGGAGAAAGGATAACTCTGACCAAGGTTCCATATCATCTCTGTAATCTGCATGTATTGTTCTGCTGCATGATTTTCTGGACCTTTAGCATTCTGTTCATACCCAATCAACCCACTTCCACTGCCTGTGAGTCTCAAAATTTAGCATCCCCTCCTTACGTTAATATGGCAGCCCCTAACCCCGTGGATGCTTTGGCTCTTACCAATCTAGAGCCTATGGACATTACGTTGAGGGGATCTGGGGACACCGATATTGATAATCTAATTGCCCTCTAAATCCCTGCAGGGAGAATTGAATTTGAACCCTGCACAAATTAGCGTCAAAGCTATATGATGGAATTTAACGCCCCTTCCAAACCTATCATGATCATAGGATCCAACCGGACGGGCTCGGAAGCAGCCATGATAGATGTTATGCAACTACCGCCGATCATTGTAAGAGCTGACACGATCGACTCGTAGCTAGTCCTACGACTGAAAGGGCTGACTAACAAGGATACTAAATCCCCTTGGGGTACGAAATGGCACGGGGAGCTTGCAAAGGGGCCCCAGAAAAAGCAGTGTGCCCAACACCCGAAATCTAACGCAACAATCATGCTGACTGATGGTGATCTCAAGGAAATCACGGACGCACTTACTATAGCTACAAAGGATTAGTGGGCAGCCATAGAAGCACAAAAAAGGGTTGCAATCAACGCCATGCAGGTTGAGCTTCGAGACCTCTGGAAAAATATGGATACACTACAACCTACCAGCAGTATCGGGCTAACTGCAAATGAAAGTCATGCGTATTTGTTGCCTAGCACTGTCCTGGTCAACGCCCACCTTCCAGTGGATACAGGACTACAATTGGACTTGGCAAAGCTGCCCCGCGAGGTGTTACATGGTTTCCACATCATCATGCTTCAAGAGATCCATCATCGTGACTGGACCACGCAGCAACAGCTCGATGTGGCCATGCTGATCATCGCACAACAGACCACAAACGTCTCCCTTACTACCTCGCAGACGGCACAGCTTGACACACTGGTCCACCAGCTCGACACAGAGGTCCTAGATGAGCTCCTGGCTGCAGCTCCGCTTCGGGCTATAGTAGAAGGCTTGGTTTCAACACTAAAGGCCCACAGAACCAAAATACAGACCCTCAAGACCTAAATGTACCAGAAAATCACTACATTACAGGCCCAATTATAGCCTGCCACACCTCGAAAGGTATGACCCCAACGTGCTGCGCTGGTAATAGAAGCTACGTACATCATTACGGGAAAAATTACCCAGGGTACTCAGTTGCTCAAGTCGGCCATGCAGCTCTGGACAGTGGTCCAGTTCAACCCAGTTCTTTAGAACATCAAACAGGACTTACGACAGAAGGAAGCCGCTTTCGATCAGATCAAAGCTACCTTGCCCTCCTTAGTCCCTATGCAGCGTCTAGCATGCTTGAAGACTATCAACGCACTCCACTATACAATTGAGGATCTACGAAGAATGAAGCATACCATCACAAAATTCTTGAAGCGATGGGCCAATGCCTCCCTCCAGCTATCACAGGATATAAATGGCATGATCAAGCGACTCAACCAGATATTAGAGTGGGTTAACGCGGCTACTGAAGGACCGACCTCCCAGAAGCTTGTAGACATCGCTCAGAGTGCTACCGCTCAGAGTCAAGAAGTATTACCTCTGCTAATCGCAGCCATCAATGCCCTACGTGCACAGATAGAGACTGCACCACCAACTTGAGCAACTGAGTCACAAGATTGTGTTGGGGGACTATTGGAACAGGGCCTCCTGCAAGCTACGAAACTAGTCCAATTTTGCATATTTTTGTGTATAATTAGTCTAGCGCAGGGATTTTGGGGTGGGTCAAAGCCTTGAAAGCATTGTAATGGGTCAAAGGGTAGACCTAGAGTCTGCAAACTATGGTTTGCAGACCATAGGAAAGATTAGGCTATATTGTTATAAATAGAGGGACATTTTGAATTACAAGGCAAGAAGATGATGAGATCTTGATGTGAATTGTGGCTTAGTAGATTTGTTTGGGTTTTTAGGGAAAGGACTCCTACTGGCTGTGTGCACAGAGATCCCAAGTCTTGCTATGTGTGGACCCTGCTGCTATGTGCACAGGCAGGTTTGGGTATTGTAAGAAGGAACTGAAGGATTAATGAATGAGAAAGGTTGTTGCGTAGCTAAATGTATGTGTATTGTTGATGTGAATCTTTGATAGTTGTTGTGTTATGCATATTCTGTGTTAAGCTGCGAAAGTACTATGTTAAGTGTTTCTTCTGCATCTGGTTTTGTTCTGTTATGTTTTATGAAAAGAATAACTGTAATGCTGCACTACTATTTTAGAAGTATATGATTTTTTGAGTACAGTAAGTATAGTTGACCTTATGCACCTGGATGCGAAGGAGATCTATAGATCCGGTTCTAAGATAGGCGATATAGTCATTATAAAGCCAAACGCAGCTCTGCTTGGCTTACCTATCCTCTCTTAGGGTGCGGAAACCTGGTTCCAGCACCCACCCATACTGCTTCGAGTGAGACTTTGACCTGCGCAAGCAGGTCACTACCGAAAGGGCCAATAGTATAGGGGTTTGTTGGCAAACCTTAACCTCCAAACCTAAGTCAGGACCCCTTAATCCAACAGTGTCGAACCGTGCTCACCTCTTATTGCGGTAGCTTGTACGGGCAGTGATGTGCTATCATGAGCATCAGCTCGACTAGACACCTAGGATTTTATTTCTGCATATTTTTTGAGAGACATGACGTCTCAGGATGTAACCAAAACATACATATTTTTTGAACTTATGATGAACATGGATGAAAAAACTCGATATATCTATATCTATATATATATATATATATATATATATATATATTCCTGTACGAATCATATCATGTGATGATGATGTTTTTACAAATTACGCAAATGTTTGTCTAATACAATACTGGCTACTATAGCAATTAATGCATTCATTTGTCTAGGAATATGTTGATATGTAATGTAATCAAAATGTATTTCCAGTAAATGAAAATGCAAATATGACCTTAAGTTATGAGTATTTCTAACAAAATAATGCCCATTAAGTTGAATAACAACAAGCTGCAAGTCTAGGTTAACAATCAATGCACGAATATCTAGAATAATGGCCTCGGTCAATAGTTCAATAACAACACTATATTCAACGACATTGTTTGTGGTTCATCCTAGACAAATACCTTGAAGGTTTATCAAATCACCAGCAGAATTTTAAATCACCTAGGTTGTATAAGACATGTTCCGGGTACTACAGGAAGCACCATCCGCGAAACCAACATAAGGGGTAATAGACATCTACATAATAAGTAACGATCTAATAAACAGGAAAATTCTCGCAAAGCACACCAAGTCAAAAATTAAAAAACACCTATGGAAAAAAGAAACATGCACGAAAGACTCATGCATAGTACTGTTTGAGATACAGCCCATTTATGGGCTGATCTAGAGGATTACCTTCATAATCAATTAGCTCATAAGCCGCGTTCTGCAAAACATGCTTAACAATGTAGGGCCGATGCCACATGGGTTAGAATTTTCTTGCCCCCAGCTTATCATGAGCTTGGTCATATAGAAGGATGAGGTCTCCTTCTATAAAGGAACGAGGGGAAACTGACTAGTCAAAATGAGCTTTGACCCACTTTTTATGTGCTTCTATGACAAGTATAGCAAAGTGGTAAGTTTCATCAAGCCTCTCTAAATATAGAAGATGCTCTTCTTCTGGCGAAGTATTAGGAAGCAATTCAACAACTATTTTGAGAGAAGGGATTTCACATTCAATCAAAAGGGTAGCTTCCAGACCATAGACAAGATGGAATCGAGTGAATCTAGTCGCATCCTTCACTGAGGTTTGGTAATCCCAAAGAGCTAAAAACAACATGAGATGTCAGTTTGACTTGTGCATCCCAATTGTACGTTGAAGCATAGTGAAAAGAACTTTGTTCACGGCTTCAACCTGCTATTGGCCTGAGGGTAGTATGGCATTGAGCTGTTGTGATGTAGACCCAACTTAGAAGTCAACTCAGTCACCATGTAATGATGAAAATGAGAACCATGATCGGTAACAATGGCTTGAGAGACACCAAACCTAGTAATGACGTGATTGAATAGAAACTGTGCGGTTGTCTTACCGTCAGCTGTAAGTGTAGGCATTGCTTCAGCCCATTTTTTGAAGCAGTTCACAGCTACGATAATATAAGCATGCCCCCCGACCGAGTGAGGGTTACATGTTATAAAATCAATGCCCCACTTCGGAAAGGGACCAACGGTAATGATAGGGTGAATATGGGAAGGTGGTGCATGCATCCTGTGCTGATAAATCTAGCAATCATGGCACTTACAGACAACAACAATGCAATATTTAAAGATGGTGGGCTAGAAATAACCAACACGAATAATTTTCTGTGTGGTAGCATATCCGGACATGTTCCTGCCACAGGCTCCATTGTGGCAATCATTAAAGACCTTTTCAGCCTCCTTGAGAGTCAAACATCAGTGGAGAATGGAATCAACTCCGATGCGATAGACAGTTTCTTTGACTATGCGATAAGGTTGTGAATGATGGCGGATGCGTCGGCGAGCATCCTTCGTCAACTCAAATCAGAAGGTGGAAGTCTGAAGATATACAATGATATCACCATACCAAGGATAGAGGGTGCTAATAAGAAAAAGTGTGTCATCTATAATGCATTCCTTGGAACCATATGGAGTAGAATCAGAAGGGAGAGAGAAAATCAAATCAAAAATAACCAATGACTTCTTCGATTTGGTGATAGTGAACTCCAAACCGAACTCTTGGAGGATAACAATCTACTTCGAGTATTTCCCCCCCAACAATTGACGAGTCAATATGTAGGCCATAGGATTGCAATCAGAAATCACGGTCACTATGCGCAATAGAATATAGTGACGAAAACATTGAACAACTTGAACAACAGCCAACGCCAACTTCTCGACATGTGCATAACATGTTTCAGTATCGAGAATATTGTGACTTAGATATTAAATGATGTGCTCGTCACCATCATTGTCGTCTTGTACTAGAACCATGGAAATCGTGCTAAACGTGGAAGTTAAATAGAGGGAGTAATTGCGATGATAATTTAGAGGACACAACAGAGGAGCATTGACCAGCAATGTCTTCAGTGCATTGAAGGAATTTTGGGCAATCTCATCCCAGAGGAACGAGATGCCTTGCTTAAGTAATCACATAAATCCTTTGGCCAGTTCATCATAGTTAGGTATAAAACGACGCAGGAAGTTAGCTTTCCCTTGTAGACTCTACAGCTGATGTAAGGAGGAAGGAGATGGGAGATTGACGATAGCTTCAACTTTGAGGGGGTCGAGATGAATCCCATCTTTGGAGATGATAAACCATAAGAGTCTACTGGAGTCAACGTAGAAGACGCACTTATGCAGATTGAGCCGAATGTTATAGCATAAAAAACGAAGAAAAATATGACAAAGATGATCAGGATGGTCTTTATGCTTAGCCGAATGAGTCGGAAGGTCATCCAGGTAAGGCTGAAAAATGCGCTTGAAATCATGGAAAGCATATGACATTTCTCTTTAAAATGTATCCCCAACATTTTTAAGACTAAAAGGGAGTTTATTATAGGAAAAAGTACCCCAATGACAGATAAATGAGGTCTTCTGTTGATCAGTCAGAAGAATATTAATCTATTTGTACCTAGAAAACCTATCCATAAGGGAAAATATCTCACTCCCAGCACAGTCATAAATGATTTGATCAATAAAAGGAGTGGGATAATTATCCTTAGGGAAAGCACGGTTGATGTCATGGTATTAAACATAGACCCAAATAGTACCCTATTTCTTATCCACAAGAACGATATTGGAAACCCATTCTGTCAAGGGAATCGGATAAATAAAACCAGCTCGAAGAATTTTTTCAACTTCACCTTTAATGGTGGCCACCTTTCTAGGGTGCATAGGACGAAGATGCTGGCGAGCATGCTTTGCACTAGTATAGGTAGGAATATCATGCACTACTATACTTGGATAGATGTCGGGCATTTCTTCATAAGACCACACAAAAAGGTCATGAAACTCGTGGAAGAGACTAATATAGACCTCGATCTCATCAGGAGAACAGGTCACCCCACTATGGATGTTCTCGACAACCCCTGGTTTAATGGAGATGTCAATAGGCATTATTTGTGTGATGTTGCCCACGTTACCTTCCGCAAAGACTTCGTGTGTCGGAATGGGCATTTGAAGCAGAGGAGAAGGAACTTGAGAAGCGAACCTCTCGAGATAAGTAGACATGACCCCAAGACCAGGCATGAATGAGGAACGATGATGACTATCATCCCAAGGAGGATCCTCAAGATACATAGTTTCGACGATGGCCTCATCGGAGGAAAATATCTCTCTTAAGGGATCGGGCAAATCTGAATCGTTGAGCGAAGGGGATTGAGAATAAGTGTCAAGAGACATACTCAAAAAAGCACGATCATATGGCGGTGGATCCGAAGCCAAAATAAGTTCTTAATAATCAATCTTGATCTGACTTAAAAACATCGAATCACCAAATGAAACAATCTTCTCGGGAAAAGGGATTATCCACTGTAATATTCCTAAATTAGAATGCAACTAATAGGAACATTAATTTTTCTTTTAATATCTAGTTAGATGAATAAATGGGCAAGGAGGCTCATAATTTGCTTAAGTAGGCATAAAATCCCTCATAATGTGAAAAGGGATCATGTTAATAACTAGATCAAACATCCTCATGTGTGAACATGGTCTAAAATGTGTGGACAAAGTCAATTTTTACCAATTCAACAACATTATTATATGAGGAGTGGATCATAAATAAAGATAGCTCAGTGTGAATGAAGATCAATCTAGCTAGTCAGAATAAAGACACCTTGGGTGTGAATGGAGAAAATGCATAAAATCAAACAGTGTTGTAAATAGATGAGTGGGACTAATGGAGACAAAGTAATTTTGGAGGAGGAGCCTTTGCATGGAAGTAACCTCATAATTGGGTGGGACCCATGGTGAGGAAGCTCATCAACTATATAATGAAGGGGATGGCAGCCATATGGGGCATGATTGAATATTATATTTTTTGTATGGTTTGTTTGTACTTCTTGCATTCTTTGGCTATTTAGATAAGTTTGCTGCACTGTTCAGTGCAAGGGTTTTCTCATGTCGAAATTCCCCACTCTTTCTTGGAGACCTTGTTTAAGAAATATGAGAAGAGAATATTGTGTTATACTTTCCACTATCTAGTGTTAGGCCAAGAATTCACCTTCAGCAATAGTGCAGTCCCTTGCAGAAACTGCATTATTTCTCAAGGTATTGCACTGGAGGGGTTTAATCCCTTGCATTTTGAGCTAGTTTCCCTGAAGGAGGATCAACCTTTTTCTCGGAAAGTTAGTAGGAGGAGATACAACCATTTATTTGCATGATCAGCCATTATTATGCATAGCTTCATCCAAACAGCATGATTCAGCCATAGACCTGCAACATATACTTCTTGTATTTGATGTGTATCAAGAAACCCTCGCTGGGTCATCTTGGATTTCTGTAAAAGAGGCTAGATCTCTATTTTTGGGCCTCATTGATTAATATATAAGTAGATCTATTTTTTCTCTCATATTTCTTAGCATAACCCTCAATAAACTATGTTGTCACTTTACGCAGTATTTCTGTGTTGCAGTAGTCTTGGGGTTTGCTATGTTTTGGGTTGTTTTGGCCATAGGAAGCCTGTTGAAATAGGAAAAAGTGATTTGTTTATGATTTCCTCTTGGATTTGGTTGTAATAATTTCATATCTAATGGATCCATGGGATTTATTTTTCTGTTAATACATATATTTCTAAAAATTGCATTTTCTGTGCATGTATTCCTAAGTTTTCCCATTTGGGAATATTATAGTGGTATCAGAGCTTTAATCTTGGCTCAGCCTGTGTAATACAAACATTATGGACTCTTCTCATGAGAAGGAGATGTTATAGAAAATGGATCAAGGCAGGCCCTTATTTTCTGGAGGGAAGACGTCATCAAAACTTCTTCTACACACTTTGCATGGCATCAGAAAAGACATCAAAGAAATGAGGAGGGAAAAAAATGGAGATCCATCAAAAAATCTATACATGAGGAAAGCTCTAATTTTTCATATTATGGGTGTGAGTATTCAGCCACACCATCATATTTAAAATTCTCTACTAGCCATATGTTCATGACAAATGAGATGGAGAAAGAAGATGTGCCAAAGAAGGATACTCTTGGTGATTATTTGCAAGAGTATGAAGCTCAATATAAGGGGTTCAAAGATCGCTTGAACTTCCAAGGGTTTTGCAAGATCAAGGAGGAAAGAAGCACAAGGATTAAGCATCATGGTGTGGGTAGATTCTTTCTATATACTTTTGATGAATCACCTAAATGTCCAGCTATGGGTTGGGTGAAGGACCTAGACACGTATGTGCAACAATATCAAGTTTTAGTAAATGAAGCCATCAAAGTAGTAGCACTGCATCTTGATGGTAAGGCTTATGTATGGTGGTTATTTGAATATTTTTCCTTAAAGAATGCAAATACATCTACTTATACAAAGTTCATTAGCAGAGTAGTGGAAAGGTTTGATGAAAAATTTTATGAAACATCTTCTATGGAGACTATAGAACCAAAAAAAACAAAACCTTTTCATGAGTTGGAAGGATCTATAAATCCAACTCCATTTCAGAAAACCATTGAAGGATATGAACACTTGTATACCTTGCCAAGGGCAAAGTCCCAATTGCATGATGAGCTTTCTTCTCAAAAGAAAGACATGGAGATTCCTTTTTCAAGGGAAGACCAAGATCTAAGGTCTCTTATTGATGATGACGCACTTTCAACTACTGATGAGGAGGTAAGAGAAGGTCAGAGATAACAGGGTAGTCATATCAAGATCACATCTAGTACCTCATGAAGAGGAATATGGAGCACTTGCTCCAAGGAGAGAAACCCTTGCACTCTTGCAAGGAGTTCCAAAGAATCTCACATATGGAGATCATGGCCCAATCCATGTACATCATGTGCCATCATTATTAAATGATGAGATCTTGAAGATAGAAGAATAAAAAGGGAAGTGAAATCATCATATGATGAGGAGCATACACCCCTCTTTATTTCAGAAGATTGATGCACAAAGGAGGCAGGAGGATTTGTGCAAGGTAGGCAAGGAAAAATCAATCCATACACCTATACATCCTGCTCTATGCCTTGATGTCTCTTTTCATGGAGGAATTCCATCAAGGAGACCCCCTGATTGGAATATCAATAAAGCATTCTCTCAACTATGTGCAACAGTGATATATTTGGCTAAGGACGGAGCCTTAGGAGAATCTAGCACAATGCAGAGAACCTTTGATGGGATCAAAGGAGAGGTAAGAAATTTTATGAAATGGACATTGCTATCTCCCACTCAGCTATTTGCGCTGGAAAGAGAGGATTCCAAAGTCTATGATGACATGGATATGATTTCAAATGGCCACTCCATATATTTGGGGCAGCCTATGATATTTTCACACACAAAGAATATTTTTGAACATGACAAGAGGATATCAGCACTCTTGCATGCATGGACCAAACTAAGGATGTTTTGGAAGGCAAAAAATTTTCAAGATGAGGTTGACTTCCATCTACTTCAATTTTTTCTTGAGAAAGATCAGCTACACTAAAGGCAGCAAAATAAAGTTGATAGTACTCCAACATGTGACTTTGGCATCAAACATGTCAAAGAGGAGAGCCATGTTATGAAAGGGGCTGCATTTCAAATTTCTATAGTGTTGTCATTGTTGGAAAGCCTAGATCCTTATTGGGAGTCCCAATTCCTGATGGAATATTCCAAGGACCTCTTCACATGTAAGGTTATTTATGGGAAAGTTATGGATAGGAGGTACAAATTAGTTGATGGAGTCATTTATTTCCATGAACAAATATACTTGACTAAAGACTCCAAACTCAAGGATAAACTACTTAATGCATCCTATGATATCTTTCTTTCTAAACCCACTAAATTTATTAAAGCATACCATACCATCCTATAGGGATTCACGTGGGAAAAATTCAAAGAGGAGATGCACTCTCATACGAGGAAGTGCATATATCATTTGTTGGTTGAGGAGGAACATAGCTCTTGGGAAGAGTTATCATTACCACCTCCTTATTCATTAGGTGTGAGAGGAAGCTCACCCATGAGGTGAGCTACCTCACTGATTTGAATCAAGTGTATGGTAAGACTTTTATTTTTTAACATCATGATGCATTTACTATATGCTTGTATTTTCTTAACACTCATGTATAGGGCTTTGCTCCAAGAGGGGGCACTTTTTCTTATGGGCTTCATGGGCCACTTCGAGCCATGAGCAATGGACATGTTAACCATTCCCTAATATATTTTGGGGAGATGTTTTATTCTTCATGGTGTGTTGCGTTAGCACTAACTATCACACACCTTCTCCAAGAATACAAGAAGGATGGGACAGAAAACAAGTGTAGGGAAAAACACTTGTTATATCATATTCTATGGCAGTTAGGAATAAACTATGTTGGTTGCACATGAGGGACCATTTTCCTTCTCCTTTACTACATATGGCAGCTAGCATGACTTTAATTATGATTCCATATGCTGAAGATGTTCTTATCTTTGTTGGGAATATGATTGGAGGAGAGACACATTGGTTGGATGTGTCCTTTGGGGAAGAAATTTCCCACACTTTTTGCACTATATGTTTAAAGGGGAGCATGGGAGAAGATATGGCCACTATAGTAGATCACTTGTTCCATTATGAGGTGGACCATATGATTGTTTGGAGCACTTGGGATATGCCTCTCATGAGAATTTGGGAGGAGCTTTTATGAATTACCAAGCTGGGAGGTGATTCATTTCATTTGGATGTTAGCATGGAGATGGGAGCCTCTCATTGGTAATGAAGTTTCCCATTATTGTCATCACTTCTATCTTGAGGAGGCCATCGATCATCAAGAAGGTTTCCATGTAGACCTTCCATTCTTTCATGATGAGAGCCAATTGATTTATCCACCAAAGGCCAACTTACACACTTGGAAGGAACCATTGGGAGACAGAATTGTTGCAGAATATCTGAAGCAATGGTGGAGACTATTTGATGTGGAAACCCCAAGAGAAGGAGGGGAGATTCTGCAGCACCCTTGCAGTTGCTTGAGGACAAGAAACATTTGGGAGGGGAAGACTATAATACTCCTAAATTAGCATGCATCTAACAGGAATATTAATTTTTCTTTTAATATCTAGTTAGATGAATAAATGGGAAAGGAGGCTCATAAGTTTCTTAAGTAGGCATAAAATCCCTCATAATGTGAAGAGGGATAATGTTAATAACTAGATCAAACATCCTCATGTGTGAACAAGGTCTAAAATGTGTGGACAAAGTCAATTTTGACCAAGTCAACAACATTATTATATGAGGAGGGGATCATAAATAAAGACATATCAGTGTGAATGAATATCAATCTAGCTATTTATAATAAAGACACCTTGGGTGTGAATGGAGAAAATGCATGGAGACTAAGTCATGGTTAAATATATCAAACAATGCTGCAAATAGATGAGTGGGACCAATGGAGACAGTGTAATTTTGGAGGAGGAGCCTTTGCATGGAAGTAAACTCATAATTGGGTGGGACCCATGGTGAGGAAGCTCATAAACTATATAATGAAGGGGATGGAAGCCATATGGGGCATGATTGAAGATTATATTTTGTGTGTGGTCTGTTTAGACTTCTTTCATTCTTTTGTTGTTTAGCTAATTTTTCTACACTATTCAATGCATGGGTTTTCTCATGCGGGAATTCCCCACTCTTGCTTGGAGATCTTGTTTAAGAAATCTGAGAAGAGAATCTTGTGATAAATTTTCCACTATATGGTGTTAGGACAAGTAGTCACCTTCAGCAGCAATGCAGCCCTTGTAAAAACTGCATTATTTCTTAAAGTATTGCAGTGGAGGGGTTTAATCCCTTGTATTTTAAGCTAGTTTCCTTGAATGAGGATCAACCTTTTTCCCGAAAAGCTAGTAGGAGGAGATACAACCATTTCTTTGCATGATTAGCCATTATTATGCAGAGCTTCAGCCATAAAGCGTGATTCAACCATAAATCTGCAACATCTTCTTGTTGTATTTCATGTGTATCAAGAAACCCTTACCAGGTCATCTTGGATTTCTGTAAAAGAGGCTAGATCTATGTTTTTGGGCTTCATTGATTAATATATAAGAGTATCTATTTTTTCTCTCATATTCTTGAGTATAACCCTCAATAAACTACTCTGTCACTTTATACATTATTTCTGTGTTACAGTAGTCTTGGGGTTTGCTGTGTTTTTATGTTGTTTTGGCCATAAGAGGTCTGTTTAACTAGGAAAAAGGGATTTATTTCTAATTTCCTTTTGGAATTGGTTATAATAATGTCAGATATTATGGATCTATGGGTTTCATTTTTCTGTTAATACTTTTATTTCTAAAAAAATATTTTTTTTTGCATGTATTGCTGAGTTTTCCCATTTGGGAATATTACATCCACTGATCAGAAGACCTGGAGATCATATTAACCTAAGCTGCTTTGGGTGGAGGAAGAGTAAAAAATCTCATTAGGGCAAGATATTTGAAAGGACCTAGCCCTATGCTCTCATAAGGCGTAGGAATTTGATCTACATATGAAACATTTCTCTTGGAAGACAAAGAAGTGAAGAAAGACAACTAATCGACCATGATGATATTTCCTTCTTGAAGAAATCAAAGAACACGAAAGAGAGTGGATGGAATGCACAGCATGGCGTGAGTCCAGCTGCGACCAAGGAGAAGATTTTAATTGAGCTTGGCATCAATGACTTCAACCTTGACGTTAACTATCTTCTCTTCTAACGTAATGGGTAAACTAGAGAGAACACCGAGAGGGTGAGGTTCACTTCTGTAATATCACAAATGGGGAAATTTCTGTTATGCCGGGAATATCTTGAGATATTCCTATTCCCATCTTCGGGAGTATTAACAATCAACAACTGAACTATCTCAGAGATTGACTATAGGGGAATTTACTGGATATGCCACCTTCACAAGGAAGGATGAGATCCAGAGGCTACCTGGCCCTCTAGCAGACTCTACCAATAGAACTTGTCAAGAGCTAATAATTCCCTTTAAGGAATTTGTGCAATAGCTGCCCATGAGGACATTTTATAAGGAAGCCCATGTGAAAATAAGGAAATCCAATGTTGGGATGCCTTAGAATATGTCTGGTACAAACTCCCTACAGAATATAAGCCCAAAGAAATAGCCCTAAGCAGGTTATTCAGATCTCCCACCAACAAGTGTATTGAAATAATGCTCAATGAGAAACCCTTCAACAGTATTAAAACTACAATATGTAACAGCAGTGAAATAATGCCTCATGCAATGTATGAAGAGTAAAAATATGATATATAAAGTGTAGAAGAAAATGTTAAATAAAACCCTTGAGGAAAAGACCTCTCAAGGTGAGTGCAAATTAGCCTCAAAGGAAGATATACATGCAATGAATAAAATACACTGCTACATGATCCACCTACTCTCTAACTGTGTAGTCTATGAGGGAAAATGACTGCAAGCTGATATACATGAGATGATATGACATTTTTAGCTCAAATAAATATGGGGGAGCAAGATCTCAGCCCTAGAAAACATTATTGCGTCAATCCTCCAAGGGATTGGCTAATATACATAAAATAGTAAAATGTCGAAGTTGCAATGTAGCTACTGCAACTCAAATATAATACAACATAGGAGAAGGAAGTAGATGCTGTAATAAACCATGATACCTCCTCCAATTATCTTCAAGTTAAGGGGCTGATCCCCTTACTAAAGATTGCACTCCATAGTGCACAAAATGAACTCCTCCAGCAAACCCTCTCTGAATATAATGTTGTAAGAAGAAGGGATTGCACCGAGCATGAGAGAAACACATATGGCCTGATGCCAAATCTGAAATAAAGCTCTGATATGGTCCTTTGCTGATCTCCTAGAGAAGGAATGATCTTTCTCTCTACAAACCAGCTCCGGAAGTGGTAATGAAGGTCTCTCACTGCAACACCAGCAACTCCAGCGTTCTCTTGTTGCAAGAATAACGCAGTAGTTGAAAATGCCTGCTTTGGCCTCAAGCCAATATGTGAGGAAGATGAAGAAAAATCCCTCCATGGTCTCCCATGGAAGAGAATGGCATTCCTAAACAGGAATCCCTCTTGTGCTAAGCAGCACAAGCTCCCTCAGTTGAAGGCAGCTTCAACTTCGAATTCTCTTCTCCAAGTATGAAACTCCAACAATGGCTCTCCTTCATCTTTTATACAAGGAATGATTCCTTGCCATGGACCCCACTCACATTAGGGTTTCTCTCATTTTGAATTTCCCTCCATCCAATTATGCAAGCTTCTTGTGTAAGCTTCCCCTCTTGGGTATGTTGTTGACTTTGGTCAAACATGGTTTAGCTCACTTGCTTTTGGCCCCTTTTCACACTTGGGCTGCTAAATTAAGCCACTTAAGTGAATTTTGCACCTTAGGAGTGTTTATTAAGTTGCTACAATGGGTTCCCTTACCCATTTTTTTCCTTTTATTAAAAGAAAAGAAAAATTAATGTTCCAAATACTTTATTGCAAAATTTGGAACATTACAGTCCTCCCCTCCCAAAAATTGCTTGTCCTAAAGCAAGAGCAAGGATGAACTACACCAAAGTCCTCCACTCAAGGCATGGAGTCCGAAATATCCTCATGTAGATCCTCCATCCTCAATCAATCAACTAGCAAAATGAGTTACCCTCCAACTAGGCAACTCCTGAAAGTACTCCTCCACCTTGTGCTCATGAAATAGGTGGGCTAAATTCCTGAACTTGGTAAGCTTCATAGCCCACCCCACACTGTCCTCTTATCCACTGATGATGAACGTGGAGTGAAAGCTAAACTTGGGCTGCAATAGTGTTGCCTTCAAGAGGCAAGATGAAGTTTATATCCCCAAGGACCTCTCCGCCAATGTTGCAAATCAAGCTGGCCCAAATCCTCACATATGTGATGAGTTGGAATCCATCAACATATGGCATCCAAGAAATCATATGGTTCACCTCATGGAAGAACACATGGCTGAACATGGTGATCATATTATCTCTTATACTCCCCTTGGAGCATGTGCTGCAAAAAGAATGGAGGTCTTCTCTCCAAAAGGGCACATCCACCAAATGAGTCTCTCCCTCCACATGATACATATGGGGCTGCTGCTAATATATGGATGAAAGGAAATGATCTTCAAGAGAGACCCAAGCTACCCCATCAACATAAGAACCATGAAGTGCCTCCTCCAAAAATTTAACTCTCCAAATAGCTCCTCCCACATGAAGGAAAGAGATGAAGCTTGGTAATCATGGGCTGCCCATTGCTCCTCCAGAAACATACAACCTGTAAAGTAGGGAGAATCACACTCCCAATGGGAATCTTCAATTTATTTCCCTCCTTCAAAATAGTGCCTCCTCTGAACAACGTTCCATCAACAACATATCGAAGCATAAACTTATGAGAGCAAGCAGGTGACATTTGGTCCCATGCTTGGAACCAACGCAGGGCATCATTTTCCTGCCTCAATATGTGATGCAACAAGTGTCTTTGCAGCCACTTGTTTTCTTCCAAATCCATCCTACAAGGTGTGATCATGAAAACACATTTTGGTGCCAAAGGGGCACACCAAAATCCATGTGGATTTCCCCCACAAACCACCCATAAGATGGCCATCATTCTTGCTGCAATAGACCATAAGTATAGCTGAACATAATGTGCAAGAAGGAATGAACCTCCTTGATATAACATGCTGATCATAAAAATAAGAGAGTATAAGTCAGAAAACAAATGGTTACCTCCCTCATCATGCACTTTGGTCTTTGAGATGAAAGGGGCTCAAGTGAAACTTCTCCCTTACTGCAGCATAGTAGGGAAGTGGTTGTGCCAATCCTCTCTTCATCTCTTGGGCTATGCATCTTCTCATAATATGATATACCTCCATTACGATTCCCTCCCAAGTGGATTCCTCCATCACTGAATAATATGCAGTAGCATGCATGAAAATAGAACCCAAAGTTTCTGCATGTAGACCTTTCTTCTTTTGCTTGTGCAACCAAGCCAAGAGAGTCAAAATATGGTAAGGAGTGCTCTCCTCCATTACTCCCTCATTATCATCACCTACATGCCTCCAAATTACATTACTTGTGAAGTGGTTTGAAATTCACTCCAACAAGTAGCTCAAGCTCTCAAGTGACAGTGTTGCTGTCCTTTCGAGTAGGGCCAGTGTCATCTTAAAGCTCCCCTCTTTGACATGAATCTTGCCAAAGACTCCTCCCATAATGTTGTTGCAAATGTAGAGCTCCTCCAATGAAGAAGGTTCTACTTGGCATCCAATATCAAAGAGCAATCCTCTTACACTATGGTAGTGCCTCCTCTTGCTCCCGCAACATTCAAACAAAATATGAGAAACAAGAATGTCTGTTGCTCCCCTATACTTCCACCATACCCAATCTGAAATGGGAACATAATGAGTGGTAAGAGAAATTCCACCCCATCATGATGCACCCATACTCTCCCCTTTGTCCATCAAGTGCAATAATTGTGAAATGATCCTGGGACCTATGGGTTATGGATCCTCCACATTTCCGCTGGGCACATATAATCCACAAAGCTCTTCTCTTTGTTGTAAGTATCCTGCCACTTGGTACCTCTTCACAAGAGCTACCATTGCCCCAAAAAAAATTTCTCCTTTTGCATTTCATGGGACATTGAAATGCAATCTCATCCATGACAGAAATTCAAACCCCACCCTCACATGTGATGCATGGTTCATCAATAGTGCATGAGGGTGATGAGGGTTTCTCTCCTCAAAATGGTACAACGCAGTGAAAGTCTCCTGCTCTTAGAAAAATAGCTTGCAATAATGTACAATCCTCCATGATAGATGCAAAATCATGCATACCTTGGAGAGATCTGGAAGGATCTTGTGTTGCTGTAAGAGTCTCTTCCTCAAGTGTGTCGGCTGCCTCAATAGCTAAAGGTGGAGGCTGCTCCTCCCTGAATGTAACAGCACTGGCATGTGCCTTTGGTGGTGAGGGATCCTCCCTCCCTTTTGCCAAATATTTTGATCAAGATCTGAGAAAAATCAGCAAGAGTAGAAACCTTTGCATGCCTCCCATGGCTGAACCACTAAGTTCTTTCTTCTTCCTGCTAAACAAGTGTGAAAAGATAGAGTATCTTGGAAGACTCTAGGGTTTTCTCCATATTCAGCAAGATACTCACTTAGAATTCGAATTCCAAGTGTCCTCCATGCTTCTGCTCTACTACTCTGTGAGAATAGGAAGTGCATCGTCCTCCCTCTTCTCCTTCTTCTATCTTCTCAACCTCCTTAGAGAGGTTGTTGCTGGACCCAAAAATGATGAGATTAATATCATCTTCTACATCATTCTGGCCTCTTCTACTTTGAAATTTTAACTTCACAAGGTGAGCCAAGTTCAAAGCTCTAATACCACTGTAATATCCAAAATGGGGAAATTTCTGCTATGCCGGGAATATCTTGAGATATTCCTATTCCCATCTCCAGGAGTATTAATAATCAAAAACTGAACTATCTCAGAGATTGACCGCAGAGGAATTTACTGGATATGTTACCTTCACAAGGAAGGATGAGATCTAGAGGCTACCTAGCCCTTTAGCAGACTCTGCCAATAGAACTTGTCAAGAGCTAATAATTCCCTTCAAGGAATTTCTGCAACAGCTACCGATGAGGAGGCTGTATAAGGAAGCCCATGTGAAAATAAGGCAATCCAATGCTGGGATGCCTTAGAATATGTCTGGTAAAAACTCCCTGCAGAATATAAGCCCAAAGAAATAACCCTAAGAAGGTTATTCAGATCTCCCACCAACAAGTGTACTGAAATAATGCTCAATGAGAAACCCTTCAGCAGTATTAAAACTCCAATATGTAACAGTAGTGAAACAATGCCTCATCCAATGTAGGAAGAGTAAAAATATGATATAGAAAGTGTAGCAGCAAATTTTATATAAAACCCTTGAGGAAAAGACCTCTCAAGGTGAGTGCGAATCAGCCTCAAAGGAAGATATACATGCAATGAAGAAAATACACTGCTACATGATCCAGCTACTCTCTAACTGCGCAGTCTATGAGGGAAAATGACCGAAAGCTGATATAAATGAGATCTTATGACATTATGAATTCAAATAAATATGGGGGAGAAATATCTCAAACCCAAAAGACATTATTGCATCAATCCTCCAAGGGATTGGCTAAAATACATAAAATAGTAAAATGTCGGAGTTGCAATGTAGCTGCTGCAACTCTAATATAATACAACATACGAGAAGGAAGTAGATGCTAAAATAAACCATGATACCTCCTCCAATTATCTCCAAGTGAAGGGGCTGATCCCCTTACTAAATATTGCACTCCATAGTGCACAAAATGAACTCCTCCGGCAAACCCTCTCTGAATATAATGTTGTAAGAAGAAGGGACTGCACTGGGAATGAGAGAAACACATATGGCCTGATGCAAAATCTGCAATAAATCTCTGAAATGGTCCTTTTCTAATATCCTAGATAAGGAATGAGCTTCCTCTCTACAAACCAGCTCCGAAAGTGGTGATGAAGGTCCCTCACTGCAACACCAGCAACTCCAGTGTTCTCTTGCTGCAAGAATAACGTAGTAGCTGCAAATGCATGCTTTGGCCTCAAGCCAAGATGTGAGGAAGATGAAGAAAAATCTCTCCATGGCCTCCCATGGAAGAGAAGGGAATTCCTAAACAGGAATCCCTCTTGTGCTAAGAAGCACAAGCTCCCTCAGTTGAAGGCAGCTTCAACTTCGAATTCTCTTCTCCAAGGATGAAACCCCAACAATGGCTCTCCTTCATATTTTATACAAGGAATGCTTCCTTGCCATGGACCCCACTCACATTAGGGTTTGTCTCATTTTGAATTTCCCTCCATCCAACTATGCAAGCTTCTTGTGCAAGCTTCCCCTCTTGGGTACGTTGTTGACTTTGGTCAACCATGGTTTAGCTCACTTGCTTTTGGCCCCTTTTCATACTTGGGCTGCTAACTTAAGCTACTTAAGTGAATTTTTTCACCTTAGGAGTGTTTATTAAGTTGCTACAATGGATTCCCTTACCCATTTTATTCCTTTTATTAAAATAAAAGAAAAATAAATGTTCCAAATACTTTATTGCAAAATTTGGAACATTACACCTTCCATCAAAAGCTTTTAGAGAATTTGGAGATTAATTGAGAGTTGGAGAACTAATGGCTTTACAGCAGGAAAATAACATGATGCACATTGATGCACCATCATCCATGACCGCTTGAATCAGTGAGATCAACCCCACATGATCATATGGTATGTCTGCATGATAAGGCTTGAATCAGTGAGATCAACCCCACCGATGATAGATAATAAACCCTTATGATGATATGGACAACTCTAAAGTACTTCTAATGTAGACATACCAGATGTCGCCTGAGTGAAATCCTCAACAAAACTGTAATGCTGAGTAGCACAGGCGTTAGGATTGTAAGAAGACTTATGGATTACAGTGTTGGAAGGTAGCCAGACAATGGGCTCAGTACTGAGCCTTTCAATCTGAAGAGGCCCAGAAGCAGACGGGGGAGGAGGACCATCAGCGATATCCTTCCTTGCTGCCTGACATGGTTTGGTATAATATTTCAATCATGTAGCAATAGAGACGGATGCTAGACCGTTCATCAGGAAAAAATCAGAGCCAAATCAGGCAAAGGATTGAGGTTTCTCTACTAGCTAGGTCTGTTGTGATGGAAATAGTTCTTTGAGAATAGCCAGAGTACCTTTGGGTGCCTATGAGCAATGGGCTCACTTCGGCCCATCACAAACAGTCCTTGGTGTAGTGCTCTTCGTCACAAATCAAACAAGGGTAGTTCAGTTTACATTGTGAACCATGATCAGCATGATATTTCTAAGAATCCTATTTCGGGGCATCGGATTTGGAAGCTTTATCTAAGATAAATTTTTACCCTTGGAAGCTTTCTCTACTAGATTGGCCTGGACGACATTCACTTCCATGCTTTTACCAGAATTTGGGGGTGGGTGAGAAGTAGTATCATTGGAAAGAGCAGGTTTTTTCTTCGCAATATTTGGAGAAGAAGATTTCTGAGAAGTCTGAGACACAGAACTGATGATACCATTGGCAGATGGTGTTGCCGATGCTTTGGAAGTTCTAGGTCGAGGGGCATCAGGAAATAGTTCGTACAACATGCCGGACTGAGAGTACATGAGATCAAGGTACTAGGCATGAGTAATGGCTTGTTCCTCAGTAACGCATGCCCCCATATCAATGTCCTTTGCAATCGGAACAACGAAGGAGGTGGTGAACAAAGAAGTTAGAAGTTGATCAGGAATCTCAAACTTGATTAGATGACAACAATGCCTCCATTCATGAATATTATTTGAGATATGGGTAGCTTGATCTTACTTCAAGGATGTGAGGAGGTGTCTCCCAGTTTCATACCAAACTGGTAACTGAAAGAGCGTGAGAAATACCATAGCTAAAGAGTTGAAATTATGGAAGACACTGCTGGAAAGTTTGATGTACCACTTGGTAGTGACACCAGTGAGAGTCCATTGTAAAAGGCAGAGTCAAATAGAATCGTCAACCCAAGAGTTAGAGGAAAAGAAAAGATGATATGTCATAACATGCGCTTGGGGGTATTCTCCAGACTTGCCCTCAAATTTGGGACAATCACCAAGAATTTTAGTTCGAACTGGAGGCCAATATGGATTATGAAGGATAGGATCGTTCGTCAACTTCAAAACATTGGGAAGTTCCAACGTAGCAATGAAAGGTAGCTAAGTATTGAAAGGCATGGTACGTCATTGATAAAGAATAGCATTCGGATTCCACCCAGGTTGAGAGAAATTTTGCCCCCATATGTCTTGTCCCGGAGGATTCTGTCCATAGGGGTTATAAGCCTGAAATTTCTGCTCGTACGTGGGTTGAGGACCAGGATATTTATTATGATAATACCACTAAGGTCCTATTTGAGCAACATATGGATTTTTTTGCAGAATGAAAGCAGTGCCTTGAGGTGCATTATATAACACTTGAGTTTGACCTAGCAGAAGATACGCAATGCCTTGAGGAGCACTGTATACCATCTGGGATTGATCTTGAGGGATATAAGTAATGCCTTAGGGGACACTATATACGACCTGAGATTAACCTTAAGGAAGATAAGTGGTGCCTTGAAGCTGAACAGGTTTCCCATGGGGTGTAGGTCGACCCAGATACTGAGGTTGGACAGGCTATCCCTACGGAGCAGGTTGGCTTGAATACTGAGAGCCACCAGGTTGCCTTTGTGGAAAAGGTTAGCCTAATGGTTGAGAGAGGCTAGGTTTCCCCTGAAGAGAAGGTTGACCCGGCACAGGACCATAGGATTTTCCTTGTTGTACAAAAGTTTTTCCTTGTTCAATGTAAGGCAGATGTTATTGCCCAAAAGGTTGTCCCTGTTTCGAATATATTTTCCCCCAAAGAACATAATATGTACCCTGTTGAACATGATATTGACCAGTAGAACCATAGGGTTGTCCTTGTTGGACAGAATTTTGGCCCTGAAATGGTTGTCCTTACAGACCATAAGGTTATCCTTGTGAACCAGAGGGTTTTTCCTGCGAGATCGAAGGTTTTCCCTGTAAGGGTTATCCTTGCGAACTAGAGGGTTGTCCCTATTGGTATGTGAACTGATTGGGATCAATTGGTGGCAAATAGACACGATTACCATACACATCCTAATGATGCAGAGCATTACCAGAAGTTGCTAACTGTTGAGAACCCTGAGGGGTGGAATTCTGTTGTTGAGGACCCTGAGAGGCAGAATAATATTGTTGAATGACCAACATATACTCATCGAATGTATAACCGCTAGGAATAGAATTATAAACCATAGGCGCACTACTAGCACGTGGGATTCCTATAACGTGAGGCTGTGATCTGCTCAGGACGGGCTTAATATGTATTGTGGGATTGATAAAAATAGACCTACGAATAATAGAGGACCCTAACGATGACGAAGTAATACTAACAGCCGATGCAGATGAAGCTACATAGATAGTGGGTTGGAAAAGAACAAAGGTTACAATCGTCGATGTCATGGGAGTCGAGTGTGATGCCCTTGAAACTGAGACAATTGAACTCATGGAGGGAGTTTATGTATCAGACCATATTGGATTTTGATACAACAATGCAATGCCAGAAACAATCTGACCCAAAGTTTGATAACCACGTGGGAGAGAAACCGGTTGTGAGGAAGGTTGACTTGAGACATAAGGAAAATTCTCCAGAGGGAACTGATGATCTTCTGTAGAAACATAAAGCTCTTCACTACTAATGGGAAGCGAATAATGTCAAATGAATCTGCTTATTCGTCGAAAAGGCGATGAGTGGTAGCAAGTAAAGCGGCAGCTAATAAATATGGTTTCAAAGTAAGAGGAGGGTATTCTTCCTCGTTATCAAAACCAAACCAAGCGTCCTGAGGTTTCCAATTGATATCAAATGGCTCTTCAAGAGGAGATCGGGTAGTGAGAGGTAAGATACTCAGAAGGATAGACTACCAGAAATCGACAGACCTAGTAGGTTGAGATTCTTCCAAAGAAACTTCAAGAGAAGCATCACCACTTTGAGGTAATGAAGAGGATGATGAAACTGGTGGTTCTACCACCATGACTGTGTTTCAAAAAAGAAAGAAAATGAGATAACCTATTCAAGGCTTCAATATCGAACACTAAGGAACTACAAAAAATGAGCCAAAATTTTCCTTAACAAGCATGTGGTCGTAGGCAATCAATTTTATGACATTGGAACAAAACTCTATTGTTTCATGTTTTAACAGTCGAGAAACAAGAAAAAGATGACTCTAGTCACTTTCAGATTGAACGAGCATGGAAGGACGAGTGCTTGACGATCTTTTCAATTTTAGAGAGTCATGAAAAGACCAAAATGACTACTCAGGTAATATAAGAAAGAGGTTGTACCAAGTTTCCGTGAACTACAATATACACATTGGTGATCAAATGAAAGAGAAATGACAAAGGACTTGACGTATGTGCAGGCAGTCTCCCCGAATGTTGCTCAGTGTATCATGGTTATAGTGCAATAGACTCGACTTCCTATGGATAAAGGATTGCAACCTATGAGGGTATCCCTTTATATAGGCCATGGTACAGGGAGCACAAGTCCGTGCTAGCGCTGTCTAATGCCAGGTGGCAAATGAAAGCTACTAGGTTTAATGACACTAGAACACGTCATTACCCTAGACCTCTAAAATATGTGTGCTAGGTTTCAATGCTTCCTTAGGTTGATTGAGTTCATTTTAAAATTGATCTTGAATTAATGTTTCAATTTCAAGGCCTTACCGAATGTGATCTCGAATTCTTAATGCAGAACTACATGCCGAAGAAAATCATTTCCAGTCAATGAACACTAGCTAAGAGAAGGATAGGAGCTATGAAAAAGCAGCAATTAATTGAATCACAAGAAGGATTTCACTAATGCATCTAATACAACCAAAGCAGAAAACGAAAAAACTTTTTCTTGGTTCGCTAATAGCTACTAATGCAAAACAAAATTTTCATTTTCAATTTAAGCGAAAGAATGAAAATTTTGTATTTTTTAGATGAAAAAGAAGCACAATTCACTATCACACTAAAAACAAAAATGAACACTAGTTTTGAGCACTTCTAATGTAGCGATCTAAAACAAAGAGATCAATCCAATACAAACATGAAATGCACTCAAAACAGGGATGCACTCTTTCAAGCAAATAAAGTGCTTTCGAATCGATTCAATGAGCAATGTAATCTATGCTCAAAGTGACAA
The DNA here is from genome assembly GCA_034641835.2 of Pinus albicaulis. Lineage (NCBI taxonomy): Eukaryota > Viridiplantae > Streptophyta > Pinopsida > Pinales > Pinaceae > Pinus > Pinus albicaulis. Next base: position 315,187,515 of record CM076569.1, read on the forward strand.
CTGGAGAGCTAAAAGAAAATAAGGTTGATCATTCAACAAACCAAAGACACAAAGAACCAAAACAAAGGCTAAAAAAACTAGTCAATGAACTGAAACAAAAAAGAGCAATGTGACTTGAACTCAACTCAAAAGGCTCAGTGAGGAGAGAACCAAACAAGTGGCACAAGGCACCTAGAAACTCTAGGGCAACAAACTCCACTGATAAGATGATGGAAAAATAGCTGAGAAGACCGAGACTACAGATTCAAAACAATCATAGTGGACCAATTGCAAGATAAAAATCCAATCCAGAGGTAAGAAACACTAAAAATACTCAAAAAAGAGTCTAAAATTCAATCCTACAAGATTCGGCGCGACTGTTTAGCTGTAATTTGAACTAAACAAGGGTTGGCGCACTTGGGAAAAAAACAACATGCGCCAATCAGCATGACTGTTAAGGGAAAAGCAACTCCGAGCTAGAAAAACATGGGAAAAAATAAAAACCACTGACTAGAGGTCAGAATTAACACTATAGGATTGAACAGGATGGTTGAAAATAGTGAGACAGGTCAAACAAAGAAAAAAATGATGAAACAACCAAAGTCGACTCGACAAGAAAACACTAGACAAACAAATAAATATGACGAACACACTGATCCTCAGTGGAGTCACCAAATTTTTGTGCAGGAAAATCCCCTCTATGGACAGAGGCCATCCCTCTAGCCCTAGGGTGGGTCTAGCAACAGGAGGACATTCTAATCCTTGGATTCCTAGTTTATTAATGTATTTGGATCCTACCTTTGTTCCAATGCAATTGTCGTAGTTGTGGAAACAATCTCCTGATATTCGTTGTTACACGTTATAGTCCTTCATTGGTGGTACTTATGTGTCTACGCAAGGATCAGAAAACTATAGCAACATACTATTTAATTGGTCAAGGAGAACTAAACTTATTGCACGAGATTAATGATATCAAACACAAAATGGGAACAAAAACATCAGTCATGTATTAATAAGGAGAGAGAAAGAGTTTACAACCAAAAGAGCCTTGACGTTGCATTCTCCTTCAGTGGGTCTAGTCAAACTCATCTCAAGCATTGGTTGGGGAATTGGACTTGGTGAGGCAATAAGCCTAGACTCTCTCTCGACAATGGGTCTCTCTCTGCTCTATCTCACACCAGCTATATTGAGATTGTTAAGCTATTCAACCATTTCAGCTAGATGAAACTATGTGAGAGAGATGTATTTATAGGAGAGGAGGAGGAGGTTGGGATCCCTCATATGGTGGAAGGGAGGCCTTATCCTTTGGGAGGTTTGTAAAATGTAGGAAACAAGAAGACAAGCAACATGCTCGACATTATTCAGTCGAAAAAAACATGTTGAATTTGCTCACAAAGTGGTTGGGAATGGAAAATTTGCTTCTATTTTAAAAAACTTTCCAAAAACAACTCAGCGTGGGCAGTCCATTGAGACATAGCGCCAATGGGCATGAGGCCCAGTTCTAATTTCTCTATGGGCATGTAATATCCCAAAAGGGATAATGCAACAATACTTCACACAATATAAGAACTTACAGCAAGATAAGCAATAAATCTAAGTATAAATCAGAATATGTAGAGAGAGCTGAGCCATTTTATTATATTAGAGAAGAATCAGTTACACAAGTACAAAATATAGGTGGATCTAGCCAAAGAGATGAGCTAGGATCAGCCTGGAAACAAGTGTGAATTAGGTACAATGTAATTGTTGAGGCTCTGTAGCAAATACTGCACTGTCTCTTCAGCAAGACATAAACTTGGAGTTTCAGGCTGAAAAGAGAAATAAAAATCTACTCAAAACTAGAGCTCTGATGGTGCCAAGATTCAAGATCCAGGCAATGTGGTGGATTCCCAAGATAGCCTAGAAAGGATTTTCCAGATATGCAACTTTGGAAAAATCACCTCCCCAGGGTTTGATCCTTGATCTGCTAGGAAATACAAATCTGAAGATAGATCTGACGAAAATATGGTTTAAATGTGTGCTCAAATCATATCTATGCTTGAAGGGTTGATCCCTTCCTCAAATCTATGAGCTAGAAGCTCTATATCTAGCTTCTCAATCCTCCAAAAGATGATTGTAGCTGATGCAACACAACTGCCTCCAAAAACTGCGCTGTGAGGGAAAGAGAGTCCTTCTTCCTACTAAAATATACTACGATAAACCCTAGGCTAATGGTAATACTGATGGAAATGTGGAGTAATGATCCTCCACTGGATTGCTAGATGAAGTACTAGCAACTTCCTTCCTCCTTTCAGATCTGCAATAGGGACAATGTTATTCTTGTGGTGAATACTGCTACTAGGATTTCAATAACTTTTGGCGTGATGCCAGATATGAAATATGGCTCTAGGAGTGCTGATTTATAATCCCAAGTGGTGGTAATAATCCCTCACCTTGTTCTCCAGCTGAAGTACTAAAGACAACTTCCACCTTCCAAACTGATCTTAAAAAAAAATGCATTTTTCTGAATATGAATGTTCTGCAGAAAGTAGAAAAAGGAAATGGAACTTGAATCCTGATGTATAATGAAGTACAAACCTCTTCCTTAGAGATCATTCAAAGAAAGAGGAGGGATTCCTGCCCGGGAACACTCTGTGCTAAACAACACCTGGAATCTCTGCTAAATAGCCCAAGAATGCAGTGGAATGTCACTTGAAAATTCTAGATCTAAAATATCATACAACAAAATAATCCAAGATGCCTTTCACCTTTGCCTTCATCTCCTTTATAATGATTGAGCCATCCCAAGCCTTGGCCCTAATCTCATCTACGCAGTGTCATGTGGAAAAGATCCTCCGGGTGGGATTTCACTGTTTGACCAAATCAACCAGACATTCTAGGGGCAATGTACACCTCTTCCATCATGTGTGCTCCATTTGCACATGATCCTCCACCACTTGATCATTAATGCTCAATTACCCTTTGTTTGACATCTTCCAGATCTTAGTTGATTGAATCAACCCTCCATGATCTCTCTTATTAAATGAGAAATGATCCCCAATTTCATTCACATTAGTAGTTTCTCAACTACCTCTTTTTACATATCTAGGCTAAATTAATCCACATTCACACACACAAAGTGGATATTTATTCTTATTGAGGATTGTTGGTCCCTCCACCCTTTTATTTACTTAATTTATTAAGAAAATCAAGGACTCTAATATACCAAATATGATGTGAAAATCTGGGAATATTATAGTCCCCCACCCCGCGGGAAAAATGTTGCTTGTCCTTAAGCAACTCCAAAAGTATATGCAAAGCCATCTATTCCCCTCCAAATGGCATCCACATAAGGAAGGCTTCCTCCATTTTCTGCAATAGGTTATGCATTTTTGGTTCCAAATTTGTCTTTTAAAAACATAAAGAATAACCTCCAACTGTTTGGTTAGATGTCCTCCTCCCACCATGAAGTACCAAGGGAAAACCATATGATGTCCAACATCATCATCAATACATGAGGTGCATACAATAATGTGGTTCCCTTCGCAAAGGAAAAGTTCCATTACACAATACATATCTTCATCCCATGTTTCATGAATTATATTGAGCATTGAGATGCTCTCATACTTAGCGATGTTGGCCTTGTTGGTTCCAAACTTAATCATTCCAAAGTTATTTAAAAGAAGAAGGGAAGAAGTAATATGGGTATACAAAGAGGTCAAACCATATTCTCCTAACAATAACCACCGGAGTAAGGCCCTTTGCTGCCATCCTCCATCTCCTCCATGTAAGATGGACAAGCCAAACTCCCTAAAAAGTAATCCAAGCAACAAGAGATCTTGTTGCTTTCTCTCCTCCTCATGTTCATCATGAAACAAAAGCATACTAATGGACATATGAGATGTCACATCAGCCCCATAGAAAACATCATCAATGCACATCATGAGATCATTATGCCAAGTTTTACACAATACAAAACACATAGACATAGGAGATGTCATGTGGTGGCCAAACTCTCTCAAGTGAAACCAAAATGAACATGCCTTCCCTTGCCGCAATTTATCATTGAAAAAAAAGGCATGATTCAGAAAATGACGAGCTATTGGGTGGTATCCATACTCACCCAAGAGCAGCCAGCACAGCCATGCCTCCTTCTTCATTTCATACTTGTTTTTCAAGGCATGGATCAGAAAAATAGGTGCCTTTGGAGAGTGACAGAAATATCCCAATGGAAAATAGTGTAACCAAGCATGTTGGCCCAAACAAATCTGCAAGTGGTGTGGTAGCCCCTTTCTTATCATCCTTACCCATTCACTCCCATGGGGGTGATGGATGAGGTACTGCATAACCATGGCATCCTCCCTTTGTAGAATGCCATCCTTCCCAAACTGTTGAAGAGATTTGCATTCCATGAAATGTTGAAATGCATCTCTAATGAGAGCTCTTAATGAGATTCTCTCTCCATCAAAGGCCCTCCAAAACCAAATAATTTTTGGATTTAATGCAAGTAGAAGTTTCTCTTTGAGCAATGAGAGGCTCATTGAGAAAGGGTCATCTAGAAGGGAGAAAAGGTTTCTCATTTCAAGATGTCTACCATTTATCATCTTTGCTTCCATTGCTTCATGAGTGATGATACCTCTATAATTCTCCAAGAATGATGAAGTCCTTTCTATGTCACAGCTACTAAGTGATAGCGATGTAGATCTGCAGGGTGATACATGCATTGTCTCAAAGGAAGTTACAACACTGATCTCACAATCATTCCTTGTACATAAGATAATACTAATCCCATTTTCTAAAAATCTACATCTCAACTCAAAGGGTTGATTGTAGCTCAACAATGATGAACATGTATAGTTTTTAGTCTTCTCCTTGATTAGATCAAGGGTCCTCTGCATTGTGAAATATCTTTGCTTCAAATCAGCATTTTTTTCTAACCCTTGGTTATGCATTGATATTGAAATCACATGTGCTGAAATTCTATGCATACCATGGATCAACTGATGTGTGGGAACCTCTTGAAAGAACACAAGAGTTCATCCAACTGGGACAATAGTGTCTCCAATTTTTGGTAAGAGTGATGGCCTCTTTTCTTCAAGTGTACCAGTGTTGGTATCTTCCTTCTCCTCTTCATGCATGGGACTCCATATGTCAAGAGCTCAAGACTATCTTGCAAAGATGCAAGTTCCTCTTCCCTAGATACAAGTACCTTTGCAGTAGGTGGTGAAAGTAGTGACCCCTCAACATCAAACCTCTCCCTCAACTTGTGAAAGAAATTTGAATAAATGGTCACCTTTGCATGCTCTAAGTGCCCAAACCACCAATCTTCTGCTTCACCCAAGTGATGAAGTGCTGCAATTTTTATAGCCTCTTCTTCAGCCAAAAAATGTAGCTTGAAAAATGAATCTAACTCCCTCCTCCAAGCCTTGACATTGCTTGAGGAAGATCCATCAAATGTAGGCAAATAGAATCTATTATGACTCTTCCTTCTATTGCTGCTATAGGATCCTCTTTCTCCTTTGATTTTGAAGATTTTTTGGAGAGTTAGATTCTCCTTGAATGCTCTAGACTGTGCTTTGTACTCTTCAAGATATAGACTGAGAGTCTCATGAGTCTCAATTTTATTCCTTCCTTCAGTTCTATACCTCTCACCTTCTTCAAAGAAAGTGGGTATAGTGGATCTATGAGGAGATCTAGAATTCTCCGATCTTCTTTGCTGTTGATAGGAAGTGCTTTCCTCATCGGATCTACTTCTTGGATCTTCTTTTTGTTCTTCCTCCTTCATTTTATAGACCCCTTTGGAGAGATCTTGCATCGATCTAAAGAAAGGAGTGACATATTTTTCATTCTCCATGATTGATATCATCTATCTGTTCTTATTTCAATGTAAAAATATGAAGTGTCCACAAGGTGAGCCAAAGATCATGCTCTAATACCGTTGTAATATCCCAAAAGGGAGAATGCAGTAATAATTCACAAAATATAAGAACTTACAGCAAGATAAATAATAAATCTAAGTACAAACCCGAATATGCAGAGAGAGCTGAGCCATTTTATTATATTGGAGAAGAATCAGTTACACAAGTACAAAATATAGGTGGATCTAGCCAAAGAGATGAGCTAGGACCACCCTATAAACAAGTATGAAGTAGGTACAATGTAATTGTTGAGGCTCTGCAACAAATATTGCATTGCCTCTTTAGCAAGACATAAACATGGAGTTTCAAGCTGAAAAGAGAAATGAAAATCTACTCAAAACTGGAGCTCTGGTGATGCCAAGATTCAAGATTCAGCCAATGTGATGGATTCCCAAGATAACCCAAAAAGGATTTTCCAGATCTGCAACTTTGGAAAAATCACTTCCCTAGGGTTTGATCCTTGATCTGCTGGGAAATACATATCTAAAGCTAGATCTGATGAAAATATGGCTGAAATTTTTGCTCAGATCAAATCTATGCTTGAAGGGCTGATCCCTTCCTCAAATCTATGAGCTGGAAGCTCTAGATCTAGCTTCTCAATCCTTCAAAAGATGATTGCAACTACTGCAACACAACTGCCACCAAAAACTGCATTGTGAGGGAAAGAGAAGCCTTCTGCTTGCTGAAATATAATAAAATAAACCCCAGGCTGATGCTAAGACTGATGGAAACGTGGAGGAATGATCCTCCACTAGATTGCTAGCTGAAGTACTAGCAACTTCCTTCCTCCTTTCAGATCTGCAATAGGGACATCGTTATTATTGTGGAGAATACTGCTGCTAGGAGGTCAATAACTTTTAGCCTGATGCTAGATCTGCAATATGGATTTGGGAGTGCTGATATATAAGACCAAGTGATGGGAATAATCCCTCACCTTTTTCTCTAGCTGAAGTACTGAAGAAAACTTCCACCTTCCAAACTGATCTTCAGAAAAACTGCAATTTTCTGAATATGAATGTTCTACAGAAAGTAGAAAAAGGAAATGGCACTTGAAGCCTAATGTATAATGAAGTACAAACCTCTTCCTTGGAGATCACTCAAAGAAAGAGGAGGGATTCCCGCCCAGGAACTCCCTGTGCTAAACAACGCCTGCAATCTCTGCTAAACAACCCAATAATGCAGTGGAATGTCACTTGACAATTCTAGATCTAAAAGATCATACAAAAAAATAATCCAATATGCCTTTCACCTTTGCCTTCATTTCCTTTATAATGATTGATCCATCCCAAGCCTTGGCCCTAATCTAAACTGCACAGTCTCATGTGGACAAGATACTCCAAGTGGGACTGCGTCGTTTGACCAAATCAACCAAACAGTCTAGGTGCAATGTACTCCTCTTCCATCATGTGTGCTCCATTTTCACATGATCCTCCACAACTTGATCATTAATGCTAAATGACCCTCTGTTTTACATCTTCTAGATCTTAGTTGACTGAATCAACCCTCCATGGTCTCTCTCATTAAATGAGACATGATCCCCAATCTCATTCACATTAGTAGTTGCTCAACTACCTCTTTTTGCAGATCTAGACTAAATTAATCCACATTCACACACACAAAGTGGATATTTATTCTTATTAAGGATTTTGGGTCCCTCCACCCTTTTATTTACTTAATTAATTAAGAAAACCAAGGACTCTAACATTCCAAATATGATGTAAAAATTTGGGAATATTACAGGGCGCGAGGCCATAACTGCCTGCCAACGTCGACCCAAAATCATATATTTTTGAGAGCCTTCTCCAGGAATAGTCAACAGAGGAAAAGTTCTTCTCATGGCAAGGGATGCAATGACACTTTTTGCAAGGTATGACAATACGCAGAAGTCACAGAAATGGTCCTCTAATGTTCGGGATGAGGCTTATAGGGATGGTGACAAAATATTGTGTAATAATATCACCTATGTCTGAGAGTGAATTTATTACAAATATCATTTAATTTCATTACATATATCCATATTCCATGATCATAAAATAAATTTGTTTATTCATTAGCTAATCAAGCAATCGGTTGGCATATAATTCATTCATAAGAGTAAAAACATAAAAAATCATCAATAATAATTGTATATATGAGAGAGTCTCATCACAAAATCGCATGTATATAGATTAGAGTCATATGTTCAAAATTTTATACAAAATTGGACAATAATGTCCTAAAAAATTATGGCTTATGCCCAATCATGTGTATCACAAAAATAGCAAGTCATCATAATCCTAAAATATATGTCTCAAGGCCCTTCCCTAGATGATCATCTCGGAAGAATACTACGGTAGTTGCCACACGTCAAAACAGTCACACCCAATCCCGTAGTACACCAACCATGCATCCATGAATAGCTTATGGTAGGTCCTTCATTGCAGCCATATGCACCTGGCAGGCTAAACCCTCCAAGTTCCTCTGTATGGCATGAAGGACTCTCTTAGGATCATCTGCAAAAATTTTCACCTCTCTTTTGTAGCATCTATACCTCGACAGACCCTCAGGTATTGCCAGTCCAACATCTGTGTCATGATAAATAATTTTCTAAGTATTTTGTCCTGTTAAAGAAAAAAAAATTCATATTTTTCTAAAATCTAAAAAATCAAATAAATAAAGAATCATTAAAGGAAATATAACCAATTAATCCCCATGTAGCTCCAGGTGGAAGGGGCAGATCTGGGTCTACTCTGAATCCCATACTTGCATAGGGGTACTCCTCAATAATAATCATTTATTCTCCCCACCATAGGAAGAAATCATCATCAAAGGTAGTCCTAGAGACCTCGCCACCCCCTTGTCTCTTCATCATATCAGCCCACTATGCTATCTGTGGATCTCTTGGGATATTGATTGTTGAAATCGCTTTGGGTCGAAGCCGAGGTAGTCTCTCTAAACATAAAGTGCAAAGGATAGTGCCATATCAAAATTTCTTGGTCTTACCCTTCCAAATTGAAGTATGTTTCTTTTTAAAATTGATCAGTAAATTTGTGCACTAATCATATAGTGTAGTTAGGTGATCAGTTGCCAAAATAATTGTAGCTCGGCTTGGTGTAGTGATGTTGATCTGGCTAGAGTTGGAAAATAGTGAAAATAATTATTTTCTTGTGTAATTCCTCTACATCTTTGATTGGGATTTGAGTCCCAACCTTCTAAGTATTTACTAAGTAATATAGTTGGATGTAGTACTCTACATTGAGTCCTCTTGGGGCCTTTCCCTACAAGTTTACTCGATCTCCTCTTCGATAAAGTCTAGTGATTAAGTATATGTCTTCTATATCAATCCACAGAGGAATATTATCAATCATAAATTCATCCTCTTCCGCCTCCCAGTAATCCACAAACATTTCAAGCAATCTTGTGTTTGTCTTCATATTTGGAATTTTGAATAATTTTAACAAACCACATCCTCTGAGCACATCGAGTGAAAAAGGATCTTCCATACCTCATTATCAATGGCATTGTGTTCCCTCTCTCTCCAACTAATAGTAATCCTTCGTCAATCAAAATTTTCATCCATTAGATATTTGATTTAAAAAATTGTGTTGTGCATACGCAGGTTTCTTTCATACACAGTCGTGTATATACGAAGATTCAATATGGTCAACCCACATATACGCAGAGGGTTAATCCAAAAATATTATTTCTATAGTCAAATCATCTGAAAATAACTTGAATTGATAACGAAATTCACTAGAAATGAGTTTGAGGGGACTACGTGGAAGATTCGTGGTGGTCCGGATGAGAAATTGGGCGGATTGAACTTGGTAGTTTTTTTCTCCAAAAAATTTTTCTCCAAATTACCAATGCAGAAATGAAAAATGTAAGTCAAAAAGGTCTATTTATACCCAAATTTATTTATTTTTCAAAAACCACTTTCATAAAAAAAATTTCTATTTTTTGAAATTTGTTAAACTTTATGACCTTTTGGCTTTCAAGTGCTGGGATAGGTTGTTTTTAGGACCAATTGAAGATTTTTAGACAATTTTTACTGCTTCGATTCCATTACCACTTACTCATCATGGTAGGTATTGTTTTCAACACTGGCATATAGGTTAGGGAAATCCACTTTTCGCTGCATCATGCTTTCTATCCTCCATACTACAATATATTGCCATAGGGTAGACCCCATCATGTTATGATTATTGAAACCATTTTAACTCATGGATTTATAAAATCATGATATGGTAGAAGAGCCATCCTTTACATAGGATTACTAGTTAGATCCTCGCTAGCATATGTTTCCCATGCTGCAAAAATTGTGTATTCTTAGGAGTCCTCTTAGTCCCACCATGACCTGTGCGATGAAGTTTCATTCTTATTATTCTTCTTTAGCTTTATGGATATATACCCTAGAGGCTCCCTATTTTTGAGTTGTTATGTTGCATTTCATGTTGACTATTTATATATTTTGGCCTTAACTTAGCTTCAATTGGACTCATGTATAAGCCAAATTTTTTACCATGTCTTTCTGCAAAATCGGCCTTGCAATCACTTAGTATCTAAAACTTGACACCCTTTGCTTGTGGAAATAACATTCCTCTGAGTGTCCCTTACCATTTTTGCCACCTTGCATTGAGAATAGGATTGTTGCAATCCTAGGAACTAGTGCATCTGTTTCCTGATATGTGTTCTTTCCATTGTACTCTAGGCATTATTTTATTCTTTTTAGGATTTCAATATGAAAAAGGACAAAAAAAATAAATATCCCAAAAAGAGGGGGAATGGGACATTACTTTCATGTTTGATGGAAGCTAAATTTAGTTGTGTCACCCTTGAACAAAGAAAAAAAAATAAAGTTCTTCTCTCCATTGTCACGGGCTTTAGTTTGACTTAGGAGAGCCATAACCTCATTATTGAGTCAGTACTCCACCAGTTGGTTATATATTCCAATCATATGGAGGGTTTTTTCATGCCTCGTGCATAACAAGCTTATACAAAGTTATCATATGCTGCGATATAGTCACATTTGAGTCATGCTCTTGTTCAAGGGAAGTAAACCTAAGTTGGCCTTTCTGTGGTGTCTCTTAACTCATTTTTCAGTCGGTCAACCCCAGTCTATCAGAATTATGTTCTATCACATAAAATATTTGGTCCTTTTCTTGTGCTATTTAAGAAAGTCTCCATTAACTTCCTATTGGCAGGTTTTCTCTTATCGACTTCAAAAAATTTCTCTGAGAGTACACCTAGAACCGCACCCTGACCTATTTCCATCATTGATAGGTGACCTTAAGCTCAGCATTTGATCAACATCATGGATCTTTTATTGAGTGGTTTCCCTATTTTTCGACGTTAGATTTCATTATCACACATTGGGATTCATGCAGTACCTTGGTTTCCAATTGAACCTATTGGTCGATTCCTCGCCTCTGTGTCAGCTTTCATTATTGGTTGGTTCAAAGGTTTTCTTTTGTGCGCTAGCTACATTTTTTGTACTCCAGAAACATTCTTCAGGGTGGTTACTTCATGTGATGGATTTATGTGGGATACCTTAATGCCTTCCTTCCAGTAGATATTTTCCCATCGAATTCAACTTATTGCGCTGGGAACAAGGTCTAGAGTCCTTTTTTCAGTACCTTAGGGTTTTTAGTCATTAGTGGAAAACTCCTTCACTATTGATAATGAGAATACATCAATGTCTCCTAATTGGTAGATTCTCTAAATTGTTCAAATTCAACCCATTCATTCGCACTTGTTAGATTGTATTGGGGTACCTTGACTATCATCATCATTATCCATGAGTTGTCTCACATTTGTTAATTGTATACATAAATCACCATTAATCAAATGATTTCTCACATGGTCGACTTCAGCTCATTTATTCCCATAGTGTAGAAATGTACCATAGTGATTGGTGAAGACCTCAGGTTTGCATCAACATAATTTGGTTCATTTGGAAACTCCTTCAGTTTTCTGCTAGTGACACCATCCACCTTATATGTTGCAGTTCATCACAACAACATCTTATATGTTGTTGATTTTAGGCTTTTGTGATCTGTGTTGTGTGTAGAATTTTCTGGTTTTATCACATCCATTTTTATTAGAATCGACACTTTTAACCAATCCTCTACAGTTCATCATTGGGATAGATAAGTGAGTTTAGTCAAATCTCAACCCAGAATATAAATAAAGGAGGTGAAATTGAACATGAGGGAAAAATGCAGGCCAACCTATAATGGCATAATGTGAGGGAAATTTAATCACATAATAATCTTAATAGTTCTCTTTTTAATTTAATGATTTTAGAACCATATGTTAGTTCATTTATTTAGAATTTTTACTTTAATGTTGGAATAATAATAAATACTTATTAAATACAAATATAAAATTATTAAAAATGTGTTTGTATTTAATAATATATATACAATTAATAATAACCAAAATTCAAATGTTAATAATAAATGATTATTAATAAATTGTTACTAGTTATTGGAATTTTAATTATAGATTAGAAAATTGAGAATAATAATTTTAATGATAAATCATTTAAAATCAAATTCATAATTATCAATTAATATTAATAATTAAGAATCATATTAAAAGTTTATTATGAAAATCAGATTAAAAAATGTATTTATATATGTTTTATAGTTATAATAATTTTTTTAATACTTATTAATGATTATTAATAACTCCAGGAAATTCAATTTATAGATTCGAAAAATAAGATTAATAATTATCAATTAATAGTGATAATTAAGAATTTATATGAAATAAGTTTATTTTAAATTAAGATTAATAATTTTTAATTTCTGATAATATTTAATGATATGATATTAAATGATATTATTAAAATTGAATAATTATAAGGATATCAATGAAGGGGGTGGGGAGGAGAAATAATAGCTGAAAAATAGAGAGACATTGATGAGGATCATGGTAGAAGAAAAGAGAAATGATTAGGTAATGAAAGAGGAATGAGGAAAATGAATATATAATGAAGGAGAAAGAAGAGATGTAAAGGGGGGGGGGGAGTTAGGCTTGGTTGGAATGAGAATTCAAAGTAGGAATCCAATTGTCACATATTTTCCAACCATCATCACGATCGAGGTTGTTAGGGTGTTTTCCAATTTCGATGGCTTCTCTAAATTTCCTATGGTGATAATTATCAATTTTTGCCACAACAGAAGAGTTTTCAATATGAATGTGATGATTGGTTTTACCAGAATGCTCAGCTAGAGATGAGGTTTTAGAGCGGTTATGTTTTATATCAGCAACATGTTCTTGAATCTTAGTCATGATAGATCGACTAGTTTCACCAATGTACGATATGCCACATGAACACATAATTAAATAAACTCCTTTGTGGCACCTAGGATCAATGGGATATTTGACTGATTTAAGACATATGTTGATGGTGTTCATAGGTTTGAAGGTTGTTTTGTTGGGAAAAATACTGAGAGGGGGGGGGTGAATCAGTATTTACTGCATGTTCAAAACTTTTTACTTTTTCATTCCTTAAAACCCATACGCTACTTTTCTGAAGCCAAGTAGCGTATACACGCGGATATCCTTCATAAAACTCGCGTATTATCAGAGATCTACATATGCAGATATTTATTAACTTAGTTCTTTGTGCTATTCAATCATCTGATGTTAAGTTATCAGTAAACATGTGCAGTAACAACAGAATAAACCATCACACAAGCATCACACATGAACACCAGGATTTTTAGGTGGAAACCCAAGTCGGGAGAAAACCACCGCTGCAGTTGCTCAGCCTTCAATATTTTATTATAGAGAAAACATCTTACAACATATGTGCTGGCGCAGACTCCTACCAGCATGCAGGCACCCACCTGTGCTCGTTTACCAGCCTCTCCTGGAAGGGAGCTCCAACCCCCTGACTCGTTTACCAGCCTCTCCTGGAAGGGAGCTACGACCCCCCGATCTCGTTTACCAGCCTCACCTGGAAGGGAGCTACGACCCCCTGACTGAAGGCTACAACCCTCAGCACCACCTTGGACCACGTTTCATCAATTTTCACACTGGATCCAACAACTTCAATAGAACACCACTTGCAGGCCACATTTCATCATATTTCCAGACCGAACCCTTTCCATACTTTTAAGTACAAACATACGTCACCAACAGATACATATCAACACAGATCAGATAGCAGAAACACAGCAGAACAGATCAGATATTTCATACCCTTTGCTTCAGCAAACCCTAGTTTGCATACGCGCTTTCACTTCACTGATGTCGCGTATATACGCGCTTCCGTCCACACAAACCAGCGTATACCTCTGTATGTATTTCATTGCGCATACGCGCTTTCTCTTCAATGAAGCCGCGTACATACGCGCTTCCTCTGCGGCGAAGTAGCGTATAGATATTCAATCATTATAGAGCAGCATACTTCTTCAGATCAGATATTCAATTCAGATTCGACCCTTTACTTCAGACAGATGTTCGCCTCATCACAGATCTAATCACTCCATAAACAGATCTAGCAAATACAGATACATTTCAGATCTAGATATTCCGCTTCATCATTTCTTCATAGGTGCATCATAGATTCAGATCTATCATCAAACCTTTACCCTTTCCATACAGATATACTTCACAGAGAAGTATTCATTCAAGCTCAGACATCTTGCTCCCACACTCATGATTTGCATAATGAATTTCATCTCTTTATATAGGTTTATCCTTTTTCAATACCATGAGCCCCCTTTTCAATACCATGAGCCAAAACAATACCATGAGCCCAAAACTACATTACTTCCGATGGTATTCCTGGACGGGGTCAATTAGGCGGATCATTACCCAATACAATGGGTCAATACCATGGTGGTTACCCTTGGTTTTGCACTTTTTGAGCGCTTTTGCCCATACGTGACTTGGAACGTTCCTTTCCGCGTGCATACGCGACTTCCCCTAGGCCAATCCGCGTATACCTAGAGACATACTCTTTTTCATCATAGAATTAGCACATGATGAATTCCTTTCTTCATTGCCTTCTGTTTACACTGTAGATACATCAGATTTCCTTCATCAAGGATATATTCTATCAAGCACAACTTCATAAAGTAAGTTGTCATCATCTCCATCAGGTGGGTTGCCTTTCAAGGACAACACTTAGCATCATATTGTCAACAAACATTATATCACATCAGATTTACATCATTTACTAAGTCCATCAAGTCAAGCATAACTTCATCAGGTGGATTGCCATCAAGGACAACACATGTCAACAGTCGCATGTCTTCATCTTCATCAAGTGGGTTGCCTTTCAAGGACAACATCCTGCATCATATTTCCAACAATCTCCCCCTTTGGACTTGATGGCAACCATGATGGTGTTTGGTTACCACAACAGATAGATACATTAAGAATACAATGACACCATGTCACTCTCCCTATTTTTACCATGTCACTCTCTCCATTTTTTCCATGTCACTCTTTCCATTTTTGGCATCATTCAAACACCATGTCACTCTCCCCCTTTGACATCAAGGGCAAATGGCACATCATTATCTTCATTCAAACACCATGTCACTCTCCCCCTTTGACATCAAGGGCAAAGGACAAAACCAGCAGATCAAACCAACACACTCTCCCCCTCTGACATCAAGGGCAACGAGCGGATCAAAACCAACACACTCACCCCCTTTTCTCCTCATGTCCTTACATGACTGAATATAGCAATTTACATCATGAGTCTCAACAAGACATTTACACCAAACTACAAAAATAACTTTAAGACCAACACCAGAAAGTCCTCAAGAAAGAGAACATATTTCAGAATCAACATAATGCCAACAATGCATTATACTCAGCAAGGCCAATGCTCCCCCTGAATCTTTGCAACCAAGCAATCTTTCCAAAAGACTAAGGCTCCCCCTTAGTTTGTGCATCCTGAAAACTTCCACCAACAAATCATCAAGGCATCTTCATCAAAACATTAGAAACAGAATTATGAGAACTGGAACACCACCAGAGATACCAAACAGTATCAGAGATACCAAACAGCACTGCAGCTGTGCTGAAAAGAGCCGAATCCAAGCAAAAATTGTCAGCAATCATACATACGCGGTTTTCTGTGCAGGAACTCGCGTGTATACGCGACTGTGTTTCAGGAAACCCGCGTATCCCAAGCCATCTTCTAAATTTCAACCAGATCTGATTCTCTATGAGGCAAAGACAGTGTTCAGCTTATTTCTGGGACATTTGAAAGCTTCCCTGGACTACAGAAGATAGAACAGTGTAGTTGTGTCTTCAAGCGTCATCCAATGGTTGTAGCAAAGGCACATTAGTAACCAGGCCTTCAGATTCTTTGCAGCATCAATACAATATTTCCAAGAAAGTTTATCATATCAGAACAACAACTTCCCATAAGTGTCAAGCAATCATTCATGTGGTCCACCACCATCCTACATCACCATGACCTTCAAGATTTAACATGAAGTAACATATGTAGGCAAAATATCTCTCAACTATAGTAACACACTCTGCATGATTTATTTCTGAATCAAATGACATCCAACTCATTCATGTGTGAGTACAAGAGACAACCAGGGCTCAAAATATCATCATAATAAACAATGTACCAAGTCATCATCATTTGAGCATGAGTATCACAAAAACCAAAGAACAAGCAGTCATATTGCCAACAATGCAATCATTAGTATTCAACCTGCTGCTCCCCCTAAACCAATGCTCTTCCTTAGCTTGGAATCTAAAGCACCTTCAACAGCAAGTCATCAGCAACAATCTCTGCATGATCTGTCCTCATCTCTGAATTATAAGACTTTCATCTCAACAACGAATGCTCTTCATCATAAAGCAACCATGCTTCATCCATAATGCTCAACACAAGAACCCATGTATCATTTCATTATTATGAGTATAACCAGAATAATGCTAATAGTGCAATCATCAGCAGTCAGACTGATGCTCCCCCTGGACCTCTGCTCCAGATCTTCAGCTATCAGTTAAATTTTCTTACCATTAATGCATACGCGACTGTGTCTGCTGTAACTCGCGTGTATACGCGACTTTGTTTCATATAACCCGTGTATGGAAGGTGAAATATAGAAAATTTCACACCTTCATCTCCTCCTGCAAATTTACCTTCTGTTCCTGTCTTTTCTTTACACCAGATGCACTGTCAGAAATTCATATAACCAAAGTAATCAAATCAACCATGAGAGTCATCATGCATTGCTCCCCCTGTGACGATACATTACTAAATGTCATAATGTATCTCACATCATTCCTGCAGTCAATCAGAGAAGTAAGCTTCAGAAGCGGATGACTGCAGTAGGGTCTGAATTCCCTACGTTTCTGATCGGTCCTCCTTCTTCTTCCAGATTTGTTTGAACTTTCTATCTGTGTACTGGAAGTTATCCACTTTCCCAGATCTATTCATCCTGCATTCTTTTTCTACATGTCCATACTTGTTACAAGCATAACATCTCATGTGGCCAGAGAAATAAACATAAGAATCATGATGAGTATTGCTAATCTTCCTCCTTTTGCAATCAACTGCTTTATGTCCATACATGTTACATGAGAAACAATATCCCCTGAAGAAAGTAGAGTACCTTTTTGAGTAGAACCTGTTTGTTTGTGGCTGAAATGATCTGCTCCTGCAATTTGCTGCAACATTCCCATAGTTATGACATTTAAAACATTCAACGTTCTTGAATGAATTCCTTTGAGAATTCATGATTGTTGGTTGATCTTTTGACTCTTTCAATACTTCATATTTTGCATTGATATCCTTTGATTCTTTAGCACCTCCTTGTGAGCTGGATTCTCCTTTAACAATTTCATTAAAACCAAGACCAAGTTTGATAGAAGGAGACCTTTGACTACTAAGAATATTATCCAGAATCTTAGTACTATCTTGAAACCTCAAAAGTCTAACCTTTTCTTCTAATTTACCTTTGAGAATATTTAGCTCAACCTCCAAGTCTTGACATTGCTTTGTCATGCTTTCTTCTTTCCTTCTTCCATCTTCTACTTGATCCTTCAGATTTAGAATCTCTTCTTTCAACCAGTCTTTGTTTTCTTCACATGTTTGTTGTAGCTCTTCATTCTTCTTCTTCGATGCTTTGAGATCTTCTTTCAGAGATATGTTTTCTGCTTCAAGTCCTGCATTCTTCTTATTTGATTTATCCAGGTCTTCTTTGAGGGAAATGATTTCTGCTTCAAGTCTTGCATTATTCTTGTTTGATTCTTCAAGATCTGCTTGTAGACGTTCTATGATAGACCAGATTTTTGCTCCAAGTTCTTCATTTTCATTTAGTTGTAGAGGTTCCTCACTCTTTCCCATTGTTACGGATCTCCTTCAAGCGATCAAGCTTCTGCAGAAGGACCACGCTCCGATACCAATTGTTGGGAAAAATACTGAGAGGGGGGGGTGAATCAGTATTTACTGCATATTCAAAATTTTTACTTTTTCATTCCTTAAAACCCATACGCTACTTTACTTCAGTAAACCAGCGTATATACGCGGATCCCATTTATGAAACTAGCGTATACACAGCGATTTAGATATGTCATTAAATCTTCACTTAAACCATTCCATCATTTATTCATCAGATATTCAATAAGCAGTAAACAGGTGCAGTAAGAACAGAATAAACCATCGCACAAAGCATCACACATGAACACCAGGATTTTTAGGTGGAAACCCAAATCGGGAGAAAACCACCGCTGCAGTTGCTCAGCCTTCAATATTTTATTATAGAGAAAACATTTTACAACAAATGTGCTGGCGCAGACTTGACCAGCACGCAGGCACCCACCTGCGCTCGTTTACCAGCCTCTCCTGGAAGGGAGCTCCAACCCCCTGACTCGTTTACCAGCCTCACCTGGAAGGGAGCTACGACCCCCGATCTCGTTTACCAGCCTCACCTGGAAGGGAGCTACGACCCCCTGACTGAAGGCTACAACCTTCAGCACCACCTTGGACCACGTTTCATCAATTTTCACACTGGATCCAACCACTTCAATAGAACACAACTTGCAAGCCACAATTCATCATATTTCCATACCGAACCCTTTCCATACTTTTAAGCTCAAACATACATCATCAACAGATACATATCAACACAGATCAGATAGCAGAAACACAGCAGAACAGATCAAATATTTCATACCCCTTGCTTCAGCAAACCCTAGTTTGCATACGCGCTTTTACTTCACTGATGTCGCGTATATACGCGCTTCCGTCCACACAAACCAGCGTATACCTCAGTGTATATTTTATTGCGCATACGCGCTTTTACTTCAGAGAAGCCGCGTGTATACGCGCTTCCACCGCGGTGAAGTAGCGTATAGATCTTCAATGATTACAGAGCTGCATACTTCATCAGATCAGATGTTCAAATCAGATTTACCCTTTTCACTTCAGTCAGATGTTCGCCTAGATGTTCGCCTTATCACAGATCTAGGCCTTCCATAAGCAGATCTAGTAGCTACAAGTGCATTTCAGATCTAGATCCCTTTCTTCATCATTGGTGCATCATACCTTCAGATTTGTCTTCAAATGTAACCCTTCCATTCAGATCTACTTCAGAGAGAAGTATTCATTCAAGCTCATACATCTTGCACCCACACTCATAATTTTCACAATGAATTTCTTCTCCTTATATAGGTTTATCCTTTTTCAATACCACGGGCCAAAGCAATACCACGAGCCTTCAATACCATGGGCCAAAGCAATACCATGAGCCTTCAATACCACGGGCCAAAGCGATACCATGAGCCTTCAATACCACGGGCCCCTGTTTTTGCACTTTATGAGCACTTTTTCCCATACGCTACTTGGAACGTTTATTCCCGCATGCATACGTGACTTCCCTTAGGCAAATGCGCGTATTCCTAGAGACATACTCTTTTCATCAAGATTTAGCACATGCTGAATTCCTTTCTTCATTGCCTTCTGTACACACTGTAGATACATCATATTTTCTTCATCAAGAACATATTCTAGCAAGCACAACTTTATCAAGTAAGTTGCCATCATCTTTATCAAGTGGGTTGCCTTTCAAGGACAACACTCAATATCATAATATCAACAAGCATCATATCATATCAGATTTACATCATTTACCAAGTCCATCAAGTCAAGAATAACTTCATCTTCCGGAGCCGTTTTGAGGCCCTAAACGACGTTTTTTGGGTATGAAAGCGCCAGCGAATTTTCTGTTAAAATTCGTCCCGACAGCTGTAGTCCTCGGATAGAGCTTTATAATGATGTATCATATGCGTCAAACGGAGATAGTATGCCAAAGTTACGTCCCTGGGAAGTTGAAACACCAATTTACCCAAACGGGGCCCATAGTTTTGGCGCTTCATCTCCTAGGGTTAGGTTTTTGGGATGTTTAGGGTTCTCCATTGTTTCTCAATAATAAATAGGCCCTGGAGCCTCATTGTAACTCAGTTCAGAGGCCTGTAGCCGCCACATCTCTTCTCAGAGATAGCTACCAGTGCCCTAGCTAGTTTTATTTCCATTCTGTCTGTAAGCAAATTTCAGTTCTTTGATATTAATGAAATGAAGTGTTATTTCCGCTGCATCTCTGTATTTATGGTTATGTGTTTGTTCTGTTGCGTTCCTGCATAAATCCGGATCAGTGGTATCAGAGCGGTCTGCTTTTTCTCGATCCTTCTTTGCATGTCCCCAACGAGGTCGGGGTATAAGGAGCTAGGGCTTGATCTGGTGGAACCTTTTCAAGATCAGCCTCGCAAACCTCGACGGACGCCCATGGGGGATGAAAAGAAAGATGAGGGAGCAGGAGATCCTATCAAAATATTGCTCGAGGAGGCCCTCGAAAAACAAAGGAACGCGATGATGGATAACTTTGCTCAGATCCTTCAACGGCTACCCACCGGTAGCGCATCTGCATCCAGTAGCCACTCTGGAGTTGTGACTCCCTTTAAGGTACAAGTAAATTTTGACATTCCCATATTTGAGGGTCAAATAGACGCAGATGCCGTAGATAGATGGTTGAATCTATTAGAAGGATATTTCTCTGTTCATGACTTTTCAGACCGGGAGAAGATTATTTTGCACTCCTCAAAGCTACCCCCCATGTTAAGGACTGGTGGGAAACCTACTGTGAGAACAAGGACCAGACAGAACCCTCTCTGTTCTCGGTCGTACCAACTTGGAATTCTTTCCGAGACGCCGTCAAGGAACAATACTATCCCGTGGGGAGCTATGAGGACAAGTACATCCAATGGACCACGCTGCGACAACAAAGGGATCAAGATGTGCACGAGCTGACGAATCTGTTCCATACCCTGCGCACAAAGTTGGGTATCAAAGATTCAGAGAAACATTTGGTGCTAAAGTATCGCAGTTGTCTGCACAGATACATTCAGGAGAAAATGGAGTTCCTCGACATCTCCTCGCTTGGTACGGCATACCGGTATGCTGCCAAGATTGAGCAGAAATTCAAACAGAAGAAGCGAGACTTTGGATCTGCGAATCAAAAGCAAGGAAAAGGTGCTTCAAAACCGCAGAACAAAGGACAGAGCATGGCGGCTAAAGACAACCCGTCAAAGCCACAAGAAAAGAACAACACCGTAAAGCCAAAGAAGGACACGGGAAAGTGGTGTGAGTTCCATAAGAGCTCCACTCACAACACAAGTGAGTGTCGGGCCAAGCAATCGCTAGTGGCCGAGATGAGGGCTTCTGAGTCAGATGCATGCTCTGACTCTGAATCAGAACCTGAAAAGGCGAATGAAAAAGGGAAACAGATTATTGATGTGGAGCCCAACGCCACTGTTGCCACTGCAAAGATCCAAAAGGAGGAACCGGAAGATCCAGAGGAGGAGGAACGTCTCTTCCACTCCCAGATGTGGGTAAAGGGCTCCCCGGTACAGTTCATTGTCGACAATGGGAGCCAAAAGAACCTCATTTCAGCAGACGCCGTGAAGCGGTTGGGCTTGCCGACCACGGCTCACCCACATCCATACACCATCGGGTGGCTTCACCAAGGACGAGATCTCCGCGTCAGCCGGCAGTGTCGCCTTCCCTATAGCATCAAGCCCTTCACAAATGAGGTATTATGTGACGTTGCTCCTATTGATGTTTCTGATGTATTATTAGGACAACCATACTTGTGGAAGCGTCATGCTGTGTATGAGTCTCGGCCTCGTGCTGTTATTGTTACTTTGGGAAATAAGTTGTACGGGATACCAGAGGTACCACCTCCTCATTCTCTCTTTGTGCTTCAAACAATGCGGTAGCTCACCATTTCCCAAACCAGGAAATTTGTTTTCTGATGATCCGCCCCCGGGGGGCAAGAAGAAGACATGACCCACGACCTCTAGACGGGGCCTACGCATGACAACAACGAAAGGGTAAGGTCGTGGAGAATGCTAGGGACATCTTCACCTCACCCCTGGGGGTTCCTCTGCTGTCAGTCCAAGCACCCAATTGATCGACCCCGGGTGCGCATACCCAGCAGGATCGTCATCGGCTACGTTACGGAAAATGATGAAATCGAAGCGATTCGGGGGGCTGTTGCGAAAGGTCATCGGACCAAGTTATCGCCTGTGGGAGTTGATCGTGTTGGTACAGAAGAAGGATGGGACGTGGAGACTCTGTATTGACTATCGGGCGCTGAACAAGATCACTGTCCAGAATAGGTACCCAATCCCACGAATTGATGACCTTATGGACCAACTCCAAGGTGCAAAATATTTCAGTAAGATCGACCTGAAGTCTGGGTATCACCAGGTACCAATTGAACCATCTGATGTGTGGAAGACTGCCTTCAAAGCTAAGGAAGGCCTTTTTGAATGGCTGGTCATGCCTTTCGGGTTGACGAATGCTCCCGCAACCTTCATGAGGATGATGGACGACATCTTGCAGCCATTCACCAACTCATTCGTAGTGGTGTACTTGGATGACATTCTGATCTTCAGCAAGACTTGGGAGAGCACCTTCATCACATCCGACAAGTCCTCCAAACACTGCGGCAACACAAGTTGTGTGCCAATTTGGAGAAGTGCACGTTTGGCATGACCCAGGTTCAATATCTGGGATACATTATTGATGAAAGGGGGGTGCATGTGGATCCAGCCAAGATCCGAGTCATTCGGGATTGGCCAGCCCCGACTACTATAACAGAGCTTCGCAGCTTTCTGGGTCTTGCTAATTTCTACCGTAGATTCGTGTTGGGATTCTCTCATATCACTTGGCCCTTGAGTCAAGTCACCAAAAGAGGAGCGAGAGCAAAATTCTTTTGGTCGGAACCTCAACAGAAGGCGTTCAAAGAATTGAAAAATCGCCTCTGTTCTGCCCCAGTGCTCACCTTACCAGACTTGCAGCAGCCATTTGAGATCGAGACAGATGCCTCTGACTATGCTATTGGGGCGGTTCTTACTCAACAGGGACATCCAGTGGCATATCACAGTGAGACATTGTCTGAGACAGTTCGCAAGTATCCCACCTATGACAAAGAAATGTATTCCATTGTGCAAGCCTGTCGACAATGGAAGCATTACATTTTGGGGAAGGAAACAATCATCCACACAGACCACCGGCCCCTGCAGTGCATACTATCTCCGTTTGACGCACATGATACATCATTAGAAAGCTCTATCCGAGGACTACAGCTTTCAGGACGAATTTGATGATCAAATTTGTTGGCGCTTTGATACCCAAAAAACGTCGTTTAGGGCCTCAAAACGGCTCCGGAAGTTCAGGACCCAAAAAAAAACTGCTAAAAATAGTAAGTTATGCCGACACTGAAAAACTGAAAGAGACAATGGTGGGGGGCCAAGTGGAATAGGTGGGTGGCCACCAATATCCACCTGGATCA